>JAFEMH010000329.1:0-550000 GCA_022495995.1 Adenophora triphylla var. japonica
TAATTTCATAAGAAAACACAATCTTGCCATACTATTACTATTTCTCCGAGCAAATAACACTAAACAATCATTAAGCTTATAAACTAGGTAAATCATCCTCAATTCAATAATTCCTCAAGTTGTATATATTCAACACTTTTACTTAATTTGAGTCATCTATTCCCTACCTTAATATTGGTATTGTACTTAGTAACAACGTATCGTTAAACATCTAGTTCCCAATTAAATACCAAAATTTCTAAATAAGAAAATATAATTGACCTCTCATAGATCAATCATTCCCAAATTTCAATTAAACATTACGGTAGTAAAAAATCTAACTTAACTCTCAATAACCATCAACAACTCAAAATTCGTATAACGTCACATATCTTTCAAGCATCACACTAATCCCCTCATATGATTCACGTAACTAAGCTTCGACTCTATAGTATATAATCATCCTAAAGTATCCCGTCTTCCGCCCAAGAAGATTCATCCTCATTTTCTCAACTAATGATAATCAAATCTCAAAACGAACCATACATATATTACCAATTTCAAGTTGATCCTTTAAATCACCAATAATCGTCATTCTATTATACTTCTTACCAGATTTACTGCACTATTCACCTCTCCATAACTAATACACAATCCACAATCAAAATGGTCATACTATATATAAATGTTGTCTTAAGTATATCCTTAAAGCAAATTTTCACGGAAATTGTAACACTCCGAAAGATTCAACTAATAACCATTGAGTATCCTACTAGTTTCTAAAATCGACTATACAAATCGTCAACAAGTGCTAATGAATACTTATTCTTCACATTTACCTATTTAAGATCTCTATAACCTTATAAATAACCACCAAGTATCATCTTTTTCTAGTTATAGTAACAATTTACCCTTATGGAGATTCACTAAGCTCATTATCTTCTTTATCAAATACTTTCCCAAGATGAATCATCAAGTCCATCATCCCAATTAGTGTCCTCTATCTAGGAATTCGAATGCCAAAATAATACCTTATAGCAATTCCAAATCTCCATATCCCGGTATGATACCCGATGAAAACCCATTTTGAAACTCACATAGAAAACACCACTTAATCAGCGATAACACATAAGGCAAAGATATATTGGTTCTATCGGGTCTCGTACTCGCGATATTTTATAACCCATATAATCCCACTTAGACTATCACTTTCAATACTAGTCCCATATATCTAGTCTCCCACGAGACACCAATGCATAATTACTTACACAAGTACACAACCATAAATCTCTCTTAATTAGGCCATACTTTAGACAATTACGCGTATGTGACATAATATCAATTAATAATTTACCCGAGCTCAATTACACACAGAGGTAAATCAAACGTAGATAAGGAGACTAGCTTCTTGCGACGGTCCTCCTCAAACACAACAATTACTCAATTAATTCAAAGTTAACATAACGATGATTCACGGATAGGTAACTCGACCAAATCCACCGGCAATACATGCCCACTTAATCACAATTACCAAGATAATTAAGGATGATTCGAGGTACGACCCCATCTGAGCGCGAACCTCCAACACATAAGGCAACTCTTAGGCCAATTATGCAAATAAAAGATGAAATGTAATGCCACGAGAGAACGAATGAACAGGGATTTATAAAAGTATGAATCCTAACTCCTGAGACAGGTAAAATACCTCAAATGATGGTGGAGGAATCTATCTTTCCTTAACTCACCTTTCCTTGATTTCTTGGATGGTCAATATCATTTCCTGTCTTTGATCAAATTCCTGCGTTAAACTCTCGACGTAAGTTATCGCACACTCTCACTCAGCTAGACTCTACCCGAGAACTCTAACCGAGCTCTGATACCAACTGTGAGGACCCCGACCCGGAACCTACACGTCCCAAGCTGGAGCATCCTCAAACTAACCCAATTTTTCCTAATCTTTTTAAAACTTTTATTTAACTTTCAAAATTAAATACAATTATTATAACCATTTGAAAATAAATCTACACCTTTTCACAATGGAGAAATAATTGACTAACTTAGCAAGTAAGAAACGGTTTTAATTACAAAAGGGCCTCGGTTATAACATAAAGTAAAGATTTATAAATACAATTCCACAAATGAATTATACCAACGTACACTTTCTATACCAACCTAATCATACCCCGACAATTCCCACAATATAACTTCAAAACTCCTCACCGCCCTTACTTGGCTGGTCCACCTGTCTCGGAATCTAAAACAGTAAAGGGAGAGGGGTGAGAATAAATCTCAATGAGCTATTATGAATGCAAAGAAGATGCCAAACAAAGTGCAACACATAGCATGGTAGCACATAACACATTATGAAAGCGGTAAACACATTACGTTACCTCAATTTACCTTTTCCCGTCTGAACAATAAGTCGTACAACGTGGGAGTAAAACTCCACTCTTTGGTGAATTGCCTCCAAAGACATTCACCTCTTATAGGACTCATACCCCGTAGATCCATATAAGAAAAGATACCTATAATAGAGTATCCAAATATAATATATTCCCCGGTACACCAATCGCAGCAGTCCGTAAAGGCTTCTTCATGCTCAATACAGCCAAGCAGCACTCCCCACTCTGTGGCCACAGAGGAGGGGAGGGTCACCGGTATGATGGACCTTCAATCACTTATAGAACAAATCAATAATTGATTGACTTCCATCATACCCACCCGAACGCATTCAAGCACATAATAGTTACTTGAATTATAATCCACAAAAAGGGATAATCATATAACAACATGGTAAAATATACTCATGATTCATCCATACTATGGTGCAACAGTTCATGTAATACACTATGCATAATACCATTAACGAATTTAAATTCAAGTAAGGTATCCATATAAACACATGATCCACACCGGGATACCATATAACAATACCAAATAATCCACAAAGGGGATAAACAATATAGTCACATGGTAAAATAAAATCATGTTCAATCAATATCATAGTGCAACAATTAATTAACACACTATGCACAATATAACAATGTATATGAACTCAAGTAAGGCAAGGAAGTATCATCAATCCATCCTACAAGGTCATTGTACAATAATACAAGGCCTCTATGAAGATCCAAGTTCAATTTACCAAGTTAGAATCATTTCTGCTAAGTTACCAAACTAGGTTAACTAGCGCTTTCCAAGCAACATTTAAAGTACTTCCCCAATTCCATTTTGATCACTTAGGATGTCAATGTGTAGCCAAAGTATTCTACTTTAATCTAGGTTAAAGAGATTCCATTTTGGTTCGAGTTTGATTAGGTTTGAACAACTCTAAACTTGATGTGAAAAACCGTGCCGTGGGCACGACTCGTGCCCCAGGGCACGACTCGTGCCCATTGCACCTTCCTCTGAATCTGTCGTCCCCTACAAGGCACGACTTCCTTATAAACCTAGTCACGACTCGTCCCACACCTTAGGCACGACTCGTGCCACAGGGCACGACTCGTGACTCCGAGCCTTAATCAATCATAGATGCGTAAATCCTTCATCACTTATACCCATTTGTTCCCAACCAAGATTCCTTTATTTTGTGTATACCTAGAAAGCTTACTAACTTCATACTTCACATACTAAATCATTTTAGACCCAAATATGTTATAAATCTAAATCATTTATCACATGATTTCCAATAAACCAATCTTCCAACCAAGAGCCTTCTAATTTGTGAATCTAAGGGAAAATTCTAACTTTGTTACTTCCTTCTAACTCATTAAATCTCCAAAGTACCATGCCCTTAACCTAGATCATTACTACTTGGTTTTTCACCCCAATTACTACCAATTTTCAAGATTTCCATTTTAATCCAACTCAACTCATTTACTTCTACTCTTTAACACTTCCAAGAACAACAACACTTTCTATAACACTAACATTTTCCTCAAATCCAAGAAGGCTTCCCCAAAGCATCAAATAGCCATTAGAACAACAATAACAACATTAAATATTCATGAACATTTAAAGAAGGGAAGGTCATAACAACTCACATTAGGTTTTTAGGATGGAAGGTTGATCTTCTTAGCTTGATTTGTTCTTCTAGATGATCCATCCTCAAAATTGCTCTTAGACTTGGAAATGGTTAGAAGATGAGCTAGCTCCAAGACTTGGAAGGGAGCTTCCATGGATTGAGAGAGAAAATTCAAGGAGGAGAAGAAGAAGGGAGAAGGAGTATAATAATGATGATGATGGAGGGAGGTGGAGTGTATAAATGGTAAAGAAGAAAAAGGGGGGGGGCCGGTCAAGAAGGAGGGGAAGGGAGGGGAAAGTCAAGACAAGTATGGTCCCCCATATCATACTTTTAAAAGTTATCATCCTTTTATTTATTTCCCCTACACAACTAAACCTAACTACTCACATTTTATTTATTGTAAATTATTATACTTTCCCCAAGGACTTTATTTAATTTTCTCCATTATCTCATCCTATTATAAGAATCAATGATATAAAAAATGAACACATAATATTAACAATAATTCTAAAAGCACACAATATGATGTTAAATTAGTGCCTAGGGTTAGGGTCGTTACATTGCTTGGTGGTCCGGAGGTGGAAGAGATAGCGGTTCCTTTGCCCGGAGGGGCTTCTTTTGTTGACAGATTGTGCGTCCTCCTTCATCTTTCCCCGGAGGAAGCGCAAGGTATGATCCGTGGTCCCGATCATTTTGATATTTCCGGCCTTCCCGATAGGTTTAGGGGCCTAGGCTTGGTGGATGATGCCTATTGGGATGCCTTTGCACTTTGTATGTTTGGCACCCTGTTCATGGTCTATTCCTTTGGGATTTGCCATCGGTCTTGGCCGGATGTTGTCGTTCACCGTCGCCCGGCGTAGATGTCGTTCCTTTGATTCGGGGGAGACTTTTCATGCTCTTGATAGGTCAAGCTACCAAGACGATATATGCACGGGGCAGCCTGCTTCCTCTTGACCCCGTGGCCGATGGAGCGTTTGGGGATTCTTCGGGAAACTCCCGACATGATCAAGCCTTGGACATTTGCCAGAGGGGGTTGCCGTGGATTTTGATGATCGTGGCTCATGGGAGCGTTGGATGGCTGGTCTCCGGCATGAAGACATCGATGGTCGCGCCTTGTTGGCGGGTGGAGACTCGCAGAGTGCTTCAGATGGGTCTCATGTGGTCATGCTTCCGGGCTTTCTCACCCAGCCTTCTATATTCCTAGCTTTAGTTCTCGAGACGCTTTGGCCTCGGAGCAGGTTCCTTTGGGGGACTTTGATGATATAGCCACCGTGGTGGTGGCTCCTGCTTCTATGGATGATCCCTCGTTGTTTCCATTTCTTTCCCGAGCATGGAGGTATGATGCCTTTCCTCCTCGGGTTATTCTCAAAGCGTCCAAGACCGGTGTTCCCGACCACTGGGTACCCGGATTGGTATGAGAGGCATTTAGGAGAGACTCGATGGCTATTTTGAGACGGCGTGAGGCCATTGTGGGTGCGGAGGACCCGATCAAGCTTCGAGAGGAGGAGGGCCGAGGCGAGGGCCAACCCTCATGATAGGAGCGGAGACGCCGTGACCGACTATGAGGCTTACTTCAAAAGACAGGAGAGGAGGGCTCCTACGCTACCAAACTAGGCTACAGGAGATGAGAGATGACGCTAGGGCTACTAAGGCCCCGACAGAGGCCGGTTTGATAGATCCCGTCCCTATACCGCAGCTTGGTAGGAGAAACACCGACATTTTTCCCTGTTCGTAAAAGAAGACTCGAAGGGGGAAGAAGAGGGAGAGGCCAAGACGAGTGGCTTGGAGTGACTCCGAGGTTTCCGAGTATCCCTTTCTTGTCATGGCGGCACACATTAATTTGATTATGTATCTTAGCAGCAGTTGCCGCTGTAGGAATGAATCGGGCTTAGACTCATCAAAGAGCTTTTAACTTGTAATGAATATTTGAATTGCTTTAGAGTTTTTCGAGACGCTTTCATGGTCTCGATCAATTGTATTGATGTCAAAGTATGACTTTTATTTGTGTTTTAGACCGAACCGTTTCCGCCGCCTACGTTCCCTCATTTTGAGGAGCTCAGTCTTCGTAGTTCAACCCGATTTTTTTTGTTGTTTTTTTTTGTTTTTTTTTTTTTTTTGTTTTTTTTTTTTTTGTTTTTTTTTTTTTTTTTTGTTTTTTTTTTGGTGCAACCCCGTTTTTACCTAGGCCGCCCTTTTCGGGTTTTCAACCTAGTTGGGTATTACTCTTTTAGCACTCTTTTTTTGTTTTTTTTTTCTATTTTTTACGCGTAGTATCTCGCAGCCTTGTCACCATTCACCGGGTGTACAAAGGGATTCCCGTCGAGGTCCGCAAGTTGCATGGCTCCTCCGTGAGAAGATCTTCCGGACGACATATGGCCCGACCCATACAGCTCCCATTTGCCGAGGGGGTTGATACGGACCGGGGGCTTTTCTTTCAAAACGAGATCACCTTCTCGGATCTCCCGATGCTTTACTTTCTTGTCGAAGGCTCGCCATTCTTCCCCGGTAGGCTCGGATGTGTTCCATGGCCTTCGCCGGCGTTCATCTAGTAGGGCCAATTCATCATGGCGACTCGAGCCATTCGACCTCGTTGATCCGGTTTTCCAGAAGCATACCTGAGCGAGGGTATTTCCAAATTTCGATTGGGAGTACGGCTTCCATTCCGTATGTGAGGGCCAACGGTGTTTCCCGCTGCCGTTTTGATCGATGTTCTCAGAGCCCCAGAGTGCCTGTAACTTCTCTGGCCAATCTCTCGCCTTGGGCAGCCATTTTCCTGATGATATTTTCCAGAGTCTTGCTTTGCCGCTTCGACGGCTCCGTTGGTTCGGGGGCCCGTAAGGAGATGACTTGTGACGGGTTATTCGGAATTCTCGCCAAAGATCCCGTCGCATTCCCTTCGAAGTGGGATCCATTATCTCGAAATGTATCTCGCACATGATGTTCTCTTTGATGAAGAGGGCAACTTTCTTTGAATTGAGGATTTTGTAGGACTTTGCAGAGCATCCTTTCCGATTCCTTCGAAGAAATCACCAATCGCGTCTCTTTAGGCTCTTCCGCAGCTCCCAAATTCACACTCGTCAAAATCTCTTCGGCACTTGGGCTCGATTTTCCTCTTTCCTGACAACCCGCTTAAAGATTTTTTTTTGTTGTTTGATTTTTTTTTCCGTTTAATGTGTCTCGTTTTTTATCTAATGAATTATTATTAAAAATTTTATTAATTAATTCATCATTAGTTAAAGTGGCAATCGAGGGATACTCGTAAAGGTTCGTCATTTCATTGAAAATGAAAAGGAATACAAGGCTTGCTGCGCACTCGTAGTCTTCAGCGTAAGGCCGCTCTGGACGACCCTAGAGACTCGATCTTAACAAAGAGAGACTCGGGAGGACTTGTCCTAGATTGACACAAAGGGACGGGGACCAATCCAAGCTTGGTGATCATTTCCTCCTTGGTCGCGGACGGGCCCGAGAGGTTTTCCCAATTTTTTAGCGGCTTTGCTGCTGTGGCCTCATGACTCTGAACTCGTGGCCGTTTTTGTTTTCCTTTCTCAATTGCCGCTATCATCTCTTTGACCGAGCCGAGATCAATCGTGTCCGGCACTGGACTTCTTCTTCGAACAATTGCCGCATAACTGCACCATCCCAATCATCCGAGGGAAATTCCGTGGCCTTAGCTTTTGGCACCGTCAATTCGAATTCAGGTTTCGGATCTTCCCCGGGCGTAGGAATAGTGGTTGTGAGCTTCTCGAACCTGTTCCACTGTGTCGCACGCCCGAAGGTATACTCACTCTTCATGGTAGTGGTAGCCCTGTATCTTGGGTAGGTCCAGAACATTCTACTGACCGGGTTAGCTTGGTTCCTCTAAACTTGTTGAGGCTATCCCGTAGCTTTAGCCATCCCGCCGTAGGAGTGGGCTCTGTGATGTTTCCCGGTTGTGTGGGACCCTTTACAAAGTAGTCACCAAATTAGGACCGAAGGGGAGAGATTTAGGGTCGTCGACCGGGACCTTTCCCGTGGCAGCCTTCAAATCTTTTTCCTTTTGCGTTGTCCACCGAGGAGGCCTCATATCCTGTGCCGTGGCGAGTATTCTGTCCTTTCACCTCGACGAGTTTGTGAGTTCCTTGTTGGTGTTTCCCTGCATCGAGGCCGTAGATAGCTCATCTTTCTCATCATTTTCAAGACCGAGGGATTTTATCCCGGTGATTGTCAAATCTATGTTGCACACTTGGGCTTTGGGAGGCTCGACCGTGAAGCCCGTTAGCATGAGACCTTCCTCATCATGTTTGATTTCCGTAATAGGTATTCCGCCCGTATCCGTGCCCTCTAAAGTGACTAAATCTCCGTAAATGGTCGTCGATCCCCATTCGAGACGAATTTCACACACCGGTGGAGGCTTCGAGGCGACCCTTTGACTTGATGGAGCCAAGGTCTTCCCACAGGGCATTGAAAGTAATCGGGATGTCGATAACCCGGAATTCCACAGTATCAATTTCTCGTCCAAACCAGAGGTCCAAAGTAGCAACTCCGAGGACTCGCCGGGATGTTGAGTCGTAAGCTTTGACCGTGAGGGAGGAAGGCTTCAAGTCTCGTAGTCTTGATATCAAGCGTGCTCATGATCTTTGCCGGAGAATATTCATTCCGGACCCGTTATCAACCAGACCCGAGGGAGGCGTCGTTCATCCAATTGGACTATGATGAAGAGAGGCTCGTTATGATCAGCCCCAAATTGAGGGAGGTCGAGATCTCGTGAAAGTGATTATGTTCCCGTAGTGGATGTTTCCAATCAGCCGTACCACGTCATCGGGAGTAGCATCAATAGGGACTAGAGTGCGGGCCAGCTTTCTTCCAGCTTTCACTTTATGGGGATAGGACGAAGTGAGTAGAGACCGTAGGGAAATGTTGGCCTCGTGTTTGCTTCAACCGGGTGAGCACGGGATCCTCTTTTTCGGGATCCGGAGTTTCACTGCCTTAGCATAGGGCGGCGATCTTCTTTCGGTGCTTGATCTCGTGGCCTTCTTATCTCGCCTTGGGATTCCTCGAAGATCTCGCTGCATCGGGTCAACAGATTAACTTCCTCATCGCTGTCTCTTGACCGGATTTCTTCAATGCCGCTAAGGTCAACTGGGAGCCTTTTTGGCTATTGGCCACCGGTTCTCGACTGAGCCTAGCAAATGCTCGAGGGACTCGAGCCGCACCGCTCCTTCCCCGGGCGGCCCTTATAACCGCTTCCCTGTGTCACAAGCTTTTGGGTTTGGGGTTGTGTTGTTGCCCCTCGATGGCCCACGTAGCTAGGGCGTCCTCCGATTCACTTTCTCATGGCCTCGCCTTGCTCATAGTTATCATGCAACAAGAGTCGCTATTGTCGGGACTCTGGGGCTTTTCGATTTCATCCTCGCATAATGCAGCCATTCTCGGTTCCTTTCGTAATACTCGAGTTGGAGATAATTATAGCGTTCTCGTGTGGGAGGCGCATCCGGTATCATGCCGCCTAGGACTTCTCCGAAAGCCGACATACATTCGGGAAGGTGACCTCTTCTTGGGTAACCCCGACAAGGAGTGTTACTTTGTTCGGGTGGATTTGATCTAACCATGGTTATTTTCTCATTTGGGCGGATGGGAGTTAATTTTCCTCTTTCGATCGTATCTTCGACTATCGCCCGGATCGACACCCGAAAACCCTTTCCCCAAAGCATGGTAGGCAAAGTGTTGAATTCTAAGACATCCACGTGCTCGCATCCATGAAACTTCATGGCCTTCATGTCCTCTGCCTCATATTCGTCTTCCGAAGTTTCTTCGTCGTCGCTTGCCGATAACCAACCATTGTGCCCGGCTCCCATGGGCTCATTTCCGGCATGATTGTTCCGCATTGTTTCCGGATCGGGGCCTCGCTGACTCTTCACTCTCGTCATCATCATCATCATCGCCGTCATCGGAATCTTCTTCCCATACTACCGGGATTTCACCGAGAGGGAACGCCGATCAAACCCGCTGGGGGAATATGGGTGCGTGCAGCTCGCAAAATTGTCATATGTTCCCATTCCCTAAGTGGCAATTGTGACTCAGCCTTCTCCTCCCGTAAATTGCGGGGGAAGAGTGAGAGGGGGTGGCACGTATTTGACACTGTGTAGATATAGAAGGAATCCTCCTCTTCCGATTCTTCGCCGTTCTGATCATATTCGGGCTCTCCCGAGCCAATTTGCAGAAGTGTACTAGCTCCGCATGCTCTTCGGCCTCTTTGCCGATAAGCCCCAAGACAGCGCCCGCCGGAAGTTTTCTTGTTCGATTCTTCTTGATTGTTCCAACCATCTTGTGTAAATGGTTCTTTCATGTTCTGAGCGGAATGTACTCCAGCTCTTCTGCAGACGGTTTTCCCTTTATCCGAGAAATAGCGGGCCTCGTATTCTTGCAAGGAGTCTTTGACATGAGACCAAGATGGGTTGATTCGCTCGATATCCTCAAGGCCGAGGGGAATCCGAATTCGTGGATCCTCGACGAGGTTGGCCACGGTATTTGGGGACCTTCATCAAGATCTTTACGGGCATGCGAAGATTCTCCGCATTCAATCATATTCACCGATTATGGTTCCTTGGCAATGATTTTTGATCGTGTTAGGCCCCTGGCCTTCCAACTTTCCTTGCTCTATTAGCCCTCGGATTGCCTTTTTCGTAGTAAAGCGCTTGTCACGGATGTCCGTGAGCTTGATGAAAAGCACAATACTTTGTAGTATCCACGGGAGCATTCGGATTCCCGGGTTGGAAATTCTCCAAAGGCCGCAAAGAAGCCTTCTTTCACCAATCCCCTAAAGATGTCATTCGAGGCATTCCAAAGTTTTCAAGATTCATGACCCGTGGTCCGGGCTCTACTGGTTTTTTGGGAGTAAAAGGAGTCGTGTTGTTACATTCCCGTCCCGCATAGTGAATCATCTCTTTGCCTTTAGCAGAGCAGCAAAGTGTTTGCAGGAGGAGCCCGATATCCGTAGGCAGTGCAGCTGGCCAGCCGATTGTAAGCCTTTTCAAACTTTGCCGCAGAGTTAACCATGGCCCGTAAGTCTCGAGTATGGGAAGTGACCGAGGGAGGCTCTCGATGTGGTTTCAAGCATGACCGGAAGATGTCCAGCTGTTCCTCTTCTAAGGAGGGATGGCCATTTCACCGAAGTTTCGCATTCCATCGCTTGTAAAAGTCCCCAACATTCTCATCAGACGCCGCACCGTTGTTTGTAGGTCAACCCTATTTGTTTCCCATTCCAAGTTGGCCTTATATTTCTCTGTGAAGGCATTGGTAATCTGGTCCCATGTAGCCCCGGCTTCGTGTTTCAAACGGAAGAACCACTTTAAGGCACCGGACTTCAAGGATAGATCAAATAGTCGCCCAACCGCCGATTGGTACATCCTTTCGCTTTCATCGCCAAGGTATATGTGTCCAAATGGGTTTTCGGGCATGCAGCCCCATCAAAGAGATCCAGATTAGGCATCACGAATTTGTGGGGCGAGGAACAATGGAGTCCGGTCTCGTAGGCCGGAAGGCGTACTTCTTGCGCCGCCGCCGATTCGCGCTTTCATTTCCTTGTGCCGCTCCATGAACCAGCGATGAGGGTCTTGTGGCGGAACCATGGCATTCAAGCTAGTGGCCGAGCTAGAGAGAGGAGCTACCACCGGCGGCAGATCGGGTGGAGGGAACGGCCGATCCGGGACGTAGGTGAAAACCTCGTCCCGGGCCGAGTTACCCTGGGGGCATGAGTAGGAGCTTGGGCGAAGGGATAGAACCTCGCGGCTCGCCGTTGATTTTCAACCGGCAAAGTAGGTGGAGGCAGCCCCGATGTAGCCTGATAACTTGGATTTCCAGAGTGGGGCCCGTAAGTAGGCTTGAGTGCGGGCCGCTATCCCGGATTGTTGAATTGCACTGGCCGCTCGTGGTGAAGGTGTGTAACCCGGGGTACCGCGGTCCCGGTGATTCGGATGACACCGGGACGGAGGCTTGGTAACCCATAGAAGTCTGAGTGAGGAATGGATTTGTGTGAGGAGCAAACAACTAGTACTGTTTCCGAGGAGGCTCCCGATCGTGGCCCGCAACCAAGCCGTGGCGGCATTCCGAACCGTGGCCGTTGCCGTGAAGGTCCGGATTGATCGGTTCCGAACCGAGGCGGGATCCCGATTAGCCGTGGCATTCCGAGATAGCCCCAACCATGAGAAGACATTCCGTACCGATTTTGCCCCCACCGATTTGTGCCGGCTGGCCGCATGGATCCTGGTGGTCTCGTGGTTGGGGAGCCGGCCGACCCGAAAATCGAGGAGCATGGGTTCTGGGTAGTGGCACCATGAGGTGGGTGGCGGCATCCCCGGTGTAGTCGTGGCGACCGAGAGTGGGGTTGGCATCCTCGTCTTCTTCCACGGTGAAGGTGCCATCTCGGATTGAGGCCGGCGGCCACCATGGCTCTTAATAGCCTCCATAAGGCTATTTAGCCGTGCTTCCTGCCGTAACCTCATCTCGTTCGCTAACCGATTCCACCGTTGCTCGTCTCGAGGGGTCCCGGAGGCGGAGTGACGTTATCCCCATCATTACCGGCCGATGCAGACATTCTCAAACCCGAGTCGGAACAAACGGCGAAGCCGATGACGCGCTTGACTCTTCCCAACTAATCAAACGATGACCCGGTGCCCGAAAACCAAGCTTTGTGCGGAGTCATGGGGAAAGGACACGAAGGTTCGATGTCTCGGGAATGGAAGGAGGGTAGGTGTTTGGGCTTTGGCTCATGCAACATGCGATTATTTGTTCACGTTTACTTAAAACATGCTTTATTAACCTAATCGGTTGGAAAAGATTGCTCTTATTTTTCGCAAACTACTCGATCTCGGATCGCCGGGCCCCGTCACTACGTCTATAAGCCCCTCGTATTCCACCCGTATTTCGACCTCCCAGTGCGGACAGCCCGGCGAGGGTCCTATAGGGCAAGCGGGTCCCACCGACCGAAAGAAAAACGATCCTAAAAGTCCGGCGGGTAATCGAGTCTTAACGAGCATTCGATGTAAATTACGGACAAAGCCGACGTCAAAAGTCAAGATCATGTCCGGCTCGACGAAAAGTCGGCATGATTCGACCGATAAGCGTCCACAATTGATCTTGACTTGTCGTCGCTAAGCCGTAATTAGGCATGGAATACTCATTAATCCTTGATGACTCGTTGTCAATGCCGGGAGTCGTTGTATAATTTGTGCCGCCGAGCCGAAGTCAAGGCGCCTGGCCAATATCTTGGTCAAAGTCTCGCGGCGGAAAACCGCGTAACTTCGACCGATTAGGGTCCCCGAAAGATATTGAGTCGGTATGCCGACAAAGGCTTGAAAGGAAAGGTCTATACACGTACAGTGGCATGACACTGCACTGTAATTAAAAACCAACCGGTCTCTGACAAAGTGTGTCACGGACAAGTGCATGGTCGACACGAGGCTCCATGGGATGTTTGGGTAGTCCTGTGCTCATCCGAGAGGCGTAATAAGACCAAACGGACCGCGACAAGGATTTCCCCGGGTTAGGGACGTAGTGTGCAGTGTACGGTTACGTGCGCGTAGTGTGCAAGCAGTCTATATTCTTTTTCTGAGTAAAATAGAAATTTTTTATGTGTCTTAAAAATATGATGCATGATGATTTTTTTTTTTTGAAAATTTTCTTTTTTTTTGAAAATCCTTTTTTTTTTTTGAAATTTAATGAACACATAAGCACGTAAGCACGAAAATTCCGACGCTAGGGACATTATTCCGACAAATAAAATTTTGACTTTCTCCGAGGCGGCCAAAACAACACGAAAAAAATGTGCAAAAATCAACACACACACAAAAATGATTTTCAAAGCCGGGACGGAAGCTTGACCCTCAAAAGCTCTTTCTTTTTTTTTTGGAAAACGGTGATACCGGTACGTGGGATTGTTAAACCACAATTTATCCCCGACTCGTGTTAGGAGGCGATAACGGGAAGTTTAATGGTTTCCACCAATATACCAAGTATCATTTTTTTTAGAAAAAGCTTATATCCCCAAATGAGTCGCCACCGTGATGATGTGTCGCCATTTTCGCGGAAGAAATTCGATTTTTCGCGTTTCTTTGAAAAAACCAAATAAAACTCGGGAAAAAGAACGGAGTCGCCACGCCATTTTTGTTTTAAGGGCCAAAACTTTGAAAAAACCCAAGATCAGAAATTTGGGTTCGGAGGTCATGTTACACGCCGGGAAGGACGTTAGTGTGCACCCGGAATGCCTCGTAAAACGAGTCTTCCAAGCTGAAAATCATTTATGTGTGTGTGTGTGTGTGTGTGTGTGTTTTGGCCAAAATAAGTTGAAACTCAGAAAAGTAAAAATTGGGATATCTTTTTAAGACTTTAAACTGATCCCATGATTTTTTGGAAGATTTTTGGATTGAGATTTGGTACTCAAAAGACCTTTTGAAGTTGAGAGCCATTTCTGCCAGAATGAAAAAGGCAGTGGACCTTTGATTTTGAAATGGATTCAAGGGTCTTAAAACCTCATAATATGGATAAACTCAGAGAATGAAAGTTGTTCCAGACACCTTAAATAAGATTTGTACGAAGGAATTTTCCATTTTGGAGAAGATTTGGGGGGTCAAAACCTTCTGGAAACCTCAGATATGAGATCTAGATTCCCAGAAGCTGATGAACTGGCCTCTGAAAGAAAATTTGAAAAGAGGAGATTTACTCACCCAAAAAATAAAGTAAAAATATTTATGGAAAGATATGGATGTTGGATACAAAAAGTGTTTTGTAGTCAACACCAAATTCCAAGTTCATCTGTGTCCAAAAATTAAGACAATGGACTGGGATCTTGGAAAATTGCTACTGGACAGCAACTTCTCAAGAAAGAAAATATGATTTTAAGGGGGGTTTTGCATCCATGCTTGTCCCCATTTCCCTAGGTTTTGGTTAGTGATCACTTGACATTTTAGTGGTGAATCAACTATACCAAACCATCCTTGGGGTACATTAGGACTAAGCACTTCATTTGCTTGGGAAGGGGAATTTTATCCTTTGAAAATGAGATTTGATGCTTGAAAATGGTTTTTAGGGTTTTGAAAATGCATTTGCAAGAAAACAAGAACACATTAAAGAAAATGTTGATCCTTGTAGAAGATCATCCATGGAGATGGACTTCCATGGTGATCTTCTTGGATCTTAAGACAAGAAGAAGAATGAACTACATTTTGTAGTTTGAAGATGCATGCATGGATGAGAGATTTAGGGTAAGAAGAGGGAGGTTATACCTATCTTCTTTGTATTTTGAGGCTTTGGCTTGAATATATGAGTGTTTGAGGCTTGAATGTGTTTAGGGTTTGAATTTGAGAGTGAGTGTGAGTTGGGAAATATTCAAGAGAAAATGGTGACAATTCAAGTGAATTCTCACTGTTTTCTCTATATTTCGCCGGAGGTTCAAAGGCAAATTGTGTTGTTGCCCCTCATTTTTTGTGACTGGAGGGCTCAATTTATAGCCCTCCCGAAAATGCAAACATGTCCGCGCGGATGGATCCCAAATGCGTGCACCGTTCATTAATTGCCGCTTCGTGCTTTGGACAAGAGGAATATTTCTTTTGAAAATTCAAATTAACAACTAGCTTTATGTTTCCAAACCATTTCTATTTTTGGTTTTCTTTCTTTGTTTTGCTTTTTAAGATTCTTTTTGAGGTTTAACCTTAAATAACAATGCCCATTTTACCCTCATTTTGTTAGAAATGTTAGGATTGTTAGGAATTGTTAGAAATGTTATAAATTTCGTTAATTTTCTAACGAAAATTCTAACAAGCTCAAATTGGAGCACTTACACTCATGACCTGTACTGCATGACGACTCCTTGGCCGTTTGCAACTTGGGGTATTGACGTGATAGGGAAGATAGCCCCGGCAGGAAGCAATGGGCATGAATTCGTGTTAGTGGCAGTCGACTACTTCACCAAGTGGGTAGAGGCCAAGTCCTACAAGGTCCTCACTTCCAAGAAGGTGGCCCAGTTTATCAAAGAAAACATAATGTGTAGATATGGGGTGCCCAATGAGATCATTTCTGATAATGAGTCACACTTTGAAGGGGATTGCGGTAGATTGCTGTCAGAGTTCAGGATCACTCGCCACAAGTCGTCCCCGTACGCACCTCGCACTAATGGAGCCGTGGAAGCCGCTAATAAGACGCTCGAACGGATCATCCGGAAAATGGCCACCTCGTGGTCGTGATTGGCCCGAAAAGCCGCACTCGGCACTGCGGGGCTACGTAACGTCTGTCGAACGGCACAGGAGAAACTCCTTTTGCCCTAACTTACGGGATGGAAGCAGTGTTACCAGTGGAGTTGGAAATCCCGTCATTGAGGGTCCTCCTGGAAAACGGTGTCAACGAAGTAGAATGGCTACGTAGCCGGCATGATGAATTGGCCCTGCTCGACGAAAGAAGGCTTAAAGCCATAGAGCATACCCGAGCCTATCAGAGGCGAATGGACAGAGCATTTGACAAAAAGGTCAAAGTCAGGGACATCAAAGAGGGTGACTTAGTGCTGAAAGTAAAGCCCCCTACCAGAGACAACCCCCTGGGAAAATGGGAACCCGTTTGGATCGGCCCGTATGTGGTGCAGAAGATACTATCGGGAGGAGCCATGAAACTTGCAGACCTGGACGACAATCCTTTTGTCCACCCAGTCAACGGTGATAAGCTCCGAAGGTACTACGTCTAAGAAATAAAAAAAAAAGAAAATAAAAAATATATATTAGTGCAAAAAGAGTAATGCCCAGCTAGGCTGAAAATCCGAAAAGTGCGGTCTAGGCAAAAGACAGGGTTGCACATATAAAAAAAAGAGAGAAAAAAAAATCTTAGTGCAAAAAGAGTAATGCCCAGCTAGGCTGAAAACCCAAAAAGGGCGGTCTAGGCAAAAAACAGGGCTGCACAGAGAAATAAAAAAAAAAGGCCAAAAGACCTAATCCCGAGAGTTCACCAGAATGAACTACGAAGACTTGAGCCCCTTAGTCTTTCTTGTAAAAGGGGAACGTAGGCAGCCATATATGGTTCGGTCTAAACAATAAAAAGGACAATTAAGTTTCCATGAAATGCGTCCTAAACAATAATAAAGGGTATTCCAGTTTTCATAAAACGGGCCCCAATCAATAAAGACATTTGAAATTTCCATGAAATTGTGTCTTGATTAATTTCTAAGATAATATTTCTTGTTCATTACAAGTTAAAAACTTTTTGATGAGTTCAAACACGGTCTACTCTTGACTCTGCTAACCTGCTACAAAGATCTAAAATACAATAAAATGCCTAATAAAACTACTGTGTTTGCAAAATGGCAATAAGGGAATCCTAAGAAAAGATCTGTCAGTCGTCATTCGCTGAGTCTTCTTTGGTCTTCTTTCCTTTACCTCGACCCCGTCGAGTGTTCTTTCTCTTCTTCTCTATAATGTCGGTCTCCCTCATTCCGACCTCAGGTATCCTCACTGGAGCCTCTATCAAACCCGTGTCAATAAGTGCCCTCTCAACTCGAGCACGAGTCCACACTTTCTCCCTCTGAGCCTCAGTCAAAGGAGCGACCTCGGACAATCTCTTGTATCGAGCCTCCATATCTCTGATCTGGTCACCCGACTGGTTATGGCGACTCGCCTTAGCCTCGGCCTCCTCGTAGTCCTACTCGAGTCGCAGTCAGCCCCAATAAAGCCCGTCGTGTCTCCCCCAATATGACCCGGGTCGCTCTCATCTCCCTCTCGTACCAATCCAAGTAGACATGGTCAAGATGGTACTCTTCCCGCTCCCGAAGATAGCCCTAGGTGGAAAAGCAACGTAAGTCCAAGCCCTCGAGAAGAATGAGAAGATGGCTGGATCTCTCATATCAAATGGCACCACCTCCATGGTACGGATGTCCTCCCAATCACTCAATGGCTCCTGTAAGGCCCCGAACTGCCTGGATACCAAGCAGGGAATGTAGAAGGACGACCAGCAGAACCCTGGAACCCTCACTATATAGGACTCCTGAAATATCCTCCTGGTCTGCAACCTCCAGTGGGGTACCCACCAGCGGATGTCCGAAGTGGATAACCCAGCCATCATCAGCTCCCAGCTACCCTGGTCCTGCTGTCGAGGTGCACCTCTCCGAGAAATCACCCAAGGGCACTGAGTCGGCAAAGCCCCTGGCAAAGCCCCGAGCCTCTCCTGCAGCCACAAAGTCAAGACATGCTTGGACTCCTGCACCTCATGAAACGGTCTCCTCTAGCCATCCTATCAATGCCATGCAGGGTCTCACCCAGAACCAACGGGACAATGTCCTTCCCAGCCCTGCAATCTCTGACCATGTCTAAGAGACCACCATGACAGATCCCCACGGACTCAGCGGTAAACAGAGAAGAAAATATGCAGAGGATAAAGGCATCCATAGCCACCGTGGTCGCAGCCATAGCTGGAGACCCGAACCTGCCCGGGATATCAGAAAGGTCAATCCTATCCGGGGCTATCATCATCCCCTCAGCCTCTTCCGCAGAGACTTGCAGAAAAGATGCAAGCTTTGCCGCCACCGGCACGTCTTCGATCAACGGAATCGATACAGCCTCAGTTTCTGGACCCCCAATCAAGGCTCGGAAGTCTTCATGCGTTGGGACAATCTCATTGTAGGAAAAGCAGTAAACATGTCTCCGGACGTCCCAAAACTTTGCTGCTGCTCTCAAAAGGTCCCAATCGGGCGGGAGATCCCTCAAATGCCATAAAGACTTGATCTTGAAGGAAGAATCAAGTAACCCCTTGTGAGATTGGGAGTTATATCTCACCCAAGACTGAAGATCGGACAGAAAGCGGTCTCTTTTCCCCCTTTGCAATCTAACGGGCTTCTCCATCGCAAGGTGATCAAAGTTGATGTCTTTTGGTCAGAAATAGGCTCTGGTATCAATTGGGACAAGTCTAAGTTGAAAATGAAATGAAATGGCCAAGTCTTGATTTTATTCTGAAAATAACCAGTACAGACAGAACTGTAAGCCGCACGGCCTCATTTGCCCTCAGGTACATGCCGCACGGCTTCATTTACCTGATGTAAGTGACAAATCTGCAGCAATCAAGTTGCTGCCCAAAGGGAGTTTTCACCCCACTTTTCCAACCAAAACCTGTACAAAAACATGTTCAAAGACCATCCAAGCATTTATATATCATTATATATCATTTTGGCCCAGTTTCAGCCCCGATTCCAAGCAAAAAACCGCCCCGAGGCTCAAATAATATGCAAATTAATAAAGCATAAATAGAAAAAGCAAATAAAACAGTATTACATTGTTTTCGCCCCATCGGCGCCCAAATAAAGCAAAAAAAAATAAACAAAATGTGCATAAAAACTTGTTCATTGTTTGTTTTCTTCCTAAGTCAACTCTAGAGACCTCCTAGGCCTCCGATTCTTCTTCCTCATCGCTGCTCAGCTCATAAACCCTAGCCTCCCTCATCAAATCCTCTGCATCGCTCACATCTGAAAGATGGACATTATCGTGCTCGTACTCAGCCAGTTGCTCCAAGATGTCAGCATTGGGTCCTCGTCCCCAAGGCATGGCACTGGAAGAGTACTCCGAAGCCGATGAGGTGGATGCTGCGCCCCCGACATGCCTTCTCTTGCGCCCGGGCTCCTGCACGTCCGCTGCCGCCAGAAGCGCAGCGCCTTCCTCGAAGGGACAGGCACATGTCCTTCCAGCCCCTATTCTCGCCCGACCACTGTCGTAAGTGCGAGCCGGAACTCCGAGAAAAAGAGAAGAAAATCTCGTAAAATCTCGTAATTGCAAAAGCAAAGAAATCAAAAGGGAAAAGACCCTAAAGTGTACTTACAAAGGCCGTCGGTGGCAAGGTATACTGGGGCTCCCTAGCATCGGGGACAGGTATCCTCAACCTCCTCGGTACTCCGTGGACCACATATGACAGGTGCGCAGGAGGGATCGACGGGTCAGAAGGCTCGGCCTCTCCATATCCCTGAGTGACCGCCAGCTTCACTAGCTTCTGTGACGTCCTCAGTCGCAGCTCCACAAACACAGCATATGGGGTATCCATGTCAAAGTACTCCTCTGCGGCCATGCCTGCCTGATATCTCTCTATCTCATCTGCCGGCCAATCCCTGGGCTGCAGCATCCGTGCTGGAGGATCCTGAGGAGTAATGGCGTCCAAGGGAGGGACATGGCCATGCTGCTTGGAAAATCGGTCCCCCAGATAAATGACATCGCATGTCAGCCCTGTCAACCATCTCCTCTGCCTGGTCGCCTCCACGGCCTCTCCTAGCAAAATCTCTGGATACCTGCCCCACGGGTAGAAGTCCACCCCATCATGTCCATCCCTGTTGATGACCGGCCTCACCATCTTATAGTCAAAGGTGATCCGGGTCTTCCCGGTGAACTTATCTCTCGCATCTCCCCTCCAGCGGACCATAGCGGGAAAGATGGTGACATCGCTCTGTTGGTTCCACGGAAAGAACCTGATCACCTCACAAAACCAGACCTGCATGTTCAAAACATCAAAAAGGTCATTTTTCTCTCATGAAAAGTCTCAAAGGCAGAAAAGTAAAAGAGAAAGAAAAAAAAGACTACCTCAAGAGCAAAGGAGAAGCAGTCCATGGAGGCAGCCTTGTTACGGCTGTACATATCCAGAGAAAAGTAGAGGCCTCACCCCACGAGACCGTCCCAATCCCGCCAACATCCTCCAGAGAATCGAGGAGGCAAGTCATGGCCAGAGTCCCAGAATTTTCAAAAATAGTGACCGACAGCATCAACCACATAAAGGCTCTAGCAAGCTGATGGGCAGTCACCTCACTAGCGGCAAAGTCCCGTATGCAGTTCTGGACTGTTACCTCGACATTCCTCGTCTCCATTCCAAGCCCCTTGGGAATCAACTCAAATCCAACCAAAGCCCTGAACTCCTCGGCAGTGATATGGTCCCTCCAAGTCACAGCCTCCCGTGAACCGTAAGCCCGTGATAGCAAGTGAAATCGGCCAGGAGTCACCGCGCCTCCCCCAGCTAAGATGAAAGCTGTGGGTGGTGTCCCACCAGAACTCAGATAGGGCCTGGACCAAGCCCTTGCTCTTCGAGGTAATATGAATACCTCTGCCGATGGCCTCAATGAACAAATCCAACCCGGTAGCCCGCACCGCCGCTAGTGGTTCGCCCCATTCTTCTCAAAATCGGGCATCCTCTCCCATAGCCTCACAGCAATCTCCGAAGGCCCTCTAGACTTGTTCTCCTATAGACAAGCACAGCAAAGAAATCCGTCAGTCCTTCATCTCATTTCAAAAGCATGCATATATTCAAAAGCGTACATATTTTCAAAAGAAAAGCATTCATAAAATTTTTTTTCTAGCATCCTATGCATAGAAAACACGTTTTTCATCACTTGAAACACATCGTGTCAAGCACATTACTTTCCTAAAGCACAAAATCACAATTTTCAAAAAAAAATTATTTGCACATAAGCATTTATTTTTTCAAAAAATGGCATGCATGAATCCTTTTCATCTTCTGAAATCCCGTTTTCTCATCTATGATTCAAAATTGACTTAGTTTTAGCACATGCAAGGGCTCCGTCACCTCTTAGACAATTATCCTTCCTTCTTTATTTTTTTTCGAAAAAAAAGTGAGTCATTCTCATTATTTTGTCAAGTAAATTGCACATGCATGTTTGTTTATCTTCTTAGCCTCATAGGTTAATCATCAATATCTCAAAATCATCCAAAAATCCTAGGAAAATTCGAAAAATTCCTAAAAATCGGGTCAAGCCCTAAATCAATCAAAATCCAATCAAAATCGACGGAATTAAGCAAACTAAGAATGCTTACCCCAACCAATCGAGGGTTTGTTGATTTATGCTCCCTTCTCCCCGGATAGAGCTCCGATGGAGGCGTAAGGAAGTCATACTTCCTCTCCGTCCGAACAAGCTCCTTCCTCCTCCTTCTCGCGGCCGCGGAGATGTTCCTTCTAGCTTGCCTCAGCATTGGGTTCCCCTCCGGATCCATTCCAAATCAGTAGAGCCCAAGGGAATTGAAGGAATTTCGAAATTTCTCTCCCTTTTCCTCTCTCTTCCTCGGCAGTTCAAGGGCGGCAATAATGCCCAATGCCCGTTCAAATCTGTTTTAAATAATCTGGAAAAATCAAGCTTCTAGCCGTACGGCTTCTTTTTCTCCATCTCATGCCGGGCGGCTTCTTTCGCTCTGAGCAGAAATTACCCTTTTGCCCCTGGACTTTCCACTTGGGCCTGTAATTCCCGTTATCTTTTAACCAAGATAACGTTGTTTTCAAAAGATATCCTTTATCTTCCAAGCAAATAAGCTTTCTTCCCCCAGTCGCCTCCGTTACTTCCGTTATAACGGGATAACGCTAGGTGACAACCTCCGAATTGTCAGAACTTTAAACTTTAGCTACCTCTATCTCAGATAGTGAAGTATGCTCAAGTTCTCCAAACTTTAGCTACCTCTATCCCGAATAGTGAAGTATGCTCAAGTTCTCCAAACTTTAGCTACCTCTATCTCCTCGATAGTGACGTAAGCTCTAGTTTCCTCAGGTGACAACCTCCATTAATTGTCAATCAGGTGACAACCTCCATTAATTGTCAATCAGGTGACAACCTCCATTAATTGTCAATCAGGTGACAACCTCCATTAATTGTCAAAACCCTCAAGGATCCTAGACATCGTTCCTAACCTATCTAGTGATGCTTGAACTACGATCAAGGCTTGATTCCTATGGGATACGTAGGTAGCCTTTTATAAAAGGTCCAGCCATCCGACCACTTTGGTCACCCTATGCCTTCGTCACTCCTCAGTGATGAAATAGCCCCTCATAAAGGTCTTGACATCCGACCACATTGGTCACTTCTAGCATATCCCCAGTAGGATCAATTGCTTGACCTCTTAGGTCATCTTCTCTGCTATTTCCCCATCAAGAGACCAGTTTTCTCTTCTCTATTCCTCAGAGGATCTCTTCAGAACTACGGCCTGGCTTGATTCCCACTCGGGATACGTAGGTAGCCTACCTTAGGTTCAGCCAATTCGTCACATAAGACACCCCATTCCCCAGCGGATCTTTTCAGAGCTACGGCCTGGCTTGATTCCCACTCGGGATACGTAGGTAGCCTTCCAGAGGTTCAGCCACTCGACCACCTTGGTCACCTAATCCGTCTCGGCACTCGCCAGATTGGATCCTTTTCTATCGACAACCCCACTCGCCCTGCAAGTGACGTTGCCGAGGGGCTTCTGTAAGTACCCAAATCTGGCTCATGCCTTCCGGTTAAATTTCCCGGCAATTTTGGTTAAATTTCCCGGCAATTTTGGTAAATTTCCCGATAATTCCCCGGACTTTCCTAGAGTTCCGGAACAATTCCGGAACTGTTCCAAATCATACAAGAGCTGAAGGGAATGCTTCCCAATTAAGAAACATGTTTTTCTTAATTTGGGAAAAGTTCTAGAATGGCCACCTTGCATGATTCTAGAAACATGCTGAGTCACAAGGGATAATGTCGCACGGCTGCATTAGCCAAGGGTCTCTGGCCGCACGGCTTCATTGGCGATTCCTGCATCGCCTATAAATAGAGCCCTCCTCTACCCATTTTACATACGAAAAACACACACCACACTCCATATTCGGTACTCAAAAATACTCCTAAATCTTCTTTGGGAATCCCAAGGGTTGAAGAAGCAAGCCAAGAAGCCTCCTCCCTCCTCCTTGAAGATCCCAAAGTTGGTCCTTCCACCTTGTTCAACCCAAAGAAGAAGAGGCCACCATTGGTAACCTCTCACTCCCTAACCTTGCATTTTAATTACTCTATGTGAATTAGATTGCTCATTGCATTCATATATTGTTATTATCTTTGCTTGGGACTTGGTAGTTTGCATTAAAGATCATATTTTTATCATACCCCCTTCTTCCCCTTTGCATCCTTTGCATGAATTAGGCATCATTTGTCATTAAAAATATAATCTTTATACTCAAAGGTGCATCCTTTGCACCTAAAAACCCCACTTTTACATAAAAATGTCATCTTTATGCATCATTTGCTCATAAAAATGCAATCTTTATATCAAAAATGCATCCTTTGCACATAAAATCCATTTTCATGCATCCTTTGCATTAAAAGTCATTCCTTCATCATAAAAATGCATCCTTTGCTTTTCAAAATGCAATGTTTATGCATCATTTGCATATTAAATGCTAATTTCTTCATAAAAATGCATCCTTTGCATAAAAATCATGTCTTTACATTCAAAATGCATCCTTTGCAACAAAGATCACTTCTTTAAATCAAAATGCATCCTTTGTAACCCAAAATGTCATCTTTTCACTAAAAATGTCATTTTTACATGCATTCCCCCATGTCCCCATTAGCAACCTTGGAACGGACCGGTGTAAAGATTCTATCTTTGCATCGTTTCTTCCATTAAAGGTTCCATAATCTCTTTAGAAAGGGATAACCTTGAACCCTATATCTCCGATTATCACTTAAGACGAGCATGAAGCATTCATATAAGCTCGATCGTCTTAAGGTGTAGGATTGATGGGCTAAGGACATTCCTTCCTAAAGAACCTCATTTTTGGGCTATAAAAGAGAGTCCTTCTCTCGATCACGCAAGTCCCGAGGTTAAAAATGCGATGATCACAAGTCCAAGATGAGGACGGGATCAAAATCCCGAATACATAAAATCCAAGAAATCCCGAGCGACAACCAATAAATGGTTTGTACGTCCGGAAGACAACTTGGGACATTCCCTCCCATTTCATTCAAACACATGCACACAAGAAAGCACGCAAGCAAGCAAAATAAACGGAATCTAGGGAGACTTGCTACGGCAAGGCACCTTGGGTGAACGACGATCCGTTCTTCCCAAGGGGTAACTTAACCTCCGAACCCATAAATCCTTTTTTTCAAAGTTTTGAGGAAATCAAAATGGCGTGGCGACTCCGTTTTTCAAATTAAAACGGATGTCTTCAAACTCGCGTGAATCCAACACACAGAATTTGGGCACACATTCACAAGTACGCAATCGTGGCAATAGATTATTTCACCAAGTGGGTCGAGGCCAAGCCATTAGCTCGCATCACAGAGGAAAACGCCATCAACTTCATTCATGATTTCATCCGGTGTCGATTTGGTTTCCCTCGAGCTATAGTATCTGACAACGGCCTACAATTCTCCCAAACCTTCGAAGCAGAGATGAATCGAGTAGGCATCAAGCATTGGAAATCTTCTGTCGCCTATCCCCAAGGAAATGGGCAAGCTGAAGCTGCAAACAAGCTCGTACTATCCTCACTCAAGACGGGTCTTGTAGGTCGACGCACAATCCGGTTGGACGAACCGACCCTTGCTCTTTGGGCGGTTCGCACAACCACTCGGGGCCTACGGGGGAAACCCCATTCGCTCTCACATATGGATCAGAGGCCATGGCACCTGCTGAGCTCAGATTTCCTACTGCCAGAGTGACATTCTTTGATCAAGAACAGAATGATATCAACAGATTGATCGACTTGGACTTAGTCGACGAGAAGCGAGATACGACTTATCTTCGAATGGTTAACTACAAGCAGCGGACTAAAAGTTACCACGACAAGAAGGTGAAGGCCAGGTCATTCCAAGTCGGAGATCACGTGTTGAGAAAGATCGAGGCAACAGGGAGAAGGACCCAACAGAACAAGCTATCTCCTAACTGGGAAGGTCCTTACATAGTTACTCGAGTCGTCAAAGAAGGGACTTACATGATAGCTCATCCAGATGGTGAAGAGTTGAAGCATCCATGGCACGCTACTCACCTCATCAAGTACTACTTCTGAAAGTTCAGGCCTACTACTCGGTTCAGGGTTGAGGCAATTCCCAAGATTGAAATTTGTCATAGTTCTAGCTTTCCATTGATGTAAACGTTTCCCCACTTCAATAAAAAGCGCAGTTTATTCGACCAAACATTTTGTTACAACTAACCCCAACAAGCTCGACTCTTAGTCAGCTTCGTTCTAACGAGCTCGATTCTTAATCAGCTCCGTTCCATTAACAAAGCTCGACTCTTAGTCGGCCTAATTTTAGCAAGCTCGATTCTTAATCAGCTTTGTCTACTTAACAAGTCCGACTCTTAGTCGACTTCGTTCTAACAAACTCGACTCTTAGTCAGTCTGTTCTAATTAGCTCGATTCTCAATCAGCTTTACCCCTAAAAACAAGTCCGACCCAGGATCGACTTCGTTCTAATAAGCTCGATCCTTGGTCAGCTTTAATAGTTTGAACAAGTTCGACTCATAGTCAATCTCGTTCACAAAAAGTTACTCAAGTCTGAGGTCGACTAAATCAGTAAAGACCAAGTCGATCCTAGGCTTAAGTTGACTCATTCATCCTATTAAATCTAGTCGACACCTACATGTAAACATCAAAAGCATACAATAAAGGGAGGTCAGCTACGATTAGATATAAATAAGTCTCCCAAAGGCGGGCCAAGACTTATACAAAACAAAAAGTTATGATGTTTCATGCCTCCCAAAAACAGGGCCAAGGCATTTAAATATCTAATAAAACAAAAAGCAAAAAGTGTTTTGGGGCTTGTTCCATTACACAAAGTTCATTTCAATTCAAACAACATGGTCCGGGGCATTGGAGTCGTCATTGGCAGCTCGTTCCTCATTGATTGGTCCATGTTGCTGAGGGCTCAAGGGTTTACCCGACTCGGAGAAAACCTGTTGATCGAACTCACCCTCTACCTCCATCTCCTCTCTATCCTCTGAATCCGCGAGCTCCTGCAAGGACACATCAAAGGTCCTAGGAGCCAACTCTGGAGCCACCCAAGGCTCACAATGTTCTTCTTGGTCTTCTTGAGCAATGTGGGCTAGATCATCATCATTATAAGGCACCAATGAGTGACCTCCTCTAGCTGCCATGTCATACTGGGGGGCATAGGCCCATCGAGCTAGCTGCTCCAAAGAAACATCAGAGTCAGGGTCGACTAAAGCCCGACGGGCCATATGACGCTTACCCAGCTCTAAGAAGCCCCTAGCTTTGGCAATAATGGCATTGAAGTACTCATCCCCGTCCTTAAACTTTTCAACGGCATCCTTAGCAGCAGCAGTAGCAGCGGCCTGAAGGTCTTCTTGCCATTTTACCCGTTCGAGTCGACGTTCTTCATGTAGCTCGACTAAGAAGGCGTCCTTCTCCTTCAGAAGCTTGGAAACTGTTGCCAGCTCCGTCTGAGTTTTCTCCAGCTCCTTCTTCTCAGCATCCTTCTCTACCTCCACCTCCTTTAGCTTGGACTCTGCAGCTTCAAGATCGGCCAAGGCTTTCTTCTTCACCATCTCCATGGCATCAAACGAGTTATCCAAGTCGTTATACTTCTCTCTTAGCTCTGACAGTTCTTGTGACTTCTTGGACAAGTCCTTAAGAGCCTGCCTCTCCCTCTCAATGGAGGCCCTCCAAGAGCTTTTAGCTTGCTCGACCATGGTGAGATTCTACATTCATGGAAATCAGAGAAGGGTTAGCTCGGAGATCAAACTAACAAACTAAAGGAACAAGCGACAAGGCAAAAAAGAAAAATAAAGGATTACCTCGCAGTGCGCCATCCCAGAACGAGCTGAGAATTCCTCAGGGGTAATCCCCTTATCAGCAAAGTGGGCTAGGAGGTCGACGTCAATGGCCCTCCTAACCACAACCTGGCCCAGGCTCATATCTGGATAGCGTCGACTCAAGCTGTTAACCCCAATGAGAGGGGGCACGTCACTCAGCCTCCTCATTTGGTCCTCTAGAGATTCTTGGATGGGGGGAGAAGAGGCTGGTGGAGGCAGTTGGCTTGAGGAAACTGACTTTCCCTTCTCAGTTCTTGACCTTTTCCTAGAGTTCAAGGGCAGGTCGTCTTCATCCACCATCACATCATCTTCATCAATATGTACAACCTCCAGAGGTCTAGCTTCGACTGTGCCCGCACCAGAAGTCGTAGCGTTAGCATCAGGAGTTGGGTCGGAGCTCAAGCTGGGCTTATTGGACTTGTTGGAGTCATTACCATCCTCAGTCGCATCCCTAGTGTGGCTGCTACTTCCCAAGGGGTCCTCAGATTCAACCTCCTCCATGGGAATCATTCCAACATTATCCTTAGACAGCAGATCATTCCTCCTCGCAGCCTCTCTTTCTCTGTTAGCTCGAGCGTTGGCAGCACCATGGTCTTTTCTGGCTTTCTTCATGTCTGATACCACCAATATACGACCCATGTTTGCCTCTTGCTCAGGGGTCAGAACTGCACAAAAAAATCAAGGTGACAGACTATTAGTTCGAACCAAACCACCATTTGCGAGCTACAATTTCTATGTATGAGTTCGACATACACGAGCTAACCCATCTAGATGCGAGTTAAACAACTAACGAGCTAAAGGTTGCATACACAATTCAAAGTGTTTCTACATACAAGACACGAGCTAACCATGGGAAAGCAAAGTGTTCTACATGCAATGTTCTACATACGAGCTATAGTTCTATGTACGAGCAAGTCAAGTACGAATCATAAGATCTAGCACACAAGTATCACAACCAAGTCAAACTATTCATACATGCAAAGTTAACAGATAAAGGGCGAGTAAAGAAAGACAGAACAAGGATATCTTACCACCAGCATGCTCCCCATTCTCTTTGCAATAGTTGGCAGTCTTTTTACAACGTTGGCACTTGTCCTCGAACTTAGCCAACGCGTGGGTAACCCAGTCGGGATATATTGTGCCCCTACCAATGGCCACCAAGGGTTGCACTTCCCCCTCTCCAGCCATCATCCCGGCTTGGATGAAGTTATATTTGGTGGTGAGCAGACTCTCCCAACTAAAAGAACCCTTGTCAGCTAGTCGACACAACTTCTTATATAATTCAAAGTGCCAGAGTGGCTCCCAATAGTTCCTCTCATCTAAGGGCTCTGTATCCTCAGTTGGCAAAGGAAATTCCCATCCTAACCTACTCTCTAATACAACCACATGCGTGTTCCAGCCACTATGCTTGCTGGGAAGGTTCGTGAAAAGCTTACGAGAATTGGGTTTAGAGGGGGTACTGATGGTCATCTCCTCTCCACTGTACTTGATACAGAAGAATTCCTTGAAGACCCTCATACAGGGTTCATATCCTAGAAACCTACACACCATAGCGAAGCATACTAAAACCCTACAGGTATTGGCTCCAAGCTGAAGAGGTAAGGCATTGGCACACTCCAAGAACTCGTTGATGAAAGGGTCAAGTGGTAACCTAAGGCCAGCCACAAATTGGCCATAGAAGAAAGCTACCCTAGTGGCATCCCTGGCAAAAGTCGACTTAAACTGATCCATGAAATCCTTTTTGCTATAGATGGTTACTCTGTAATCCTCCTTACTCACCTCGCAGAAGTCATAGATCACACTATACCTAGAGGGTAAGTTTTTCTTTCCCCGCAATGGCCCTTGAGGAATGTAGCCTCTCTCATTCTTCCCGGGCACCACAGAGGACCCAAAAGCATCCACTATCCGAGGACTTGAAGAGGTTGAAGTCGTGTTCCCCTCCAAAGTTGCCATATCTGTACAAGAAGAAGGAGAAACAGGGGAGTCAGACCTATGATCATGTTCGGGAGTCCTGTCTAGGGGCAACCTACATAAGGGCGACCTAGACTCCCCCGGGAAACCTTTCCTATCCCTAAGGAATGACGGTTAATGGACATCCCTAACATAAAATAGGGCAATGTGATCGAGTAATTCATGGAAAAGATGAAAAGAGACAACATTTGAATCGTCAATTGTCAGTTCACCTACACCCATTCCTAGGGGTAACCCTATCTCGCTAAAGTTCAGTCCCCACCTGGTTAAAATAGAGGCACACTCGTTCAAGGTCATCTCTCTCCATTCACCATTTATGTGCTTACATACACGACGATTAACTGTACAGTACCCGTACTAAGCTCCTGGTTCACTACTGAAGGTTCTAGCCATGGCGGAAACCAAAACAAAGCAGAAATTAAAGCCCTAATGCAAGTATACGAGAGAAATACCTCAATTGATCGCAAAAAGGGAAGTTGTTGCCAAAGACGAAAGCTCGGATTAAATCCTAATGTTGCTCCGCAATTATCGCCAACAGGGTATGAGAGCTTGAAGACGGTAAAAATTTTAAACGGGGAAGGATTCTGCTATTTGTATTTTCCGAAATTGGAAAAGGAAAGGGAAAATTCAAAAATTAATTTCCATATTAATTGGGAAAACAGTTCCCAAGACGGATTATCAAACGTCTAATTATAATCATTACCAAATACGGCGCTCCTTCATCTATGGCCGTTCATCGTCGACGTCCAGGATTGTGCCACGTCATCTTGTGTCGAACTAAACCTCAGGACGAATAGCGACCTGCCACTAACAGCAATATTCGTCGAGATTTCCTTAACTTCCTAGTCGACAAAGTCAACTCGAAAGTTGGGGGCCACTGAACATACTAAAAGTGTCGAACTGGACCAAGCAAGTAAAGCCCAAACACAGACAGCCGTGGCATCCACATCCTTGGTGGAGCTGGCCCAATTACCATAAGGCCCAAGGCCCAACAATAGCATCTGTCGATCTAAGCTCATTGTCCGATCTTTAAGGTCCCGACCTAGCTTGATCCGAACCAATGATCCATACTACCCTTCGGGTACGAACCATGCTCTACCCGCCAGTCAGGTCGACCATTCCACAAATGGCGACCTCGACCTAATCACCAAGTGTCGACCTAACAGATTGGACGCACATGAGTCAAACCTTTCCATAACCGGTTCCCTACAAATCAGGAGCCGTTACCAGTCACGTTCACATTATTTGTAACTGTCCCTAAAATCTCGGAGCTCATGCAGCACTACCAAATATACAACTGTCTTTATCTATAAATACTTCATCACTATCACTGGTGCAGAGGTAACTGCCATTTTGTTATCTGAATTCATTATTCAATACATTTTGAGCTATATTCAACTGTAATCTTACTCTCACGCCCGAGGGTCTAAGCCGGAGACACATCCGGCTAGTCGTGGATTCTTGTTTTCAGGTCAGGAGCCAGGTGATTAGTCCTGCCACGTGGAGGATTACTGATAAACACAATTCCTGCAGCATCAATACCTTTTGAAAAAATATCAGTAATAAAAAAAATCTAAAATATTATTTCATAGTCAATAAAAAATTAATCAAAAAATAAAAATAAATAAAGGATAGTCCGTCCCTCTTTTCTTTTATATACTTTAAATTGTTTAGTTTTTTTCTATCTTTTTTATATACCTTTTTAAAAGAAATATCCGTAATAAAAAAAGTCTAAAATATTATTTCCTATTCAATAAAAAATTAATAAAATATAAAAATAAATAAAGGATAGTCCGTCCCTCTTTTATTTTATATACTTTCATTTGTTTAGTTTTATTTTTTATCTTTTTATATACCTATTTGTAAAAAATATCAGTAATAAAAAAGTCTAAAATATTATTTCCTAGTCAATAAAAAATAAAAATAAATAAAGGATAGTCCGTCCCTTTTTTCTTTTGTATACTTTAAATTGTTTAGTTTTTTTCTATCTTTTTTTATACACCTTTTGAAAAAAATTATCAGTAATAAAAAAAATCTAAAATATTATTTCCTAGTCAATAAAAAATTAATAAAAAAATAAAAATAAATAAAGCATAGCCCGTCCCTCTTTTATTTTATATACTTTAAATTGTTTATTTTTTTCTATCTTTTTTTATATATCTTTTTGAAAAAAAATATCAATAATAAAAAAAGTCTAAAATATTATTTCCTAGTTAATAAAAATTATAAAGAATAAAAATAAATAAAAGATAGTCCATCCCTCTTTTATTTATATACTTTCATTTGTTTATTTTTTTTTTATCTTTTTTTTATTAACCTATTTGTAAAAAATATCAGTATTAAAAAAAGTCTAAAACATTATTTTTTAGTCAATAAAAAATTAATAAAAATAAATAAATAAATAAAGAATAGTTCGTCCCTCTTTTCTTTTATATACTTTAAATTATTTAGTTTTTTTCTATCTTTTTTTCTATACATTTTTGTAAAAAATATCAGTAATAAAAAAAAGTCTAAAATATTATTTTATAGTCAATAAAAAATAAAAATAATTAAAGGATAGTCCGTCCCTCTTTTATTTTATATACTTTCATTTGTTTAGTTTTTTTTAATCTTTTTTTATATACATATTTATAAAAAATATCAGTAATAAAAAAAGTCTAAAATATTATTTCCTAGCCAATAAAAAATAAAAATAAATAAAAGATAGTTCGTCCCTCTTTTCTTTTGTATACTTTAAATTCTTTAGTTTTTTTCTATCTCTTTTATATAGCTTTTTGAAGAAAAAAACGAGTAATAAAAAAAGTATAAAATATTATTTCTTAGTCAATAAAAAATAAAAATAAATAAAAGGTAGTCCGTCCCTCTTTTATTTTATATACTTTCATTTGTTTAGTTTTTTTTTTATCTTTTTTTATATAACTATTTGTAAAAAATATCAGTAATAAAAAAGTCTAAAATATTATTTCCTAGTCAATAAAAACTTTAAAAAATAAAGGGTAGTCTGTCCCTCGTTTCTTTTATATACTTTCATTTGTTTAGTGTTTTTCTATCTTTTTTTTATATATAAAACAACTAATTTTCTTATGTCTAAGTGATTTTATATTTTTAAAAATAATTTATTAAATACTAAATTACTTTTTATTTTTCCATTTTTTTTTATTTTTTCTAAAAAAATAAAATTAAAAAATAGGAAAACTCGTTTGGCTCGTGGATCTTCATATCCGGGCCAAACGAGCGGGCTTGGACATGGAAAATGGGTCGGGTCAGGCCGAGTTTAGGCTTGTTTCATCAGATGGGCTGAGGGGCTTCAACCCGTCCCACCCGCGAGTTGGTCCGCATGGATCGAACTGGGACGGACCAGCCTGTTTGGCCATCACCAGTTCCAACTAATTTGTACAACCAAATATTACATTTTTGTTTTGAATTCAAATGCTTTAAATAATAATTTAATAATTAATAAACAAGCACCTAACTTAACCAAATTTAATTAATAAATAATTCACTTTTTTATTATATTTACTCCCACGTCCCTTAGAACATTATCTACTTTGTTATTTTGGGTGTCCCATTGATTGGTAAATCACATTTTATAAAAAAGAAAGTATATACTCCCTCCATCCCGTTTGGACGTCAAATTACATACTTTTTAAAATGAAATATTTTATTAATTTTATATTAACGGGATTCACATATCATAATCACAACAACAATTCAATTATTATTTTCTACCCCACTTTTTCTCTGCTATCTCACTTTTCATACTCACAACATATAATTAATTCACTACACTCTTTCTTAATTTTTGTGTAAACATTAATTGAGAAGGCTATAGAGGGACCGAGGAAGTAATATTTTTTATTAATTAGATTCACTTATTATAATTAAAATAATTATCAATTTATTGTTCCTTATCCGCCTACTCTATTCTACCCATTCGCAACATTTATTTTTATAATATTACTAGTAAAAGCCCGTATCCGAGAATATGTGGTATTTTTTTAATTAAAAGTGAGGGCAAAATGGGAAAGGGACAACTTAGTGGGGGTAAAATGAGAAAAAAATACTATAGAATTCAAATTTTAGGGGGAAAAAGTTATTTTGAAAATTAAGGGTAAAATTGGAAATAAAGAATCTTGGCAGAATTTGAGGGGCAAAATGGGAAAAATTAATTGGGTACTGTTCATAGAACTGTTCATGGCAGGTGCCATTTATACTAGTATATACTCCCTCCGTTTCATCTTTTTATAGACTTTTGGGTTTTGCACGGGAATTAAGGAGAAAATATTATATTGAAAGTGTTGTGAGTGTGAAAATAAAATAGGAGAGAGAATGAGTGAAGAGAATAGTAAATTATAATGGTGATGTGAGTATTAAAATAATGTAGGAGAGAGAATGAGTGGAGGGAATAGTAAAGATTTCTTTCCATTTTAGGAAAGTATATATTATTGTGGGACGCCCAAAAAGGAAAGTTTATATATTATCATGGGACGGAGGGAGTACTAGTAAAAGTTTGTGTCCGAGGACACGTGATATTTTTTTATTTATTTAAAAAAAAAGGGCAAAATGGGAAAGGGACAACTTAGTTAGTGAGGACAAAATGGAAAAAAAAATTTTGACACTATTCATTATATTATTCATGGCTGAGATGAACAGTTGCTATTTATATTATAGATTCTTTGATTTTCTTTTTGGACTATATGAATGTAAGATTTCGAAAGTAAGAAGAGGAGGAAGTACGTGTTTAGTCAAAGTAGACATAGGGATGGAGAGTACTAAATAGTCATATCACCCATAAATATGAATATATGATGCACACCTAAACCTAAGGTCTCCTGATCTTGTGGTATGCTAATCGGTCTTTCTTTTTGGAGGTCATAAGTTCGATTCTCTCTGAAAATCTTATATGTGGATATATATACCAAGAGTTTCAAGATCATTAGGAGTCCCCCGGGACACATCCAGAGAGCTGGAGTCCAGGATTAGTCCGACGAAGCTGGGAACCTGGGTATCAAAAAAAAAAAAAAAAAAAAAAGAATATATGATGCACGTTACTTATTATTAAGCTTATTTCCAATATCTTCAACAGTTTGCTTCAAATTTTACATTAAAACATCAAAATGGTGCAATTTCAGCATCAAATATCTTACACAATCTCCAACAGCTTGCTTCAAAATTTGCACAAAATAAGAATATTCTCAGAATATTAATTTTTATTTCATTTAATTAAAATGCTTTCTATTAATCATATTTAATATTATGCAAATTACATTATATTAAATATTATACTATAAAATTAAATAATTAAATACGACAATTAATAAATATAAATAAATATATTTAAAATAAAAATATATAAGAATAAATATTTAATTAGACAATTAGCTTATAATTAACAATACAAATAAAAACAAATTGAATAGTTTTTCTCAAATAAAAATAAAAAAAAATTTAATATTACAAATAACAAATATTAAATTAAAAAATATATTGAATATTTTTCTCAAATAAAAATAAAAATAACATTTAATATTACAAATAATAAATACTCCCTCCGTCCCACAATTATCCGTAAAAAGACCCATTTTGGGTGTCCCACAATAATCTGCACTTTCTCAAAATGGAAATGAGACCCACTTCTCTCTACTCACAACACTTTTCAAATTTACTATTCTCTCCACTCATTCTCTCTCCTATTTTACTTTTACACTCACAACACATTACCTTTATCACCTTTTACCTTAATTTCCGCGGCGTCACAAAAAGTGCGTAGAATTGTGGGACGGAGGGAGTATTAAATTAAAAAATATATACTATCTCCGTCTCAAATGAATATACAAAATTTATTCAAAATAATATTTTCTTAAAATGGTTAACCGATGGAGGAAGCAGTAATATCGAACCCTAAGAATAAGATCTTATTCTCCTTTCTTCTGCCACAAACCTAGCGAAGCAAGAACTCCATAGCCAATCAAGAATTATCTAACTCGTCCAAATCAAAACTACATATCCAAACAATTGAAAAAGAAAAAAGAAAAAGAAGAAAGAAAAGGAAAAGGAAAACGGAAAACGGAAAAGAAGATAGAGCAGGAGCCTACCTGCGTCAAATTTGGCGCATCAAACCCTTGACGCCAAAATAGCGAAGTCATTAGCGCCGCTGTTGGAGCTCCATTTCTCATCAAATTGGCGATGGCGCAAGGATATAGTGCAGTGTTGGAGATGGTCCAAGTCCCAGATTATTTATTAGGGACTTTTTACATGGGGATTAAGAAAAAGTAAATATCATGAGTATGTAAAATAAAATATGAGAAAGAAAATGGTAGAAAATTTTTGTTGTGAGAATAACAAATGGGTCTGATTGTCCATTTTAAGTAATACAACAACTAAAAACCTTAATACTATGAGACAAACTAAAAAGAAAAATAAGAATTTTTTGGATTTGAAAGTTTTTAATAGGGGTTTTTTGGTATTTTCCCATATTTTTACTCCTCCGCTTGCTTTCCCAAGAAAGAATTCATCTCAGTCGGCGATGCCTCACAGCCTTCCCCAATGAAATCACTCCTTACATGCCATGGTTGAGTCAATTAGCAACTCAGAAGAAGAAAAAGAAGAATTGAATGCAAATCCCAGAAGAAAGTCAAAGAATGAAAGAAGGCTAGTACAGTCTACATTCATAAAGGGTGATCCCTAGGGTCATTTGTCCAAATGAAATTTTCTTATAAATAAAGACACAAAATTTATAATATTCTTCGTAAGGACACGTTAGATAGAAAGACCTAACTACCCTCATGAGCTCAATGACAAATGCACACTACATTTTTTTTTTTTTTTTGCCAAATATCAGTTTGTTCTTATACCTGAAGTATAAGGCTGGTTTGCCTCTTATACTAAAACTATAAAAGTTATTTTCCACTTTTTTTTTTCAGTTTTTAAGAGTTAAAAATTTATGATGTTTTATTAAAATTAACTGTTATACTTTAGATATCAGACTAAATAAAATATGATAGTTCAAGTATAAGAGTCATTTAAAAAAAAACTCTGATATTTATTAAAACAGACTCTTATACTTTAACTATCAGACTAAATAAAATTTTATAATTCAAGTATAAGAGTCATTTTTTTCAAAAAAAAAAACATTGATATTTTGTTAAAATTGACTTTGATAGTTTAGCTATAAGACTCAAATCAATCTTATAGTTTAACTATAAGATCCATATTTAAAAAAAAAAAAAACAATTGTTGGAAGGGGCTATTGCCACTATGATTTTTACTAATCCACTACATTTTTTGAATATTGACATAATTGACCTTTAATATTTTAGAAATTAATGAAGTATGTTAAGGAGATATTATATGCACTACAAGTGTTACATATCTACTACATTTTCTAATTAAAATCTCAATTATTTGTGTTCATGGAAATATTTGACTTTAAATACATACCTTAAATAAATAATATACCATATTTAACAATGAATTATTTTTTTAGAGTATGGAAATATTTTATTTTCCTTTTTAACTAATTATTTTTGTTAAGTTTTCATTGGTTATATTAAAATAATCAAATTATATGTGAATACATTAATTTTCAATAATTTTTTACTACAAAACAAAGAAACTTGCAAATATCGGATGTAATATTGAAAATACTTATAGACGATATGGGTTACCAAAATATTATTAAATATTTTTAGTTTTCTATAAAAATTGTATTAGTAAATTTACCACTGATTTTTAATATTTGAAATCAATAAATACTACTCCCTCTGTCCCACTTCAAGGGTCCTATTTTCTCTTTTGCTCCGTCCTACTTCAAGAGTCCCTTTCATAAATAAATGGCAAGTTTTGAATATATTTATACCCTTATAATTTAAATATATTTACAAAAAAAAATATATTCATTATACCCTTATAAAGTTAACATACTTACAAAAAAACCAATCATTAACTACTATTTTCTACATCACATTTAATTTTTACATTCTCTCTCCTCTAATCTTCTACCCGCTTTCAAAAAAATAAATCATTAACTACTATTCTCTAACCCATATTTAACTTTTACATTCTATTTTCTCTAATCTTTTACCCACTTACAATTCTTTATTCATTTTTTAAAAATTTTTTTAAGAAGCGTGAAATCCAACCCGATAACCCTTGGTCTGGGGCAGAGGGAGTAATAGATATTACAATTTTTTCAACCTAATAATGTTTAATATTGTTGATATATGGTAAAAATATTAATCAATACATTCACCCCTCAAGTTTTATGCTAAAAAAAAACTAATCATTTTTTCTTGTTATTATTATTAGTTTTTTTCTTTTCCTACCACTAATTGATAACCAAAAAAAGGAAAAAAATAACTTACAAAAAATAAATGACGATATTTAATTTCTTGCGTATAAAAGAACTAGGAGACAGTTAAAATAAATAGTTTATTTCATATAAGAAATTTCATACTTAAATTATAATTTCTTGCATATAAAACATATATTATTTTAACATGAGTTGGTCTTATAAAAAACTAGTTTTTTCTTAAGATAAGGAAAAACGTGTTTTCAAAATAAACGGTGGCAATTTTGTAATTACTGGCAACCATGTTCAAAATAAACAGTGGCATTTTCGTAATTAATGGTTCCCCCGTTTATGTCAATTCCTGTTTAACAAATTGCCAGTGTGATAAAGTGTCAGTGCATATGTAACAAAGTGCCAGCGAAAAAAGTGCCAGTACCAGTTTAACAAAGTGCCAGTGTAAACTGGTACTAACACTTTGTTAAATTGAAACTGACACTTTTTACACGGGCACTTTTAAATACATAAACTGGCACTCTTCACACTGGCACTCAGTTACACTAACACTGGCACTTTGTTACACTAATATTTTTGCTGGCTCTCAAAAATACAAGCACTGGCATTCAAAAATACATGGACTGGCATTTGAAAACACATTTACTAGCACTCAAAAATGCATATACTGGCACTCAAAAACACTGATAATTATTTTTGCTGATATTCAAAAAAATATGAACTGGCATTCAAAAAAACATGGACTGGCATTCAAAATTACAAGAACTGGCATTCAAAAATACATTGACACTCAGTTACACACTTACTGGCACTCTATTATACACTAACTGGCACTCCAAAATACATGGACTGACACTCCAAAACACATACACTGGCATCTAATTACCCAGTCCACCAATGCATCAAATTCTCAAACTGGTACTCAAATTAACATGTACTGGCACTCGAAAAAACATAGACTGGCATTCAAAATCAATTAAACTGGGCATTCAAATCAAACAATCTTCAAAATTCCAATTTATCAATCCTCTAAAACCCAATTTGGTGACCTGTGGCTTCTCCGGAACAGTGCTGGAGAAAATTGTGAAAGCGCTGAAGCCAACGTTGCATCGTGGAAGACAAGTACACATCGGACAATTTAGGACGGCGACGATGGCGATCAACGGCGACCCTGAAATGACAAATTAGGGCTTTAATTTGGATCGGAGTGAGGATGGTTGAAGGAGATTGGGTCGAGTTGTTTAAGGGAGAGGGAGAGCTTGGTGATGGTTGATTTGGGAATGGCAGAGGAGGTTGTCGCCGGCGAAGGGGAAGGGTGAGGAAAGCGACGGAGACGGCAATGGCGGACGGTAAAGGTGAGGGATTTGGGGAAGACGATAGGGAGAGAAACCGGTTGTCTTTGCGTTTAGAGAGAGAGAGGGAGTGTCCGTTAGTTTTAGTTTAGAGAGAGAAACACGTTTTTTGTTAACTTATAAAAAAACGCGTTTTTTATAAGTTTTTGGCTTTTAACATGATTAAAATAAATTATTTGGAAAATGAAAAAAATAACAACATTATATAGTTTTAATGAATATTAATAGATGTCTAGTGAATGAGTAGATTTTATAGTATAAATTAAAGGGCATATGTGTCAAGTAAATAACCAATCTATAATATAAAAGAGGGTTGTCCACCTCACCCAAATCAATGAACAGTTCCGCCTGATGAATTTCCCATTTTGCCCTCACTATTTTGGCCCTTTCCCATTTTGCCCTTAAATTTTTTTTTTTAAATTTAAAAAAAAAATTAAAATTTTTTTTTTAAAAAAAATCACATGGCCTTGAACACGGGCATGTGCTAGTTTACTATAAATACAATGAATGTAGTGAATCAGTAATTATTGTAGTGGCAATAACCCCTTCCAAAATTGTTATGCATCAAACTATCAAAATATGTCAAATACATAACAGTCAAAGTTAACAAAATTAAATAATCTAGATGAAACTCCCAAATCTGCTTTCAAGTGAACATATCTCGCAAATAATGCACAAAATCACTTATTAATGCTTCATCAAGAGGAACAATTTCACAATTAACATCCAAGACAAGAGCTTGCCACAAGCAGTCAACATATAAGCACATTTGGAGTATGAACCAAAATTTCCCCTAGGAAGTCTAGAGACGGGGTTATCGGACTAGATTTGCAAATTCTAATTGAAATCAATGACGGAATGCCTAAATTTTGACCAGATATTTGCAGACCTAGGTTTTCGATAGTCGGATCTGATCGGGGATGGAGCTTAGAGGCCGGAGGTCGGTGCTTCTATGAACGGTGTTGCTGCTATTGCCGAAGAGGATTGTGATTTGGGGGGGGGGGGACCCTGGACAATATGTGTTATAATATGTAAGATTGACTATAAACATTTTTGTGACTGGTCAAAGAATTTCTATGGAATTTTGATTTGAATGAACTATTTATTTGGGGTATAGGAGATGTATGCCATGTTCTTATTAAGCAAATTGATCCGGCCCGAGGAGGCTTAGGGAATTAATCCTTTTTAGAATTCTTAGATTCATAAGCATTAATTTCTGTAAAAAAATTCTTAACTATTTTATATAACTTTTTGCAAAAAAATTCACTACTAGCTAACATCTCAAATAGATTTATATATCCAATAAAAAATTAAAAAGAATTAAAAAAATTAAATGCTATTGTCCGTCTACTTTTTCTATTATATACATTCATTTCTTTAAGAATTCTTATCCTTTTTTATATAACTTTTAGTAAAAAAACTGTTAAAAAAAACTATATTTAATTTCTTGCGTATAAATGAACTAGGAGACAGTTAAAATAAATAATTTATTTCATATAAGAAATTTCATACTTAAATTATAATTTCTTGCATATAAAACATTTATTATTTTAACATGATTAAAATAAATTATTTTGAAAATGAAAAAAATAACAAAACTATATAGTTTTAATGAATATTAATAGATGTCTAGTGAATGAGTAGATTTTATAGTATAAATTAAAGGGCATATGTGTCAAGTAAATAACCAATTTACTATAAATACACTGAATGTAGTGAATAAGTAATTGATGTAGTGGCAATAACCCCTTTCAAAATTGTTATGCATCAAAATATCAAAATATGTCAAATACATAACCGTCAAAGTTAACAAAATTAAATAATCTAGATGAAACTCCCAAATCTGCTTTCAAGTGAACATATCTCGCAAATAATGCACAAAATCACTTATTAATGCTTCATCAAGAGGAACAATTCCACAATTAACATTCAAGACAAGACCTTGCCACAAGCGGTCAACATATAAGCACATTTGGAGTATGAACCAAAATTTCCACTAGGAAGTCTAGAGACGGGGTTATCGGACTAGATTTGCAAAATCTAATTGAAATCAATGACGGAATGCCGGAATTTTGACCAGATATTTGCAGACCTAGGTTTTCGGTAGTCGGATCTGATTAGGGATGGAGCTTAGAGGCCGGAGGTCAGTGCTTCTATGAACGGTGTTGCTGCTATTGCCGAAGAGGATTGTGATTTGGGGGGGGGGAGGGGGAACCTGGACAATAGTATGTGTTATAATAGGTAAGATTGACTATAAACATTTTTATGACTGGTCAAACATTTTTACCCACTTACAATTCTTTATTCATTTTTTAAAAATTTTCTTAAGAAACGTGAAATCCAACCCAAGAACCCTTGGTCTGGGTCGGAGGGAATAATATATATTACAATTTTTTCGACCTAATAATGTTTAATATTGTTGATATATGGTAAAAATATTAATCAATACATTCACCCCTCAAGTTTTATGCTAAAAAAAAAAAAAAAACTAATCATTTTTTCTTGTTATTATTATTAGCTTTTTTTTTCTTTTCCTACCAACTATTGATAACCAAAAAAAAGAAAAAAATAAACTTACAAATAATAAATGACGATATTTAATTTCTTGCGTATAAATGAACTAGGAGACAGTTAAAATAAATAATTTATTTCATATAAGAAATTTCATACTTAAATTATAATTTCTTGCATATAAAACATTTATTATTTTAACATGATTAAAATAAATTATTTTGAAAATGAAAAAAATAACAAATCTATATAGTTTTAATGAATATTAATAGATGTCTAGTGAATGAGTAGATTTTATAGTATAAATTAAAGGGCATATGTGTCAAGTAAATAACCAATTTACTATAAATACACTGAATGTAGTGAATAAGTAATTGATGTAGTGGCAATAACCCCTTTCAAAATTGTTATGCATCAAAATATGTCAAATACATAACCGTCAAAGTTAACAAAATTAAATAATCTAGATGAAACTCCCAAATCTGCTTTCAAGTGAACATATCTCGCAAAAAATGCACAAAATCACTTATTAATGCTTCATCAAGAGGAACAATTCCACAATTAACATCCAAGACAAGACCTTGCCACAAGCAGTCAACATATAAGCACATTTGGAGTATGAACCAAAATTTCCCCTAGAAAGTCTATAGACGGGGTTATCGGACTAGATTTGCAAAATCTAATTGAAATCGATGACGGAATGTCGAAATTTTGACCAGATATTTGCAGACCTAGGTTTTCGGTAGCCGGATCTAATCGGGAATGGAGCTTAGAGGTTGGAGGTCGATGCTTCTATGAACGGTGTTGCTGCTATTGCCGAAGAGGATTGTGATTTGGGGGGAGGGGGAACCTGGACAATATGTGTTATAATAGGTAAGATTTTTTGTGACTGGTCAAAGAATTTATATGAAATTTTGATTTGAATGAACTATTTATTTGGGGTATAGGAGATGTATGTCATGTTCTTATTAAACAAATTGATCTGGCCCGATGAGGCTTAGGGAATTAATCCTTTTTAGAATTCTTAGATTCATAAGCATATGATAAAATGGGAAATTTTAGTTTTTTTCGTTTTTTTTTTTTTCAAAAACAGATAGTTATACTTTGATATAATTTTTCATTACAGTAAACATTCGTTTTTGGACTTTGGACGAACAACATTTTATGGAAAAATAAGGCCCATTCTAAACATCCCCATTTTTCATTAGTAAAATGAAGATAGAAAGGAAAAAAATTGAACCAAAAATAAAAAGAAACTAATTTAATTATTTTTTAGAAGAAAACAATATTAATGAATCAAAAGATGAGCTACATATCTAAAGATGACCTTACTTTTTAGAGGGATACGTTTAAATATTATTTTCAACATAAGTTTGAATAGCGGAGTAATATATATTTGGATTTTTTTTATATCACTGAATGACTTAAATATTACAAGAGTGACACTTGTAAGTGCTAGAAGTTGCACTTGGTGTGGCTTGAACCTCTTATCTTTCGCATAAAAATAGAGATCAGATGTCGATTGAGCTAAATCTTTTTAGCAAGTGATATACTTATTCTCTTTCAATCTTAAATAAGTGATTATTAGAAAATAAATATTCTAAAAATAATATCGTTTATAATAAAATCACTAAATTTATTCATGTAAAGTTATTGTTTTTTAATTTTACTTAAAATTATGTAATTTTTCATTCAATTGTTTAAGTTTATTGATCAACAAACAGTGGTCCAAGGCCAAGTCATTTTTATGTAATTCAAATTTAAAATATAATATTTTTACTATTAAAGAAGTTTATTTTATCATATTTATTACCTATAAAGACTAGAATTCTAGAGGTTTCCACTTTTTTTTTTCTTTTCTTCAGAGGTAATTGCTTAACTAATTCTGCTTCTGGTACCACTACGTGATCCTTAATTAGAGGTTACACACGATGTTTATACAACAGTTTTATTCCGTTCAAAAATGAATGTCCATTTTATAAAATTCTAAAAGTAAATTGCCCCCAAGTGAATGTCCATTTTCCAAAGTTGTTTGCCCCTAAATGACATTTTACCTTTAAGAACATCATATTCCAATCTATATAAGCAAGACTAAAAGTTTAACAACCAATGGTCTCCTGGCCTAATGATATCTTGGGTGACTTTTCATAGAGGAGGTCACCAGTTCGATTTCCCTCAAGGGGAATCTTGTGGTTTAATTATTTCCTTGGGTTTCAGGAGTCTTGGAGTCCTTCGGGGCACATCCGTGCAGTTAAGGAAGCATTCTTTGAGCATGCCTCGGTGTGGGAGTTCAAATCTTGGCGTTTCTTGGTGATGTGGAGCGGCCAATCTATTGGTGTTGTGGAGCGGCCGTTTGGTGATGTGGGCGGCCAATTCATTGGTGTTGTGGAGCGGCCAAGTAATTGCCTTGTAAGAGGGCTCCTTGGGCTCCTGGAGTATAAGGGATGCCGCCACCCCTGCATAGAAGACATCCCGCGATTTACCTCCGCCAAGATATTGAGGCCTGCACAGTGGTCAGGATTAACCTACAGCTGTAACCCTGATAATCAAAAAAAAAAAAAAGACTAAAAGTTTAACAGATGGATAGTAAGAGTGTGTGTGTGAAACTGACCAGCCAGAGAGGGAAAGGAGGCAAGGCACGAGTGACAGTGAGCCAAACAAGACCATAGCCAACAAAATTCTGGACCACACCCATGAACAAAACAGCCCAAATTGGCAAAACTTCACATAAGCTTCCGGTTATGAATCCAATTGCATCGCCAAGATCTTTGGCTACACCCAACATAGAAACCTGTCTTTGATTGTAACCCATCCTGCTCTTGATCACAGGGGATAAACTCCCAAACAAGTACCCAATTCCAGAACATGATTGAACCCACATTGAAGCCACAAAAACTAGCCATCTGTTGTTCAGCAGAGTCTTGATTTTGTCGGGCAACTTCAACATTTTCTTGCTGCTTACTCCCCCGTCCCACAATAATATATAAACTTTCCATTTTGAGCGTCCCACAATAATATATATTTTCCTAAAATGAAAAGGAATTTTTACTATTCTCTCCACTCATTCTCTTTCCACATTATTTTAATACTCACATCACCATTATAATTTACTATTCTCTCCACTCATTCTCTCTCCTATTTTATTTTCACACTCACAACACTTTCAATATAATATTTTCTCCTTAATTCCCGTGCAAAACTCAAAAGTCTATAAAAAGATGGGACGGAGGAAGTATACTGCTACTTTCTCTCTCACTCACTGTGTGTGTGAAGGAGGAGAGAGAGGGGTGAGATTCTTTCAGAAAAAGTTGAGAGATCTTTTGGAAATTGAATGATTTTCTACGTTTACTCTCACAATGTTTAATTTTTATTAAAAACAAAAAAATGTTTATTTTTTATTTGAGAGATTTTTAAAATATTTAAATTGTCAAAATCTTACAAAAAACGCGTTTTTCCTTAAGCTTAGAAAAAACTTGTTTTGTTTTTTCCGCTAGTGTCAGTGCCAGTGTAACAAAGTGTCAGTGCATGTATAACAAAGTGTCAGTGCAAAAAAATGTCAGTGTTACTTTCTCTCTCACTCACTGTGTGTGTAAAGGAGGAGGAGAGAGAGGGTGAGACCCTTTCAGAAAAAGTTGAGAGATCTTTTGGAAATGGAATGATTTTCTACGTTGACTCTCACAATGTTTAATTTTTATTAAAAACAAAAAAATGTTTATTTTTTATTTGAGAGATTTTTAAAATATTTAAATTGCCAAAATCTTACAAAAAACGCATTTTTTCTTAAGATCAGAAAAAACGTGTTTTGTTTCCCCCGCTAGTGTCAGTGCCAGTGTAACAAAGTGTCAGTGCATGTATAATAAAGTGCAGTGTAAAAAAGTGTCAGTGTTAGTGCAATAAAGTGCCAATGTAAAAAAATGTCAGTACATATATATTAAGTGCCAGTGTAAAAAGTGTCAGAATTAGTACTCACTATGTGTGTGAAGGAGGAGGAGAGAGAGGGGTGAGATCCTTTCTGAAAAAGTTGAGAGATCTTTTGGAAATGGAATGATTTTCTACGTTGACTCTCACAATGTTTAATTTTTATTAAAAATAAAAAAATGTTTATTTTTTATTTGGGAGAATTTTAAAATATTTAAATTGCCAAAATCTTACAAAAAATGCATTTTTCCTTAAGCTCAGAAAAAACGTGTTTTGTTTTTCCCGCTAGTGTCAGTGCCAGTGTAACAAAGTGTCAGTACATGTATAATAAAGTGCCAGTATAAAAAAGTGTCAGTGTTAGTGTAACAAAATATCAGTGTAAAAAATTATCAATATATGTATATTAAGTGTCAGTGTAAAAAATGTCAGGGTTAGTGTAACAAAGTGTCAGTGTTATTTTCTCTCTCACTCACTGTGTGTGTGTGAAGGAGGAGGAGAGAGAGGGGTGAGATCCTTTCAGAAAAAGTTGAGAGATCTTTCGGAAATGGAATGATTTTCTACGTTGACTTTCACAATGTTTAATTTTTATTAAAAACAAAAAAAATTGTTTATTTTTATTTGAGAGATTTTTAAAATATTTAAATTGCTAAAATCTTACAAAAAATGCGTTTTTACTTAAGCTTAGAAAAAACGTGTTTTGTTTCCCCCGCTAGTGCCAGTGCCAGTGTAACAAAGTGTCAGTGCATGTATAACAAAGTGTCAGTGTTAGTGTAACAAATTGTCAGTGTAAAAAATCGTCAGTACATGTATATTAAGTGCCAGTGTAAAAAGTGTCAGGGTTAGTGTAATAAAGTGTCAGTGTTAGTATAACAAAGTGTTAGTGTTAACAAAGTGCCAGTGTAAAAAAGTGTCAGTGCATGTATATTAAGTGCCAGTGTAAAAAAGAGTCAGTGTTAGTGTAACAAAATGCCAGTGTAAAGAAGTGACAGTGTTAGTGTTATTAAGTGCCAATGTAAAAATGATTTTTTCTAAGCTTAGAAAGAACGTCTGTTTTGTAAGACCAACTCATTTAAATTTTATAAATTTTAAAGTAAAACTGTATAAATATTTTTATGTCTATTTTAAAAAGGACTTGTGATCCCTAGGGTCATTTGTCCAAATGAATTTCTTATAAATAAAGACACAAAATTTAAAATATTTTTCATAAGGACACGTTAGATAGAAAGACCTAACTACCCTCAAGAGCTCAATGACAAATGCACACTACATTTTTTTTGCCAAATATCAGTTTGTTCTTATACCTGAAGTATAATACTAGTTTGCCTCTTATACTAAAACTATAAAAGTTATTTTTCCACTTTTTTTTTTTTCAGATTTTAAGAATTAAAAAAATTATGATATTTTATTAAAACTGACTCTTATACTTTAGATATCAGACTAAATAAAATTTGATAGTTCAAGTATAAGAGTCATTTTTTCAAAAAAAAAAACTCTGATATTTTATTAAAACAGATTCTTATACTTTAACTATCAGACTAAATATTTCAAAAAAAAAGGACGTATAATTTTGATCTGAAAATCGTCATCGAACAAATCCTCCGACTTATGAGTCCACGGTCTTGCTCCGGGCTACCGCTTTCATCTATAACCGGAAGAAAAGACGAAGATTGTTCTTCAAAAAATCTAAACATGAATCTCTTTTATGGGACAGATTCCGTAAAATAAATATTCTTAGTTATCAAAATAACTTCCGCCGGGGGGACATTTAAGCGCCAAAGAGAGAGACTTTTATAGTTGAAGTATAAGAGTCATTTTTTTCACAAAAAAAAACACGGATATTTTGTTAAAATTGACTTTGATAGTTTAGCTATAAGGCTCAAATCAATCTTATAGTTTAACTATAAGATCCATATTTAAACAAAAAAAACCTCTAAAAAACAAAATAAATAATAGTTGGGAGGGGCTATTGCCACTACGGTTTTTACTAATCCGCTACATTTTTTGCATATTCACATAATTGTCCTTTAATATTTTAGAAATTAATGAAATATGTTAGGGAGATATTATCTACACTACTAGTGTAACATATCCACTACATTTTATAATTAAAATCTCAATTAATTATTGATGCCGCAAGAAATGTGCTTATCAATCTTCCTCCACGTGGCAGGACTGATCACCTGACTCCTTGACCTGAAACCAGAACCCACGACTAGCCGGATGTGTCTCCGGCTTAGACCCTCGGGCGTGAGAGTAAGTACGTATGTGTGGAGAGCAAATAATGTATTGAACAAGAGTATTCAAATGACAAAATTGCAGTTACCTCATAACCGTTGTAGTGGTAATGTATTTATAGTTGATGTAGGTGGTATATTTGGTGGGGCTACATGAGCTCCGTGATTTAAGGGACAGTTACATGCCATGAGAACGTGCCTTGTAGGGCTCCTGATTTGTAGGGAACCAGTTATGGAAAGAATTGAAGCACGTGTGCCGGTAACCGTTAGCTCGACGCTTGCTTTGGCAGGTCGAGGTCGACACTTGAGGTTAGGTCGATCTGACTGACGAGTAGAATTGGATCGTACCCGAAGTATGTCTTGGATCATAAGGTCGGACTAAGTTAGGTCGGGACCTGGTAGGTCGGACAATGAACTTAAGTCGACTGATCGATAAGATGGGCCTTGGGCCATGTGATAATTGGGCCTAGCCCACTGAGAATGTGTTGGCAATAATTGCTTGAGGACTGGGCTTTACTTGCTTGGCCCAGCTCGATGCTTTTGGTATGTTCAGTGGCCCCCAACTTTCGAGTTGACTTTGTCGACTAGGAAGTTAAGGAAATTTTGATGAAGATTGTTGTGACTCGAAGGTCGCTACTTGTGCTGATATTTAGTCGACCAAAGATGACGTGGCTCAATCCCGGGCGTCCACGACTAACGGCCAGATCTGGAAGAGCGCCGTTTTTCCGTAATGATTACAGTTTTGACGTTTGAGAGACCGTCTTGGAAAACGTTTCCGCATTCAATTAGGAAAATAAGACTTTTGAATTTTCTTTTTCCTCCTCAATTACTGAAAGTATAAAAGCTAGAATCCTTCCCTGTTCAGAACTTTTACCCTCTCCAACTTCTCGTGTAATTTCGGTGAAGGCAGCAGAAAAAGGCAATTGATTTACCCCGAGCTTTCATCTCCGTCAGTACCCCCCTTCGTTCGAACTAATTAAGGTATTCTTCTCTCCCTTCAATATTAGGGCTTAATTTCTACAATTTCTTCGATTTCGCTATGGCTAGGACTTTTAGTTGTGAGCCTGGAGCTTAGTATGGTTATTGTAGTGTAAATAGAAGGGTTTACAAATACTTGAATGGAGAGTGGAGAGAGATGTCAATGGAGGAATGTACTTCGATTTTGACCCGTTGGGGCTTGCGTTTCACCGAGCTAATTTTGCCAGTAGGGGAGGACTTAGGTGTTTTAGAAGCGAGTGACCCAAGAGTAGTATCCTTCAATCTTTTTCATGAACTTCTTGACCACATTGCAGTGTTCTACATCCAAGGTCCCAATAAGCCCTCTTTCATTAGAAATAGGACGGGATTTCTGGGGGAATCTAGGTCGCCCTTAGTGTGTCTACTAGGTTCCTTGAGACTGCGTATAGGACTGATTCCCCTGTTTCCCCTTCTTCTTATACACATATGACGACCCAAGGAGGAGCTTCGGCCTCAACTTCTTCCAGTCCACGCATTGTTGACGCCTTTGGGACCTCTGTTGTGCCTGGGAGGAACGAAAGGGGCTACGTGCCTCAAAGGCCAAAGAGAGGGAAGCAGAACTTTCCCTCACGACTTGAGATGATTTACCAATTCTGTGAGGTGGACAAGGAGGAATTCGATGTGACCATTTATAGCAAGAGGGATTTTCTGAACCAGTTTGGTGGCACTTACAAGGAGGATGCTACTAGGATTGCCTTCTACTATGGCCAATTCGAGGCTAGTCTTAGGTTACCCTTGGACCCTTTCATAAATGAGTTTCTAGAGTGTGCCAATGCCCTGCCTCTTCAGTTGGGAGCCAACACTTGTAGGGTGTTAGTCTGTTTTGCCATGGTGTGCCGCTTTTTAGGGTATGAGCCTTGCATGAGGGTGTTCAGAGAGTTCTTCGGGGTGAAGTTTGATAAGTCCCATGGCATAAGCACCCCCTCAAAACCGAATTCTCCTAAGTTATTCATCAACTTGCCCAGTAAAGCTAGTTGTTGGAACTCTCATGTGGTGGTAGTGGAGAGTAGGTTAGGTTGGGAGTTCCCTTTACCCAGTGTAGACACCCAAGTAGTGAGAGATGTAGTGCCACTGGTCCCCATAGTGAGGTGCTTAAGGTATCCGGACTGGGTAACCCATGCTCTGGGTAGGCTTGAGAAAAAATGCTCGCTCTGCCAGAAGACCCCCAAGTATTGTAAAGATCATGGGGAGCACATTGGTGGTAAGGATTTCCTCCTCTCTTTATTATTTGTGTGCAGAACCCTTGAGGTTGCACATAGGGCTTGCTTGAACTGTGCCTACTCCGAACTATTAAATGCTTTACTTGTAAGTAGATCTTGTAGTCTATACATGCTTAGGTCGCACGTAGAACTTGACATTTTAATTCTTAGCTCGCAGTTTGTTTGCTCGTATGTAGAACTTGTAGCTCGTACATAGAACTTTCCTGAACTGTCAAACTAACACTTTGGTTGCTTTGATTTTACACAGTTCTGACTCCTGCTCATGAGGCTAACATGGGTCGAGCCATCGATGTGAGGAAGAGCAAGAGGAGCAGTGGAGCTGCCAACGCTAGGGAGAACCGTGAGGCTGAGGGAGCCAAGAGGAACGAGCTGCTGAAGTTGGTGGACCAAGACACCACTCAATACATCCCTGCTGAGGATAATGTAGAGGAGCTGGAAGAGGGGCGAGTGGAAGGAGATAAGGCACAAGGTTCTGAGGAAGTTGATGCTACTGGAGTTGATGGGACTGAGCTGAATGTGGAGCCAGTCAAGGAGGTTGTCAGGGCTAGAACCCGAGCCCAAGCTAAAACCAAATCCAAAGCTGCCTCCAAGGCAAAGTCTCATGTCATTGATGTGGATGAGGAGGAGGAAGAGGATGATGATGCTCCCTTGAGAAAGAAAATCAATATTGGGAAGTCAAAGGCAAGCTCGGCAGCTGATCAGGTTGATGCTAGTGAGCCGATGGAAGCTGAGATTAGGGGCCCCCAGTCCTCTCCTATCCGAGTCTCCTACTCCGAGCTGGTTCAAGCTCGAGTCGACGAGTTGAGTGAGGTTGCTCCTCTGGTTGGGATTAATAGCTTGTCTAGGGAATATCCTGAGCTGGAGTATGGCCAGGTAGTGGTGATGAGGGGAGCTAACCAGGATCTGGTTAAGAAGTATACCAACAGGGCTCTGACCCCAGAAGCTTGCCGTGCTAGGGTCGGGTTGGCCCACTCCGAGGTAATACTTGTAACTCTTGTGATTTTTTGCATTGTTGTTTTGATTCTTCTCACTTGTCTCAAGTTTCTGCTTTATTCTGGTTGATCTGACCCCTTTTCTTTACTCGTCATTTCAGTCTCTTGCCATGATAGATTTGGCCACCTATTATTGGAAAGCTGCTGAGGAGCAGGAGAAGCTGGCTAAGACTATGCTGGCTCATAAGAATGAAGAGTTGAAGAAGATGGAGGTAGATCACACCAAGCTGAAGGGGGAACACGACAAAATGAAGGAGGAGCACTCAGACTTGGATGCTGCCTACGAGGTCTTGAAGCTCGTTAAAGACAATGAGGTGAAGGCCAAGGAAGAAGCCTGGGGCAAGCTGGGAGAGGCCAATAAGGAGCTTGGTGAGCTCAAGTCGAGTAAAGCGAAGGTTGAGAAGGACCTTGAATTGGCGACCCAACTGTTGGAAGAAAGCCATGTCATTTTGGCGAAGAAGCAAGAAGAACTTGAAGCTGCTCGGCTTCGATGGGAGGGGGAGCTAGCTGATGCTGTCAAGACTGCCAAGGAGGAGGCCGTGAAAGCCTATAAGGAGAGTGATGAGCTCCACAACTATGTTACAGGGAAAGCCAGGTCATTTTGGGATGTAGGTCGGAGCCATATGGCTCGACATATCGTGGTGGACCCTTCTTTCGACATCTCTATCGAGAAATTGGCCAAATGGGCTTCGGAGGATCCATACAATACGGCAGCTCGCCCGGGCCATCGCTTAGTGCCTTATAATGACAATGACTTGACCAATATTGCCAACGACGACACGGAGGCAGAGGCAGAAACTTGGATCCCTCCTCCTATCGAGCCGGTTAATTTCAACACCATTTTGGTGGAGCTAGAGGAACCTGATGAGCCGGCCTTTGAAGGTGAGACTCCCTAATACACCATCAGTGATTCAAGAAAGATCGTCTATCAACAAGAGAATGTTTTGGGTGAGCCAACTGCTGTAGGCGACCAAACTGACATCGATCCAGCATCCACAAGTGGCCAAGTTGAAGGCGATCCCACATATTGAACTTTAAGTTTAATGGTTGTGTAACGAACAAGCCCCAAACACTTTTGTTTTTTGCTTTGTGAATGCTGATGTCTTGGCCCAATTTTTGGGAGGCATCTTACTTATACATTTTTGTTTACTTAAGTCTTGGCCCATTTTGGGAGACTTAGTTACATTTAATCGTAGCTGACTTTCCATCATTGTATGTTGTATGCTTTTGATTTCAGCATGTGTGTGTCGAGCTAGATGTAATAAGACAAATAAGTCGCCCTAAGGTTAAGGTCGACCTGGTTTTGTGGTGACTCGGTCGACCTTAGACTTGTAAGGATTTTTTGCAAACGAGATTGACTCAGAGTCGAACCTGTTTAAGGGATCAAAGCTGACCAAGGGTCGAGCTTTATTAGAACGAAGTCGACCTAAGATCGGACTTGTTAAGAGCACAAAGCTGATTAAGAATCGAGCTAGTTAGAACGAAGCCGACTAAGAGTCGAACTTGTTTAAGGAAAAAAGCTGATTAAGAATCGAGCTAGTCAAAAGAACAAAGTTGATTAGGAATCGAACTTGTTAGAACGAAGCTGACTAAGAGTCGAGCTTGTTGGAACGAAGTCGACCAAGGGTCGGACTTGTTTAAAGGAACGAAGCTGATTAAGAATCGAGCTTGTTAAAACGAAGCTGACTAAGATTCGAGCTTGCTGAAATTAGTGTAACACAATTGGTCGAATAGAACTGCGATTTTTCATTGAAGTAGGAACATGCTTACATCAAATGGGAAGCTAGAACTATGACAAATTCAAACTTGGAAACTGCCTTAACTTTGAACTGAACTAGGGACTTGAACTAGAAGTAGTATTTGATGAGGTGAGTAGCGTGCCATGGATGCTTCAATTCCTCACCATCTGGATGAGCAATCATGTAAGTCCCTTCTTTGATGATTCGAGTAACAATGTAGGGACCTTCCCAGTTGAGAGATAGCTTGTTCTGTTGGGTTCTCCTTCCTGTTGCCTCAATCTTCCTTAGTACGTGGTCACCCACTTGGAATGATCTTGTCTTCACCTTCTTGTCGTGGTAACTCTTGGTTCGCTGGTTGTAGTTGACCATTCAAAGGTAAGCTGTATCTCGCTTCTCATCGATTAAATCTAAGTCGATCAATCTGCTAGTGTTGTTCTGCTCTTGATCGAAAAAGGTTACTCTAGCAGTAGGAAATCGCAGCTCGGCAGGTGCCATGGCCTCTGATCCATATGTAAGAGCGAATGGGGTTTCCCCCGTAGGCCCCCGAGTGGTTGTGCGAACTGCCCAAAGAGCAAGGGGGAGTTCGTCCAACCAGTTGCTGCGTCGACCTACCAAGCCCGTCTTAAGTGAGGATAGTACGAGCTTGTTTGCTACCTCAGCTTGCCCATTTCCTTGAGGGTATGCAACAGATGACTGCCAATGTTTGATCCCTACTCGATTCATTTCCTCTTCGAAAGCCCGGGAGAATTGTAAGCCATTATCTGACACTATAGCTCTAGGGATCCCAAATCGACACCAGATGAAGTCATGTATAAAGTTGATGGCATTTTCCTCTGTGATGCGAGCTAAAGGCTTTGCTTCGACCCACTTGGTGAAATAATCAATGGCGACGATCACATACTTGCAGTTTTCCCGGGCGGGAGGGAAGGGTCCAATCAAGTCGACGCCCCACATATCAAATGGCCAAGTAGCGATCACTGGAGTTTGCTCCGTTGTGGGCAGATGAGGTAGGTTAGCAAACCTTTGACATTGGTCACATTGCTGAACAAAGTCATGAGTGTCAGCTCTCATGTGTGGCCTGTAATAACCCAAAGTGATCAATTTGTCGGCTAGAGTTCTGGCCCCCGGGTGTCCACCACAAATTCCACTGTGCATCTCATGCATTAACTGAGTGATCTGCTGGGGGTGAATACACTTCAGTAATGGCCTAGTGTATGATCTCCTGAATAGCATGCCTCCTTGGATAACGTATCTCGGAGCCTTCTTTTTGATAGCTCGAGCTTTCTTCTCGTCTTCCGGGAGCTCGCCAGTCACCAAGTATGCCTTCATTTCCTCGATCCAGCACTTGTTGTAAACCCAATTTCTCAAGGGATCCTCCACACATTGAATTTTGACCCTTTCATAAGCTGTATTCTCAAGGTAGGAGATGGGTTCTTCATGTGGCTCATCTGTAGTGGCCAATTTCGAGAGTAGGTCGGCCAATTCATTATCTTCTCGACCAATCCTCTGAATTTCCCAAAACTCTAAATCTTTTATCAATTCTTTCACTAGGTCGCAGTATTTGATCAAAGTGGAGCTCAGCACCTCGTATTCTCCTCGAACCTGGTTGACTATTAGTTGGGAGTCATAGTATGCCATGATTTTAGTCGCTCCAAAGCACTTGGCGTACTCGATGGCTGCAACCAAAGCTTCGTACTCTGCTTGGTTGTTGGAGGCATCAAACTTGAACCTCAATGACTCCTCATATACTGTCCCAGACTCTGGCTCGATTAGTACTATCCCAGCTCCACTGACGCTCTTTGTTGCTGACCCATCTGAGTAAATCTTCCAGCAATCGTCGGGAAGAGAAGTGACGAGCTGGGACTCTTGTTCCTTTCCCTTAGCTTTCTCTTTGTGAACTCTTACCTCGTTGTCTTCCTTGGTGAACGTAAGCTCGACCAAGAAGTCTGCCAAGGCTTGAGCCTTCAACGCCTTTCGAGGTCGATACTCGATGTCGAATTCCGTGAGGGCAATTGACCAATTGAGCAAGCGACCTGAACTTTCTGGCTTATGTAGGATTTTTCTCAAGGGTGTGTTTGTGAGCACCACAATAGGATGAGCTAAGAAATAAGCTCGCAGCTTCCTTGAAGCTACGACTAGGGCATATACGACCTTCTCCGCATTGTAATACCTGCCCTCAACGTCTGACAGGGCCTTGCTAACATAGTATACGGGCTTTTGAAGCCCTTCCTCTTCTCGAACTAACACTGCTGCAACTGAATGATCAACCACAGACAAGTATATAAATAAAGTCTCTCCTGTAGTCTTGCTGCTCAATAGGGGAGGAGTAGCGAAGTACTCCTTGAGCTGTTGGAACGACGAATGACATTCGGCCGTCCACTCAAAATTTTTTGTCCCCCTTAAAGATTTGAAGAATGGGAGAGACCTTTCTGCTGACTTGGCTATGAAACGACCTAGGGCTGCCACCTTTCCATTAAGTCGCTGCATCTCCTTTATGTTCGTAGGCTCCTTCATGTCGACTAGAGCCTTGATCTTCTCTGGATTGGCTTCGATACCTCGCTGGGACACCATGAAGCCAAGAAATTTGCCTGCTGCTACTCCAAATACGCATTTGCTTGGGTTAAGTTTCATGTCGTTTGCTCGTAGATTGGCGAACGTTTCCTTTAGGTCGACCACGTGACGTCCGGTCTTTATTTTAATGACCATATCATCGACGTAGGCCTCCATATTTCGGCCAATCTGTGGAGCAAAGACTTTGTTCATCATGCGTTGGTAGGTTGCTCCTGCATTCTTTAACCCAAACGGCATCATGTTGTAGCAGTAGATGCCACCAGCAGCTTGAAATGCCGTCTTCACTACGTCATCCTCATGCATCTTGATCTGATGATAGCCTGAATAGGCATCTAGAAAACTGAGGGTGGAGTGGCCAGCAATAGAATCAACAAGCTTGTCAATTCTGGGGAGGGGATAGCTGTCTTTTGGGCAAGCAAGGTTGAGGTTGGTGAAGTCGACGCACATTCTCCACTTGCCATTTGACTTTTTCACCATGACCACATTGGCTAACCAGGTTGTATGTGTGGCCTCCTTGATTATACCTGCACTCAAAAGTTTTTGTACCTCGAGTTTGATGGCCTCCTCCTTGTCGTGAGCAAAGCTTCTCAGCCTCTGAGGTTTGGGCTTTATGGTCGGGTTGACCTCCAGCCTATGAACACCGACTTCTTCCTTAATCCCTTTCATATCTTCTACTCGCCATGCAAAGACATCATTGATTTCCTTTAGTATCTCGATGATCTCCGCTCTTTCTTCGGCTGATAGCTGCTTTCCAATCTGAATCTTTTGCTCAGGATAGGAAGGGTTTGTGATTATTGATTCCAGCTCGTCTACAGCCTCCAGCTCTGGACCGTCTCTGAGTTGTAGGGTCTTAATGATGATCTCTCTAACCCTCCATATTTCCTTGGCCCCCAAGTGTGGAGCTTCCTTAGCTATCATGTCATCCAACTCATCTGCGATCTCACTGGTAGTGGCCCCCCGAGTTATTGTCGACTTGGAGGGATAGGTCGCCTATGAGGACTTGGTCGACCATAACTGTATCTGGATCGACCGTTGTGGAGGGACATGTCGACTCAGTCATGACTTCGTCATATGAGCGATAGGTCTCCTCTACGCAGGTGATCGTAGATAGCCGAGTAGTTTTGGTGACAGATTGGGACAACTTTAAGTATCCTTCAGCAGTTTCAACTTCTAGTTCCCTCTTCTTTCTTTCTCGCAAGACATGATCAAGGTATGCTCGAGCTGTGCCTTGAACACAGCCGACTCCAGCTGGTGTGGGGAATTTAACTCGTTAATGGGGGATTGAGGCCACCATTCCAAGTGCGACCTGGCCAGGAATTCCAAGAATAGCAGCATAATCACTATTCACATCTATGACAATAAATTTTACCTTGGAAACAACCCTGTAAGGATGTTGGCCTAGGTCGACATCTAGCTCGATCTGTCCTTTGGCATCGACCCGGTGGTTGGTGAAGCCTTCCAATCTGCCATCATACCTTTCGAGCTGCTCATTAGAGAGACCCATTTCCTGGAATGTTTTATAGAACAGAATATCCTTACAGGCCCCCGTGTCGACTAAGAGTCTGCTCATCGTACATCCATCAATGAGTCATGGGATGATGAGAACTTGCTCTCTAGCCGCCATATTAGTTGCTAGCTCGTTCGGATAAAAGCTAATCACCTCATCCCTGACGTGGCCCCTTGGCGGCACATGTGGGGCCTTGTTGAGCTGAAAAATCTTATGCTTGATGGCTGTGTTGCTGGCTTGTTCAGTAATAATGCCCAGATTCAGTCTAGGATGCCTTGGCTCTGGATGTCCACCTGCAGGTCGCTCACCACCGCCTGTTTGAGGCCTTTTCACATATGCATCGAGCCTTCCCTGATCAACCATCCTCTGAATGATACGCTTCAGTCTTATACAATCCTCCGTAGTATGGCCCGTGTCCTTGTGATAATCACAATACTTGGTATTGTCCCTTCTGAACTTATTTGCTGGGTTCATTGGGGCAGGTGGGCCTAGCTCGACCGTGTTCATGATTTCAGTTCGACTCACCGTTAGGGGAGTGAATGCCTCGGGCACTTTCTCAGTCGCCCTGGTTCTGTTCTTGCCATTTTTATTGTTTCCCCCGTTCTTGGCTGAGTCCTTCTGATCATCAGCGACCTCAGTTTTGGGGACCTTCCCATTCTTCTTTTCTTTTCTCTCCTCGGCCAATGCCACATTGTAGGCCTTCTCGAACAACTCTTGTCGAGTTGTAACTGTTTGAACTGTTAGCTCGTAGTCCATATCTGCCGAGGAAATTCCACTCCTGAAACAGTTGATCACCTCTCTGTTTGTGAGGTCCTCCTCGATCTTGTCGACCATCTCCTTAAACTTGATGTAGTAGCTCATTGAGCTTTCATTTTTCCCTTGCACCAAGTTGTTTAGATCGGTGACTGTCATCTTCCGAGCTCTAGCAGTCGAGAAGCGATCCAAAAATTTTGTTCTCATATAAGTCCAGGTCAAGATGCACCCTAATGCCAAGCCATTGAACCACGTCAGAGCTGCCCCTGTGAGGGTGCTAATGAACGCCTTGCACATCATGTCGTCCTCATTGGAGACAAAGCACATTGTTGCCTCTAGGTGCTGTATGTGGCTCTTGGCATTGGTTGCACCCGAATATTTCTCCAGGAGAGGCAATCTGATATCGGGAGGAGGTCGACGGTCAATCAACTCCTTGGATAAGGGACGAAGAGCAAAATCCACTCATTCGCTCTTTCTAGTATCACTTTTCTTTTTAGCTTCCCACTGCTCGAACTTCTTCTTCCATAGCAGCCACTCTCTAGCATCAGGTCTGTCGTCTCTAGCAGGGGGGGCATCATTTGACCTTTGTCCCTCACTTCTATGAGGAGTTATCTGCTTGCTTCTCCTATCCCTGTGGGAGGGCGACCTTACTGACCGAATTGGCGACCTGCGCCTGTCATCTCTAGGTGGCGACCTGCACCTATCATCTCTGGGTGGCGACCTGCGCCTATCATCTCTGGGTGGCGACCTGTGCTACCCTCTCTAATAGGCGACCTGCGCCCATTCCTTTTCCTATGGGACTGCGACCTTTGCGTCCTGGCAGGCGAACCACGCAAGCTTCGATTAGCCTCTAGCTGTGTTCTCAGTTCTGACTGGGCTTCCTGCTCTCTATTCCTATTTAGGCTGGCCCTCAGGTCGTCACTTGGAACGTGAATAGGGTACTGAGGCCTCTGCACTATCCTGTTCTCAACATTCTGTCCCACAGTTTCATTCAGCCTAGCACTCCTAGCATGTTGCCTGTTAGAAACTTGAGAGGGAGCCACCCTCTCTGACCTTCTGTCAGCCTGCTCGGCCTCCTCCATGGCTATTAATTCTGCCAGAATCTGAGCCCGTTCCAACAACATCTCCTTTCTGCTCAGGGGATTGGATGAGGGACCTGCCCTGTTTCCAGCATTCATTTGCCCCGTTTGACATTTTGGAGGAGGTGGAGCTCCTTGTCCCTCCATAGGTCGCTTGTCTCTCCTCCCATCTGGCAATCCCCTGCCATCAACAATACTATTAGATCGAGTTGCTCTAGCGTGATGACGCGGTGGAGGGGGAGGAGGCAAATTAGCATTTCCAGCGTTTGCATTGGCGTTGATGTTGGTATTGACATTCACTTCATTGGATTCATTCGAAGCGTCAGTAACATGTCCGTCCGGGATTACCATGGTTGTGGATTGAAAAGGAACTTCGAGGTCAAGTTATGCACGTTTCCCGGTAATGAAACCAAACTGATGCCGCAAGAAATGTGCTTATCAATCTTCCTCCACGTGGCAGGACTGATCACCTGACTCCTTGACCTGAAACCAGAACCCACGACTAGCCGGATGTGTCTCCGGCTTAGACCCTCGGGCGTGAGAGTAAGTACGTATGTGTGGAGAGCAAATAATGTATTGAACAAGAGTATTCAAATGACAAAATTGCAGTTACCTCATAACCGTTGTAGTGGTAATGTATTTATAGTTGATGTAGGTGGTATATTTGGTGGGGCTACATGAGCTCCGTGATTTAAGGGACAATTACATGTCATGGGAACGTGTCCTGTAGGGCTCCTGATTTGTAGGGAACCAGTTATGGAAAGAATTGAAGCACGTGTGCCGGTAACCGTTAGCTCGACGCTTGCTTTGGCAGGTCGAGGTCGACACTTGAGGTTAGGTCGATCTGACTGACGAGTAGAATTGGATCGTACCCGAAGTATGTCTTGGATCATAAGGTCGGACTAAGTTAGGTCGGGACCTGGTAGGTCGGACAATGAACTTAAGTTGACTGATCGATAAGATGGCCATTGGGTCATGTGATAATTGGGCCTAGCCCACTGAGAATGTGTTGGCAATAATTGCTTAAGGACTGGGCTTTACTTGCTTGGCCCAGCTCGATACTTTTGGTATGTTCAATTATGATCATGGAAATATTTGACTTTAAATACATAACTTAAATAAATAATATACCATATTTAACAATGAATTATTTGTTTATATTAAGCAAATATTTTATTTTCCTTTTTAACTAAATATTTTTGTTAGGTTTTCATTGGTTATATTAAAATAATCAAATTATATGTGAATACATTAATTTTCAATAATTTTTTACTACAAAACAAAGAAATTTGCAAATATCGGATGTAATATTGAAAATACTTATAGATGATATGAAGTTACCAAAATATTATTCAATGATTTTTAGTTTTCGATAAAAAAATGTATTAGTAAATTTACTACTGATTTTTAATATTTGAAATTAATAAATACTAATAAACATTACAAAATTTTCAACCTAATAATGTTTAATATTGTTGATATATGGTAAAAATATTAATCAATACATTCACCCGAATTTTTTCTCAAATAATCCCGTTTTACTTTTTTATTTACCAAAATGACTTACTGTTCAAACTATTGCCCAGAATGTCCACTTTTTTGAAACTCGCTACACCGTGTAGCGAGTTTGACTAGGGTTGGTCAAAACTCGCTACACCGTGTAGCGAGTTTAGGGTAATTAATTTAGGCCGTTGGGAAATTAATTATGGCATTTAATTAAGCTAAATTCGCTACACCGTGTAGCGAGTTTTGACTCAAACTCGCTACACCGTGTAGCGAGTTTAATTTAAACCCTTTTCCCTTCTCAGTTCACGCATTCAACGAAACTAAAGAAAAAAAACTTATACCTTCTCCACTCCATAGCCGCCTCGCCTAGGAAGAAGAAGAATAGTTCGAGCCTTCGAGCCAAGCCAAGGATTTTGCCAAGAAATTCAACCTTTTTCTTAATTGTAAGTTTAAATTTGTATATTAAGTTGAGTTTTTTTTTTTAATTCCGATTTTTTTTTAAGTTGAATTTCTATGATTTTAGTTGAATTTTAGTTTTGATTTGTTGTTGAAATATTGTTATTCTCATTTATGTGATTAATTTGTATTTAATTCCGATTTTTTTTGATTTTTTTATGACATTGCAATTTAGGATTTTTTTTTGTTGATGAAGTGGTTGAATTTTAGTTTTGATTTGTTGTTGAAATATTGTTATTGTCAAAGTATGGGATTATTTGAATTGAAAGTATTCCAATACTCAAAATAATTAAAATCATGTTTATAGGCATTCCAAATTATTAAAGAATACCAACTCCATGTTGAATTGACGTATCGTGTGTTTCTTTCAGAATTTTATCGTATTTTTGAGAGGGATCGAATTGAACCATGTTCTAGAATTTTGCTTAATCTGTTGCTAAATGTGTTTTTGGTTGGTACGTAAATGAAATAGAGGCTGGTGTTAGTATTACTTTGCAGAAAGAAATTATATCAGATGCCTAAAATGATCGTTTGAGGTCAAAATGCTTTGGTAGACAATTGTGGGATAATCTCTCACAATAATCTTAAAATTATTTATGTTAGTTGAGGTCAAAATGCTTTGGCCTTGAAATTGAAATTCTTGCATGAAACTGTTGAATGTGATATATGGCAATTTTCTGAATTTTAGTGATATAATTTTATTGTTAGAATTAGAAGTTTTATGTTGCTAAGCTTGGAAATAGGGATACTCCTACCTGTAGCATTTTTTTAGAAAGTAGTCATTCATTTTGGGACGGAAGGAGTAGTTGGGAAAATAAATAGCATTTCACTTACCCATTCAGTCATGACTGGGAATTAAGGTGTTGAGTTCAGGAAGCTGCAAGTGGCAGAGTCGGGAAACTCTGGGTACTGAAAATGCCACGTAAACCCTAAATCAGATAGGTCTACCCCAAATCCTTAAAATATGATTTATTGTTCAAAATTTTTTTATAAAAAAAAACTGCATCCTTTTTTTCAAAACCGCATGAGGATTACTTTTGAAGTATTACTTAGTATATAGGCTGGAAACCAAGAACTTCCCCACACGCACTTCTTGGAAGTGTGGGATAACTTTGGATTACAATGCCACGTACTAGTAATTACACTTTTTGTATTCTCTTATTTATTTTCTTGCCTTATAGAACAATGACCAACCTTGATATTGAAATAAATAGATGGAAGCGTTCATTGATCCCGGGCCTATCGATACATCTGTTCTGACCCGGCATGCGGAGCATAGGGCTAGGTATATTTGGTCCGGGTGGCAGGTTTCTAGTCCCCTCACTTTTCGTCATGGTGCCGCCTTGCCAGGCGAATTAGCTCCTGTCATATTATTGAGATTGGCAGAGTGCGGATTCAGTGGAGTACACTAAATAGGTCGGATACAGTATGATTTTGCATTGCTGGAGGCCTTGATCGAGAGATGGCGTCCGGAGACCCATACGTTCCATCTCCTGGTTGGTGAGATGACGATCACCCTACAGGATATCGGCATGATTTGCGGGTTGCCGATTGATGGGGATGCTGTTACCGATGATGGGTTTCCAGTACATATAGACTGGCGGGCTGCACATGCAGGTATTTAGGGGATATCCCCGTGACGGAGATCTAGATGGGAGCGATCAAGCTCCGATGGATTACCGTACGTTTCCCACACTTTAGTGACCTCGATGATGATACTGCTCCAGAGATTGTGGATCGGTACGTACGGGCTTATATCTTGCTTGCCTTGGGTTCTACGATCATGCCTGATCGTACGAACAACAAGGTTAAGCTATGTTATCTCCCGCTGCTTGGGGATGTTTCTAGGGTCAGGCAGTACAGTTGGGGGAGTGCTGCACTTGCTTTCCTGTATCGAGAGTTATGTAGTGCGACAGACCCTCAGACGAAACAGTGCGGAGGATTTCTCAACGTTCTACAGGTATTTTATTTCATTTTAATGTTCATTATGTTTTTAAGTTTTATTTCAAATTTGCGGCATTATTTATAGTATTTGATATACATTTATTTGATATAGATTTGGGCTTGGGAGCGGTTGAAATGTGTGAGGCCGCAGATCCGTTATCGATTAAGAGAGCAGGACTACGTCATCATGCCCCTCGGATGCAGGTATACATATATCATACTTTATTTTCTCGTCGTTAATGTTTTTATTTTTTTTGAACAAAATCTTATAATTATTTTGTTTATGAAATTTCAGGTGGACGCAGGCTTCGCTGGATCTGAGAGAGGTTACTGCACATAGCCTGCGAGGCTATCGGGATCAGCTGGCCCGGCTGAACGAGGCTCACGTGGAGTGGCAGCCTTATGAGGGGAGACCCGCTCCGCTCTACTGCACTCAGGGTGAGGAGATATGGTTGGCGAAGGTCCCTCTCATATGCTTTGAGAGGGTTGAGTGGCATCTGCCTGATCGCGTTATGAGGCAGTTTGGCCTGAGGCAGTTTGTCCCAACACCGTTCGACACTAGCCTGGAGTTGCACTATTCGGATCGGCGGGGAAAGAGTACGGTGAGATGGGGTGACCACCATCGCCCACTTATTGCACTATGGGGACAGCGCCACGAAAATTTGGTTTCCGGGGTGTTCGGCTTCCACGATATGACTTACACCGACCCATATATGGTATGGCATAGGGACATAACGTGTAGGTTTGTGCAGCAGCTCACTCACATAGAGGTGGATGGATACCAGTCGTCTGCCCCTGCCATAGAGTTTATGGTAAGTTTTTACATTTTTCAAGTTTTTATTTCTAATTTTTTTTTAACAAAACATCAATTATTAACTTATGTCTCTCGTACTTATATATTTTTTTGATATAAAAACAGGTGCAGACCCTTCAGCGCATGCATGTCGTCAATGAGAGGGATGAGCATCCCCAACAAGCTGAAATGCGGGAGATTGTGACACACGGGTTCAGGGGAGTTAGGGAGCTCCACCGCCTTCAGTCTGCTGCACCTCCCCCACCAGTAGATCGCGTACAGGGACAACCTCGACAACGTCGGCGACGTCGTGGACAGGCAGAACCACCACCCCAAATGGATTTGCACGATGAGCCCGAGCCCGAGCCTCAAGCGCAGACCCAGACCGATACATCTTATGAATGGCTGTCACAGTCACAGCCACAGTCACAGTATGATTTTGAGCGTTGGAGCGGGGGTTTCGGGGGGACTGGGACTGGGGGTGCCGGAGGGAGTGGGTGGGGGGTGGGACTGGGGGTGCCGGAGGGAGTGGGAGTGGGTGGGGGTGGGGGAGTGGCAGTGGGGGTGGCTGGAGGGGTGGCAGTGGGAGTGCCCAGGCAGACCCTTCCCCTGGACCATCCACTATGGGCTTCGGCGCTTATACGAGTGGAAGTGGGTTGAGGACTCCTTTATCACATGCAGGGCTCCATGGTTTCGTCGATCCGTCTCAGATGACCCCTGCTCAACAGCAACTGCAGGAACAGATGCTTAGAAGAGGGTCTCGGCTCCGGAATCCGCCTGATCCCTACACCCCGTCTTACTATGATAATAGGTAGAGTTCACTTTTCTTTTTTTTTTATTACGTAATGAAACTTTGTTGTATTGGTTTAGTTTTTATTTGAATGTTTTTTATTTGTATTGAAACTTTGTGACTTTGTACTATTAGTTTAGCTTTATATTTGAGTTGAATGTAATTTTCCAATTTCTAAAAATGACTTTAGTTATTTTAATGAATATTTAAAAATTATAATTGATGATATTTATTAGATTAGGGAGTAATAAAATAAAAGTTCATTTTCCATTTAAGTTTTAAGTTTCAATTTTTGTTTGGCATAATTCCAAAAAAAAAAGGTACAAATGTGCTACTGTGTAATTATTGCGGGACGAATCAAAAAATTGTATTAATTGGAACAAGGCATTGGTGCTGGCCAAGGCAAGGAAATATGGGTGGCCGCCCTTGTTGTTTGGCCAAGGCAAGGCAGCTTGGGTGGGCGCCCTTCTGTCCATTTAAAATTGCTACACCGTGATGCGATTTTTACTAAACTCGCTACACGGTGTAAGTGCTCCAATTTGAATTGGTAGCTTTTTCGTTAGAAAGTTAACGAAAGTTTTAACATTTCTAACATTCCTAACAAACCCTAACCTTTCTAACAAAGTGAGGGTAAAGTGGGCATTGCCACTTAAGGTTAAGCCTAGAAAAGAATCTCAAAAAGTAAAACAAAAGGAATAAAACCACAAATAGAAATGGTGGGAACAATAAACTGCCGATTAATTTGAAATTTCAAAAGAAATATTTTTCTTCTGTCCAAAGCCGGAGCCGTAATTAATGAACGAGTGCACGCCGAACGATCCCATCCGCGCGGACATGATTGAGGATTTCAGAGGGCTATAAATTGAGCCCTCCACACAAAAATAAGGAGCCACAACACCAATTGATCATAGCAACCTCTGGCGAAATATAGAGAGAAAACAAGTGAGAATTCTTCAAGAATTGTCACCATTTTCTCTTGAATCTTTCCCAACTCACTCCAAACTCAAATCCAAACATCAAACCTCTGATACTCCTCAAGCCAAACACCAAATCTTGATACTCCTCAAGTCAAATTCCAAGCCTAGGAAGATAGGGTGTCACCATTGGTAAAGCCCTCCTTCTCAAAACCCTAAACTCCAACCATGCATGCATTTGCAAACTACAAAATGTAGTTCTTTCATCTTCTTGCTTTAGATCTAAGAAGATCACCATGGAAGACCATCTCCATGGATGATCTTCTACAAAGATCAAAATTATTTTCAAGTTCTCTTACTTTCTTGCAAAGAAAACTCATTTTCAAAACCTTAAAAACCATTTTCAAGCATAAAATCTCATTTTCAAAGGATAAAAATCCCCTTTCCCTTTGCAAAGGAAATGCTTAGTCCCCATAAATTCCCCAAGGATGGTTTGGTATAGTTGATTCACCACTAAAATGTCAAGTGATCACTAACCAAAACCTAGGGAAATGGGGACAAGCATGGATGCAAAACCCCCTTAAAATCATATTTTCTCTCAAGAAGTTGCTGTCCAGTAGCAATTTTCTGAGACCTCAGTCCATGGTCTAATTTTTTGGGCACAGATAAATGTGGAATTTGGTGTTGACTACAAAACACTTTTTGTAGCCAACATCAAGATCTTTCCATAAATATTTTTACTTTATTTTTTGGGTGAGTAAAACTCCTCTTTTCAAATTTTCTTTCAGAGGCTAGTTCATCAGCTTCTGGGAATCCAGATTTCATATCTGAGGTTTCCAGAAGGTTTTGACCCCTCAAATCTTCTCCAAAATGGAAAATTCCTTTGCACAAATCTTATTTAAGGTGTCTGGAACAACTTTCATTCTCTGAGTTTATCCAGATTATAAAGTTTTGAAGACCCTTGAATCCATTTCAAAATCAAAGGTCCACTGCCTTCTTTCATTCTGGCAGAAATGGCTCTCAACTTCAAAAATCTTTTGAGTACCAAATCTCAATCCAAAAATTCTCCAAAAATTCATGGGATCAGTTTAAAGTCTTAAAAAGATATCCCAATTTTTACTTTTCTGAGTTTCAAAGTATTTTGGCCAAAACACACACACACACACACACACACAAATGATTTTCAATGCTTGGAAGACTCGTTTTACGAGGCATTCCGGTGCACACTAACGTCCTTCCCGGCATGTAACATGACCTCCGAACCTAAATCTCTGATCTCGGGCTTTTTTCAAAGTTTTGGCCCTCAAAATTAAAATGGCGTGGCGACTCCGTTTCGTTGATTTTTTCAAATAAAAATGGGAAAATTTTCGGATACACATCATCACAGTGGCGACTCCGCTGGGGAACTAAGCTTTTTTTTTTAAAAAAAAATGGTATTTGGTATATTGGTGGAAACCATTAAACTTCCCGTTATCGCCTCCTAACACGAGTCGGGGATAAATTGTGGTCTAACAATCCCACGTACCGGTATCACCGTTTTCAAAAAAAAAAAAAGCTTTTGAGGGTCAAGCTTCCGTCCCGGCTTCGAAAATCATTTTTGTGTGTGTGTTGATTTTTGCACAGTTTTCATGTTGTTTTGGCCGCCTCGGAGAAAGTCAAAATTTTGACTGTCGGAATAATGTCCCTAACTGTCGGAATTTTCGTGCTTACGTGCTTATGTGCTCATTAAAAATTTCAAAAAAAAAAAGGATTCTCAAAAAAAAAAAAGAAATTTTTCAAAAAAAAAAATCATGCATCATATTTTTAAGACACATAAAAAAATCTCTATTTTACTCAGAAAAAGAATATAGACTGCTTGCACACTACGCGCACGTGACCGTACACTGCACACTACGTCCCTAACCCGGGGAAATCCTTGTCGCGGTCCGTTTGGTCTTATTACGCCTCTCGGATGAGAACGGGACTACCCAAACATCCCATGGAGCCTCGTGTGCCGACCATGCACTTGTCCGCGTGACACACTTTGTCCGAGACCCGGTTGGTTTTTAGTCCGGTGCGTGTCATGCCCTGTCTGTGTATAGACCTTTCCTTTCAAGCCTTTGTCGGCATACCGACTCAATATCTTTCGGGGTCCTAATCGGTCGAAGTTACTGCCGGTTTTCCGCCGCGAGACTTTGACCAAGATATTGACCTGCGCCTTGACTTCGGCTCGGCGGCACAAATTATACACCGACTCCCGGCATTGACACTCGAGTCATCAAGGATTAATGATTATTACATGCCTAATTACGGCCTAATTGACAACAAATCAAGATCAATCGTGGACATTTATCGGTCAAATCATGCCGACTTTTCGTCGAGCCCTCGGACATGATCTTGACTTTCGACGTCGGCTTTGTCCGTAATTTACATCGAATGCTCGTTAAGACTCGATTGCCCGCCGTACTTTTAGGATCGTTTTCTTTCGGTCGGTGGGACCCGCTTGCCCTATAGGACCCTCGCCCGGGCCGCCCACCCCGGGAGGTCGAAATACGGGTGGAATACGAGGGGCTTATAGACGTAGTGACGGGGCCCACCGATCCAGAATCGAGTAGTTTGCGAAAAGAAGAGCAATCTTTTCCAACCGATTAGGTTAATAAAGCATGTTTTAAGTAAACGTGAACAAATAAGCGCATGTTGTATGAGCCCAATGCCCAAACACCTACCCTCCTTCCATTCCCGAGACATCGAACCTTCGTGTCCTTTCCCCCTTCGCACAAAGCTTGGTTTCGGGCACCGGGTCACCGTTTGATCGGTTGGGAAGAGTCAAGCGCATCGTCGGCTTCACCGTTTGTTCGACTCCGGGTTTCGAGAATGTCTCGCATCGGCCGGTAATGATGGGGATAACGTCACTCCGCCTCCGGGACCCCTCGACGAGCAACAAAGTGGAATCGGTTAGCGAACGAGATGAGGTTACGACAGAAGCACGGCTAAACGGCCTTATGGAGGCTATTAAGAGTCACGGTTTGGCCACCGGCCTCAATCCCGATGGCACCTTCATCGTGGAAGAAGACGAGGATGCCAACCCCACTCTCGGTCGCCCGATTACACCGGATGCCGCCACCCACCTCCTATGGTGCCACTACGAGAACCCATGCTCCTCGATTTTCGGGTCGGCCCGGCTCCCGACCACGGACCACCGGATCCATGCGGCCGACGGCACAAATCGGTGGGGGCAAAATCGGTACGGAATGTCTTCTCATGGTTGGGGCTATCTCGGAATGCCACGGCTAATCGGGATCCCACCTCGATTCGGAACCGATCAATCCGGACCTTCACGGCGCGGCCACGGTTCGGAATACCGCCGCAACTTGGTTACGGGCCACGATCGGGAGCCTCTCCTCGAGCAGTACTAGTTGGTTGCTCCTCACACAAATCCATTCCTCACTCAGACTTCTATGGGTTACCAAGCCTCCATCCCGGTGTCATCCGAATCACCGGGACCGCAGTACCCCCGGGCTACACACCTTCACCACGAGCGGCCATGCAATTCCAACAATCGGGACGGCGGCCCGCACTCGAAGCCTACTTACGGGCCCCACTCTGGAAATCCAAGTTATCCGGCCACATCGGGCTGCCTCCACCTACTTTGCCGGTTGAAAATCAACGACAAGCCGCAAGAGTTCTATCCTTTTGCTCGAGGCTCCTACTCATGCTCCCAGGGTAACTCGGCCCGGGACGGGTTTTCACCTATGTCCGGATCGGCCGTTCCCTCCACCGATCTGCCTCCGGTGGTAGCTCCTCTCTCTAGCTCGGCCACTAGCTTGAATGCCATGGTTCCACCACAAGACCCTCATACGGCCCGGTTCATGGAACAACACAAGGAAATGAAAGCGCGGATCGCCGGCGCCAAGAGTACGCCTTCCGCCTACGAGACCAGGACTCCATTGTTCCTCCGCCCCCACAAATTCGTGATGCCTAATGCTGGATCTCTTTGATGGGGACCGCATGCCCGAAAACCCATTTGGACACATATACCTTGGCGATGAAAGCCAAAGGATGTACCAATCGGCGGTTGGGCGACTATTTCGATCTATCCTTGAAGTCCAGTGCCTTAAAATGGTTCTTCCGTTTGAAACTGGCCGAGGGCCACATGGGACCGGATTACCAATGCCTTCACGAGAAAAATATAAGGCCAACTTGGAATGGGAAACAAATAGGGTTGACCTACAAAACAACGGTGCGGCGTCTGATGAGAATGTTGGGGACTTTACAAGCGGTGGAATACGAAACTCGGTGAAATGGCCATCCCTCCTTCCGAAGAGGAACAAGCTGGACATCTTCCGGTCATGCTTGAAACCACATCGAGAGCCTCCCTCGGTCACTTCCCATACTCGAGACTTACAGGCCATGGTTAACTCTGCGGCTAAGTTTGAAAAGGCCTACAATCAGCCAACCATTGCTGCACACCTACGAGATATCGGGCTCCTCCCTGCAAACACGCCCTTTGCTCACGCGAAGGCAAAGAAATGATTAACTATGCGGGACGGGAATGTAATAACACAACTCCTTTTACTCCCGGAAAAACAGTAGATCCCGGACCACGGGTCATAAATCTCGAAAACTTTGGAATGCCCTGAACGACATCTTTAGGGGGTTGGTGAAAAGAAGGCTTGCTTTGCGACCTTTGGAGAATTTCCAACCCGGGAATCCGAATGCTCCCGTGGATACTACAAAGTATTGTGCTTTTCATCAAGCTCACGGACATTTGACCGACAACTGCTTTACTCTGAAAAAGGCAATCCAGGGCTAATAGAGCAAGGAAAGTTGGAAGGCCAGAAGAGGCCTAACAGATCAAAAATCCGGCCCCAAGGAACCATAATCGGTGAATATGATTCAATGCGGAGAATCTTCGCATGCCCGGAAGATGCCGATAAAGGTCCCCAAATACCCGTGGCCAACCTCGTCGAGGATCCCGATCGGATTCCCCTCGGCCTTGAGGATATCGAACGAATCAACCCATCTTGGTCTCATGTCGGGAGACTCCTTGCAAGAATACGAGGCCCGCTATTTCTCGGATAAAAGGAAGGCCAATATCAAGAGCTGGGGCATTCCGGTCAAAATATGAGAGGACCATTTACACAAGATGGTTGGAACAATCAAGAAGAATCGAACAAGAAAGCTTCCGGCGAGCGCTGTCTTGGGGCTTATCAGCAAAGAGGCCGAAGAGCATGCGGAGCTAGTACACTTCCACAAACCGGCTATTGGAGAAGTCAAATACGACCCGAAGGCGGTGAGCGAAGAATCGAGAGGAGGAAGAACCCTTTTACATTCTACACGGTGTCAAATACGTGCCACCCCCTCTCACTCTTCCCCCGCAATTTACGGGAGGAGAAGGCGAGTCACAATTTCCACTTCCGGGAATGGGAACATATGACAATTTTGCGGTGCCGCACGCACCCATATTCCCCAACGGGTTTGATCGGCGTTCCCTCTCGGCGAAATCCCGGTAGTATGGGAAGAAGATTAGATGACGGCGATGATGATGATGATGACGAGAGTGAAGAGTCCACCTGAGACCCCGATCCGGAAACAATGCGGAACAATCATGCCGAGAAATGAGCCCGTGGGAGCCGGGCATAATGGTTGGTTGTCGGCAAGTGACGATGAAGGACCACCGGAAAATGCAAGTCAAATGCCGATAGGGATGGACCCCCAAGAAGGCGCACACTCGTAAGATGCACATGCGGTCGGTGTCCGGATACTTGAGAGGATGAGGGTTTATTGAAGCAACTTTGAGTGAATGGAAAGGGTTTATTGAAGCACCGGTCGAGAATGGAGGGTTTCGGCCACCGGAAGATGAAGAATTCGTAAACGTCATCGGATCTTTTTCTTCTTTCCCAAGAACGGATGGCATAACAACCGTAAGGGTCACAACCAGGGCCGCTCGAGCGCGGCGAGTGCCCGCAATCACCGAAAAGGTTATCGATACGAACGTCTCCCCGGTGGCCTTCATAACTATGAATCCACATGACGCCTTCCTAATTGCTCCGGTGCCGCGACAATGGACCCCGGGTGCTCCTTATTTGGATACGAGATCTATCGAGCTGCTACCTCAAACTCCGAAGGGGAACAACCTGCCTATCCTTCACTTGTGGTACGCCCTACTTGCAAGATTGAAAGAAAAAGGATATACGATGAGATGGAGGCGATAGCCGTAACTCGTGGGCCATCCAAGGGATGAGATCGAAAAGCCGCCGAGTCCCGACAATAGCGACTCTTGTTGCATGATAACTATGAGCAAGGCCGGCCATGAGAGTGAATCGGAGGACGCCCTAGCTCTGTGGGCCATCCGAGGGCAACAACACAACCCCGGACTCAAAGGCACTGTGACTTGGGAAGCGGTTATAAGGGCCGCGAGGAAGGAGCAGTCTGGCTCGGCCCCTCACTGTCACTAGACTCCGTCGAGCCCGGTGGCCAATAGCGAAAGGGCTCCCAGTTGACCTTAGCGGCATTGAAGAAATCCGGTCAAGAGACGGCGATGAGGAAGTTAATCTGTTGACCCGATCCGGCAAATTTTCCAAGGAAATCCCAAGGCGAGATAAGAAGGCCACGGATCAAGCACCGAAAGAAGATCGCCGCCCCTATCTTCAAGACAGTGAAACTCCAGGACCCGAGAAAGAGGATCCCGTGCTCACCCGGTTGAAGCAAACACGAGCCAACATTTCCCTCGGTCTCTACTCACTTCGTCCTATCCCCATAAGTGAAGCTGGAAGAAAGCACAGCTCGCACTCTCGTGCCTATTGATGCTACTCCCGATGATGTGGTACAACTAATTGGAAACATCCATTACGGGGAATATAATCACTTTCACGAGATCTCGACCTCCCTCAATTTGGGGTGATCATAACGAGCCTCTCTTCATCACGATCCAGCTGGACGAACGACGCCTCCCTCGGGTCCTGGTTGATAATGGGTCCGGAATGAACATTCTTCCGGCAAAGATCATGAGCTTGCTTGATATCAAGACTACAGACTTGAAGCCTTCCTCCCTCACAGTCAAAGCTTAAGACTCAACATCTCGAGCAGTCCTTGGAGTCTCCACTTTAGACCTCTGGTTCGGACAGAAATTGATACCTGTGGAATTCCAGGTTATCGACATCCCGATTACTTTCAATGCCTTATTGGGAAAACCTTGGCTGCACCGGAGTCGGGGTCGCCTCGAAGCCTCCACCGGTGTGTGAAATTCGTCTCAAATGGGGACCTGACAACCATTTACGGGGATTTAGTCACTTTGGAGGGCACAGATACGGGCGGAATACCTATTCTGGAAATCAAACATGACGAGGAAGGTCTCATGCTAACGGGCTTCACGGTCGAGCCTCCCAAAGCCCAAGTGTGCAACATAGACCTGACGGTCACTCGGGATAAAATCCCACCGGTCTTGAAAATGATGAGAAAAATGAGCTATCTACGGCCTCGGTGCAGGAAGCACCAACAAGGAACTCACAAACTCATCGAGGTGAAAGGACAGAATAATCGCCACGGCACAGGATATGAGGCCTCCTCGGTGGACACTGCAAAAGGAAAAAGATTTGAAGGCTGCCACGGGAAAGGTCCGGTCGACAACCCTAAATCTCTCCCCTTCGAGTCCTAATTTGGTGACTACTTTGTAAAGGGTCCCAGCACAACCGGGAAACATCCACAGAGCCCACTCCTACGGCGGGATGGCTAAAACTACTGGGATAGCCTCAACAAGTTTAGAGGAAACAAGGCTAACCCGGTCCGTAGAATGTTCTGGACCTACCCAAGATACACAGGGCTACCACTACCATGAAGAGTGAGTATACCTTCGAGCGTGCACGACACAGTGGAACAGGTTCGAGAAGCTCACAACCACTATTCCTCTTTTGCCCGGGAAGGATCCGAAACCTGAATTGAATTGACGGTGCCAAAAGCTAAGGCCACGGAATTTCCCTCAAATGATTGGGATGGTGCAGTTATGCGGCAATTGTTCGAAGAAGAAGTCCAGTGCCGGACACGATTGATCTCGGCTCGGTCCAAGAGATGATAGCAACAATTGAGAAAGGAAAACAAAAACAACACAGTTCCCGAGTCATGAGGCCACCAATAGCAAAGCCGCTAAAAAATTGGGAAAACCTCTCAGACCCGTCCGCGACCAAGGAGGAAATGATCACCAAGCTTGGATTGGTCCCCCGTCCCTTTGTGTCAATCTAGGACAAGTCCTCCCAGTCTCTCTCTTTGTTAAGATCGAGTCTCTAGGGTCGTCCGATGGCCTTACGCCTAAAGACTACGAGTCTGTAGCAAGCGCTGTATTCCTTTTCGTTTTCAATGAAATGACGAACCTTTCTGAGTATCCCTTGATTGCCACTTTAACTAATGATGAATTAATTAAAAAAAAATTTTAATGATAATTCATTAGATAAAGAAGCAGACACATTAAACGAAAAAAAAATCAAACAACAAAAAAAAATCTTTAAGCAGGTTGTCCGAAAAGAGGAAAATCGAGCCCAAGCTGCCGAAGAGATTTTGACGAGTGTGAATTTGGAAACTGCGGAAGAGCCTAAAGAGACGCAGATTTGTGATTTCTTCGAAGGAATCGGAAAGGATGCTCTGCCAAGTCCTACAAAATCCTCAACTCAAGGAGAGTAGCCCTCTTCATCAAAGAAAACATCATATGCAGATATGGGTTGCCAGCCGAAATCATTTCAGATAATGGATCCCACTTCGAAGGGAATGCGACAGCTGCGGCGAGAATTCCGAATAACCCGTCACAAGTCATCTCCTGACGAGGCCCCAAACCAATGGAGCCGTCGAGGCGGCAAAACAAGACTCTGGAAAATATCATCAGGAAAATGGCCGGTCCAAGGCGAAATTGGCCCAGAAGTTACACTGGCACTCTGGGGCTACGAGAACATCGGTCGAGAACGGCAAGCGGGAAACACCGTTTGCCCTCACATACGGAATGGAAGCCGTACTCCCAATCGAGCTAGAGATCCCCTCGCTCCGTATACTACTGGAAAACCAGATCAACGAGGTCGAATGGCTCCAGAGTCGCCATGACGAATTGGCCCTACTAGATGAACGCCGATTGAAAGCAATGGAACACATCCGAGCCTACCAAGGAAGAATGGCCAGAGCCTTCGACAAGAAAGTAAAGCATCGGGAGATCCGAGAAGGTGATCTCGTTTTGAAAGAAAAGCCCCCAGTCCGTGTCAACCCCTCGGCAAATGGGAGCTGTATGGGTCGGGCCATATGTCGTCCAGAAGATCTTCTCCGGAGGAGCCATGCAACTTGCAGACCTCGACGGGAATCCTTTTGTACACCCAGTGAATGGTGACAAGCTGCGCAGATACTACGCGTAAAAAAAAAAGAGTGCTAAAAGAGTAATACCCAACTAGGTTGAAAACCCAAGAAGGGCGGCCTAGGTAAAAAACAGGGTTGCACCAAAAAAACACCACAAAAAAAACAAACAAAAAACAAAAAAAAACAACAAAAAAAAAACAAAAAAAAAACAAAAACAAAAAAAAATCAGGTTGAACTACGAAGACCTGAGCTCCTCAAAATGAGGGGAACGTAGGCAGCCGGAAACGGTTCGGTCTAAAACACAAATAAAAGTCATACTTTGACATCAATACAATTGATCAGACCATGAAAGCGTCTCGAAAAACTCTAAAGCAATTCAAATATTCATTACAAATTAAAAGCTCTTTGATGAGTCTAAGCCCGATTTATTCCTACAACTGGCAACCTGCTAAAAGAAACTAAGATACATAATCAAACTAATGTGTCTGCCATGACAAGAAAGGGATACTCGGAAACCTCAGAGTCACTCCAAGCCACTCGTACTGGCCTCTCCCCTCTTCTTCCCCCTTCGAGTCTTCTTTTTCTGAACCGGAAAAATGTCAGTATTCCTCCTACCAAGCTCTGGTATAGGAACAGGATCTATCAAACCAACCTCTGTCAGTGCCTTAGTAGCCCTAGCGTCATCTCTCATCTCCTGTAGCCTAGCTGGTAGCATAGGAGCCCTCCTCTCCTGTCTCTTGACGTAAGCCTCATAGTCGGTCACAGCGTCTCCGCTCCTGTCATGAGGGTTGGCCCTCGCCTCGGCCCTCCTCCTCTTAGAAACAGTCAGGTCCTCCGCACCCACAATGGTCTCACGCCGCATCAAAATAGCCATCTGAGTCTCTCCCAGATGCCTCTCGTACCAATCCAGGTACCAAGTGGTCAGGAACACCGGTCTCGGACGCCTGAGGATAACCCGAGGAGGAAAGACGTCATACCTCCATGCTCGGGAAAGAAAAGAAAACATCGAAGGATCATCTATAGAAACAGGAGCCACCACCCTGGTGGCTATATCATTAAAGTCCTCCAAAGGAACCTGCTCCAAGCCAAACTGTCTCAGAACTAAAGCCGGAATGTAGAAGGCCGGGTGAAAGCCCGGAAGTATAACCACATGGGACCCGATCTGAAGCACTCTGCGAGTCTCCACCCGCCAACAAGGCACGACCATCGATATCCTCTGCACGGAGACCAGCCATCCAGCGCTCCCATGAGCCACGATCATCGAAATCCACAACCCCCTCTGGCAAATGTCCGAGGCTTGATCATATCGAGAGGTTTCCCGAAGAACCCCTAAACGCTCCATCGGCCACGGGGTCAAGAGGAGCAGGCTGCCCCGTGCATATACCGTCTTCCGGTAGCCAGACCCTATCAAGAGCATGAAAAGTCTCTCCCAAAATCAAAGGAACGACATCTACGCCGGGCGACGGTGAACGACAACATCTAGCGAGATCGATGACGGATCCCGAAGGAATAGACCATGAACAGGGTGCCAAACATACAAAGTGCAAAGGCATCCCAATAGGCATCATCCACCAAGCCTAGGCCCCTAAACCTATCGGGAAGGCCGGAAATATCAAAATGATCGGGACCGCGGATCATACCTTGCGCTTCCTCAGGGAAAGATGAAGGAGGACGCACAATCCGTCAACAAAGAAGCCCCTCAGGGCAAAGGAATCGCTATCTCTTCCACCTCCAGGACCACCAAGCAAGGCCCGAAACTCTTCGACGGTCGGAACAATCTCGTTGAAGGAAAGGCAAAAGACTTGCCTCTAGTATCCCAAAATGAGGAAGAAGCCCTCAAAAGCTCATGTCAGGAATCAATTCCTTGAGAGACCATAAGCACTTCACCTTGTACCTTTCTTCAAAGAAGGACCTCCTCTCATGCATAATCTCCGGGACCAATCCTTGAACTTGTTGAAGAATGACATTTGGGATTCTTGGGACAATTTTGATGGAGCTTTTCTAAGGTTTTCCATGGTTTTTCTCTCTTTCTCCCCGAAAATGGTGTTTGAATTTGGAGGTTGAAGAGGATATTTGAATTTGAAATAAAGTGAGACCAGATCTGAAGCAAAATTTAAGGACAATGTCAGATGCAGGACCCCATCCGCGCGGACATGATTGCTTTCCACGAGAAAAATCTGCACCAGTCAGTTTGCTACACCAAAGAGGAATATTCCGTCCCGGTTGCTCGAAACACATTGCAAAAAAAAAAACCTCCCCAAACCAGTCCATATACCAACCTGTAAGTACCCCAATCTGGATCACACCCTTTCACACACACGGGAAACACCGCGAGACTCATCAACACGGTCTCGACGACCCCTCTCACTCAAAACCCTCTCTAAACCCCCAACCAAACCAAGGGAGGAGCCTTTGCAGGATAAAGGGACAAAAAGGACCTTTCGGGAATTTTCGGGAAATTGGGAAAGCAATATTGGTCCGTACGGACCTCTTTGTTGTCATAATTCTTGAATCTCCTTAAAGTCCACAATATTCCCTCAAATCCGGGGAAAATGATTACTCCCCTGCGAGTTGGTCCGTACGGACCTCTTTGCATGCAAGATGGTCCGTACGGACCTTATTGCTCGGGGACACCATAATTGCAAATATTCCTCCATCATCACGAGATTCCCTCAAATCGAGGAAAACCAAAAAGCTTGGATTACCGGGGAGGTCCGTACGGACCTCTTTGCACAAATCTGGCACTATAAATAGAGGGCTCCCCCTCCTCATTTTCACACACCTCCCACTTCTCTCTTCCTCCCTAGGCCTTCGGCTTCCCCTCTAAGTCCTTTCGAGGCACTCCCGGCCCCTTTCGGATCCTTCCGAGGCCTTAGAGCCCCCTCGTGGTGCTCAGAAGCCTCCCAGGCGCTCGAGACGCTCCCCGCGCTGCCTCGAGGCACTCTCGAGGTACTCTGAGGCCCCTCGTGGTACTCAGAGGCCTTGCACAGTCTTTCCACGGTGTCCGGCTCTTTCAGAGTCAAGCCAGAGCGATCCCAAACCACGCCGAAACTACGCCCGAGTGACTCCTGCCACCACAACGCACGCCGAACCTGCCGAGTGATCCCAGACGATCCCCACGCACGCCGAACCTGCGCGACGCGGCCTCGCAGCATCGACTCACGCCGAAACTCTGTCGCGAGACAATGGCCCCTCCCGAAGCAATCCCGATCCGTGCAGGAACGCTACTCAGACCTCAAACACCATTCCCCGGCGGAAGACAGACACGAACCAACATTGGTAAGGCTTCCTTCCATTACTATTTCAATACATTTCCATACATAGCATACAATGTAGACATCCGATCTGACATGCATTTTTAAAAGCACACACACACACACACAACATTTAAAGGATATTAGGGGTATCAGAAAGACTCGTTTTACGAGGCTACTCGGAGTGAGCTCTAATATTCTAATATTCTCTTCCGAGGAGTCATCGACCTCTTTACTCAAAATCTCATCACACAAAAACGGTTTAAAATTATCTTTAAGCGATGCCCTTTTCAATGTTTTGGGCTTAATAAAAACGGCGTGGCGACTCTACAAAATGCGAAAGCAAACGGCGAGACAAACCGCTCCAACGCGAAAGATTGCCGGATGCGGGGCCGCGAGGCCTTTCTCGGATCCGGGCTATTTCGGTTGGCGACTCCATTGGGGAAATTTTGTTTTAAAAACTTTTAAACAAAACAAAAGATTTTTAAAACGATGATGAGGGTCAAACTTTCATTTTACCCCTTCCTTTAAGCATTGTGTGTGTGTGCACGTGCTTCGTTTTTATTTTACAAAAAAAAAATAAAAATACAAAAAAAATGCATCAATATACATACGTGCATACATTTAAAATTCTTCAAAAACTTGTTTTACTCGGAAAAAGAATTTTAGAGACCGCACACTACGCGCCTTCTTTGCCTCGGTTACACCGCACTCTACTCGCTTCTTTGCCTCGGTTACACCGCACGCTACGCGCCTTCTTGCCTCGGATACGCTGCACACTACAACCCTCGGCCGGAGTGGTCTCGGTTGCGATCCGTTAGGTCTTCCTAGGCCTCTTGGACGCGCGCGGGATCATTCCAAACATCCCATCCCTAGCCGGCGTCAACCACACGTTTGAGTCTTGAGTCACACTCTGTCCGGACTCGGTTGGTTTTACCCGGTCCGTGTCATACGGCTGGATACATATACCATGCCAGGCCATTTTACGAGTCAAGGCTCGGAACTCAAGATCCCTTGCGCAAGCAAAGCGATGAAAGGTCATGCTAAAATCTTGACTGATCTTGATTTCCGAAGCTACACCCAGACGATGTTCCGTCCCGGATATACATCCATGCTCGCATGACACCATGTCATCACGCCTTTGATACGTCGGCCATGACGATATGACCCGACCAACGCCTAACGTCACGGATCCCTTGCGCAAGCAAGCAAGAGAAGGTCATGCCGAACTCTTGACACGATCTTGACTCGGTGGCGGCTCGGTTCACTATTCACATGGCTAACGCATCAAAACGAACATGACAGGCTCGGTCCTTAGGTTCGATTTTTCTTTTAGGCCGGTGGAAACCGCTTGCACTATAGGACCCTCGCACAGGCTGTCCACCTGGGATGTCGAAATACGGGTGCAAAAGCGAGGGGCTTATAGCCGCACGGATGGTCTCCAGCGACCCGGGATCTAGCATAGTTGCGAAAAACAAGAGCAATCTTTTCCAACCTACCTAGGATTACGAGAAAACATGTTTTAAGTAAATTAAAACAACAAAAAAAAATCATAAAAAGAAACGGAAACCGCATGCCACGTGAGCTTTCCCCTTTTATCCCGTTAGGCCATTCTTGTGTCTAAACCTTGCCCGTCACCCCTCCGGCGAACCGAGAGTGGTTGAGAATACCCGGGAGCCGCCTCTTCAGTATTGAAGTCACAAGGTCCGATAGCCGCTTCCGGTTCAGCGGTCCGCACCGTCCGATACTCCCCATGACGGGATCAACGGATAACGGTGAGGAAACGGAACCCCGCCACTAAGGAACCTCCGGACAATGGAGGAGGTGCTGCGAGCCTTCGAAACCATCAAGAAGCGCCAAGAGGAACGGCAAGCTGGATCGTCGACACCTTGCGTCTTCGAGGAAGGTTGCGGTTCCCCGACCCGACGGAACCTTTGTTCTCATAGAGGACGAAGATATACCGGCTCCCAGGTTTCTCGAAGCTATCGGCGGAGTCCCGCCTCCGCCAAGCTACGAGATCCCGGCAACGCAAAGCGGCTCTCGCTCAAGCTCCCCTCGGGCGTCGGTCAGCGGCTCAGGCATGCCCGCCTCGGATCGGTCGGTTTCCGGCTCTGCACATCAAGCTCGGTACCAACGGCACACATACGTGCTGCTCGCGAGATCCCAATGCATCTCGGTATCCCCCGGGATTCAATCCTTTGCCTCTATACGAGCCTCGCAACCACAATCAAAGTCCCCATTCTTACCGGGGACGGGCATCCGGCGGATATCCAGGCATCTCAAGTTTGCCACCTGCTAGTACGCGATTGGGGCTAACGAATCGTTTCCCAGGTTCCCAAACACAACCCTTAGCGGACACTGGCAATCACGCCCTCAACTTCAACACCCCGGGGTATGGGTTGGTATACACTCAACTACCTCCCAAGACTCCCGAATGGCGATCCCGTGACGATCCACCTCCATCTTCGGTTTCCGTCCACGAAAATGGAAACCCTCCTCGGCTACCGATCCTCACATGGCTTGGTTGATCGAACAAATGAAAGACATGCAAGGCAAGCTAGCTAGTTCTCGGAAGGACTCCCTCACGCCTGCGATCCGAACAAAGTGGTCCCTCTCCCTCCAAAGTTCGGGATGCGGAAATGGAAAAGTTTGACGGAACGAGAATGCCCAAAAACCCACATCGACACCTACGTCACGGGTATGAGAGCCAAAGGGGCAACCCCTCAACGGATGGCGAGATCATTTTCGGCATTCCCTCAAATCCACGGCACTAAGGTGGTTCCTCGATGTGAAGGCGAGAAAACCGCTCCACGTGGGATCGGATCGGTGAAATCTTCACGGAGAAGTACCGCGCCAATCTTGAATGGGAAACAAACCGTCATGACACAAGCTACCGAACAAAAGGATGACGAACCGGTGGGCGAGTTCTACAAAAGATGGGCTGGAAGCTAAGCGAGATAATGGATCCGCTTTCCAAGAAGAAGCGAGATGGACATCTTCCATTCTGCCTCAAGCCATCTTTGAGGACCTTGATCGGCCACCATTTCTATCCAGGATCTCAGTGCCATGGTCAACGCCGGGACAAAGTTTGAAAAGACCTACGAGTCTTGAAAGGCAACGGCAACCCACTGCCTCATCTTACCGCTATCGAACAAACACAGCAACTTCAACTCCTGCTCAGGCCAAAGGAAAGGAAGCGGCGGAACGAGTGCACTACATTCGGAACGGGCTCAAGTAAACCGCGATCAAGCGGCCCCGAAGAATAACAACCCCCTCGCTTCCCACGGTTCCGGCATTTAGATAACACGGAAATGCCCTTGGGTCAAGTATTTGAGGCTTTGGTGAAGCGAAATCTTCTCAAACCACTCGAGAATTTCCAACCGAAGACTCTCAAGCCCAACATGGATATGAGCAAACCTTTGCGCCTTCCACAACTACCCGGCCACACCACCGACAATTGCTTCGTGCTCAGCGGGTGGTCCGGGGGCTCATTGAGGAGGAAAATTGGAACGCCCTCGTGGTCCCAATACCATCGGAAATCCATTCCCCCGGAATGACAGGGTAAACTCAATAGCCTTTGACGAAACGCCAAGCGAGAGCAGACCCCCTGCAATTTCCGAGACCGTCAGCATGTTGTCCCGCTACGGCCCGGGAGCGTGAAACCGAGTCAAGAGATCTCGTGACCGGGAATTCCGACAAGAACGCCCGAGGGCAAGCTGTCTCCCTACGATCTTTGCCCCGGCCAAGGCATACAAATGGATGGATCGAACGTTCCCCGAGAAGAGGGCGAGTCAGCGGTAGCACGGGAAGCGGTTTAGCCTTCGCGACGATGACTTGCCAATATGTGAGAATCGGCACAACGAAGCCCTCCTCATCCTCATAAAAATAGAGATGTTCTTCCTCCCGAACGTCTTGATTGATAACGGCTCCGCGATCGACATCATCGCTTTAAGCACATTGAAAGCGACTCCGCATCGACCGTTCTCGATAAGGCCTTCACCTCGGGTAATCCGAGCCTACGATTCCAGCACGACCAATCGTAGGAGTCATCAATTTGAGGATCCAATTCGACGTACAACTAGAGTCGGTAGAGTTCCAATTCGTGGAAATCAAACCCACCTTCTTGCTTTGTAGGGACGACCTTGGATACATCGGATGAAACGGTATCATCTACTCTTCACCAATGCGTGAAATTCATCAATGCCAATGGAGCGATCGAAGTGATCCGCGGAAGCGGTGCAATGGCAAGTGCTTGGCCGGCAAGCTATGACCCGAGAAGAAGGTCCGACATGACCGAATACTCTTCTCCGAGATGATTCTCCTACCTGTCCCGCTACGAAGTGGATCCTTACATCCACGCTCTAAGCCGCGACAGTGGAAATTGAAGAACTCGTAGGTCGGGATGACAACTCGATATATGCGGCGAAGAATGCTTGAGAGAGGATCGAGATGGATGCCCTAATGGAGATTGATCGAGGAGTAGACCCTTACTTCGCCGAAAACCCTCTTGCAAGCGGCTCATCACCGATCCCCGGTACAAGACAACCCTCTAGCCGACACTCTCGGATCTTATGGGGACAGCCATCACGGCTTAGTTCAATTCAACATTCCGGTGTCCGGCACGGATGAACAGTGGCGCAACCTCCTCCAAGGCTTAATCGGGGAAGGAGATATAGCATGCCCGCTCGAATCGGACATTGTAAACGTCGTCCAAGCAAAGATCCCGGATAAAGGCGGATTCTATGAAAGTGATCAACATCGGCAAGAATCAACTCCGAATCGGCGAATGCTTCGCCCTCCTAGAAGTAGCCCTCGGCGACTTCTATCATCAAAAACCCCCAAGGGTGGTGGCAACACTAATGGAGGGACATCATCGGGGAGCAGCCAAAAACCTCCGCGATACGGTTTGAAATCGAACCGCATGCAAGCTACTTTCCGGGACTCGTACGAAGGGAAGATTGGCCACCGAACCGGCACCACTCCCTCTAGAGCTACGGCCATCCGAGAGTAATGAAGCTGGTCCAATCCCTCGTCGCCTATAGTCTAGCTTCGAGTCTTGTTGTCTGTCTATTCACATCTTTTGAGTCTTTTGACGACTTTCCGCCCGACGATTGTGAATCTTTGATCAACAATGTACAGTCTTCACGCTTTCAATAAAGGTCCGACCTTCCTAAAAAACCATTTCATTGCATCTTTAACAAATGATGATATTAACTAATCAAAACAAGTTAATAACAATTCGTCTATACAAAAGGCAAACACATTAATTAAATAAATGCATCAAGCAAACATTTAAGCATGTTATCAAACGAGAGAAAAACCGGGCCCAAGCTGCCGAGAAGGTTTTAATCACAACGATTTGCAAGATTCTTTGAAGAGCCGAAGAGACGCAAGTCAGACGCCATTTCCGGCCTAAACCCGGATCTTCCAATACCTCAAGAACGGAAACCACCTTCATGAACAAGGAAGACCCACACACGAAGGGGTCAAAACCAAGAGCATCATGGCCCTAAAACGCCTTGCCTCTCACTTCGTCATCCTCGGGGACATGCTATACAAGAAACGCTACCATGGGCCACTCCTACTGTTGCATCGGCCAAGAAGAAGCAAACAAGTTCATGAACGAAGTCCACAATGGGGCTTGCGGTCCCCACATGAACGCCGAGCCACGATGCAAATCATTCTCGGGATGGGCTACTCTTGGATCTCCGTGGAGCGGATTGCATCCACTTTGTCAGAAGGCTGCGACAAGTGCCAGCGGTTCTCCAACCTCAATCATCTGCCGCCCCACGATCTCTCTTGCATGACTACACCTTGGCCCTTTGCCACTTGGGAATTGACGTCATCGGGAAAATCGCTCCGCCCGGGCGGCAACGGTCACGAGTTCATCTTAGTAGCCATCGACTACTTCACCAAATGGGTCGAAGCCAAGTCCTACAAGGTACTCACCTCCAAGAAGGTCGCGCATTTCCTCAAGGAAAACATCATCTGCCGATACGGCATCCCAAATGAGGTCATATCGGACAATGGCTCACACTTCGAAGGGAATTCGACGGCTGCTGGCTGAATTCAAGATCACACGCCACAAATCTTCTCCCTACCGGCCACAAACAAACGGCGCCGTGGAAGCGGCAAACAAAACCCTCGAACGGATCATCCGAAAAATGACCACCCGAGGACGAGATTGGCCGAAGCTGCACCTTGCACTTTGGGGCTACCGCACATCGGTCGGAAACGACCACGGGAGAAACCCCATTTGCCACGACATACGGGATGGAAGCGGTCCTTCCCATCGAGCTAGAAATTCCCTCACTCCAGAGTCTTCTTTGGAAAATGACATCAACGAAGTCGAATGGCTCGAAGCCGACACGACAATTGGCTCACGCTAGACGAGCGACGACTAAAGGCCATGGAACACGTCCGAGCCTATCAAAGCGGGATGGCTAGAGCTTTCGACAAGAAAGTCAAATCCCGAGACATCGGGGAAGGTGACCTTGTACTCAAAGAAAAGCCTCCCACTCGAACCAACCCCTTTGGGAAAATGGGAACCCACATGGATCGGCCCTTTCGTGGTTGAAAGATCTTCTCCGGAGGCGCCATGAAGGCGACAGGACCTAGACGGCAATCCCTTCATGAATCCGGTCAACGGAAGCAAACTTCGCGAGATACTTCGCCTGAAGAAGAACAGTGTGCATCTCTTGGCACTCCATGTAGTGTCGAACTACGCGAGACTGAGCCCTCTAGTCAGGAGACGTAGGCAACCTTAATTGGTCCGGTCTAAAAATACACAAAAAAGTCAAAAGTTTGAATGTCAATCAAGACCTCCATCAAGCTACGCACTTTTCAAGAACACGCCCCCAGCAGTCACCTTGACCAAGTCAAACGACGGCGGCAACATCAAAGGACATCCGAGGGTCACTCGGCATCAAGCAGTGGCTCATGTTTGCTTCCAAGCCGGGGGCTTGTCTTCGCCCTCACGCGCTTCAAAAAAAAAAAAAAAAAAAAAAGAGCTCGAGCAAGGGCTCACAAAAACAAACAAACAAAAAAAAAAAGAGAGCTCGAGCAAGGGCTCACAAAACAAAACAAAAAGAGAGCTCGACGAGGGCTCACAAAAAAAAACAATAAATAAAAGAAGCTCAAGCGAAGGCTGCAAAAAGAGGTCAAGAGCCCGGCCAACAAGCGGCAAGGAAGCTACGAAAAAGACCGTCAAAACGACTTGTCAAGGAGCATTCAACCTCTCGGCCAAGCACTGAAAGCCTCGGCAAAGGGGATTGCCGTCATGGCCCCGGGCCTTCGGTCCGCAAATGCAACGAGAAAAGTTCAGGATGGACGCCGACAAAGTGCACAACGAAGCAAAGGCAAACAAGAGATCTTGCGTCTCGACAAAGCTTTAAAAGTAAATCACAAATCACTAACTTGGTTACAACATTTCTTGATGAGTTCAAGCACGGTCTACTCTCAAGTTCACAACATGCTAAAAGACGGCTTAATACATTTAACTAATAATGTGTTTGCAATGCAATGAATGGATACCTAGGAGGTCATTCCGCGCCATCTGCGCTTGTCCCCTCGCCATTCTTTCCTTTCTTCCCTCGTCCCGGCGAGTCTTCTTTCGCTTCACGTGAACCAACTCTGCGTCTCTCGGTCAGAGATCTGGGGTCCTCCCGTAGAGTCAAACAATCCGGTAGCTCTCGGGGCTTCATTCGCCCGTGCTTCGGCTCGGATCTCCTCCCTGCGAGTGCGCAAAGAGGACCTCTCCTGTCGGTCGGTCAACTCTAGTCTCGTAGTCAAACAAAGTGTCTCCCGTCACATCGAAGGGTCGGACCGGGCTTCGGAACTCCTAAGGCAATAGCTACTACGGCAGCGGGTCCCGAGAATCGCTACACGCACGCTCTCCAAGACCACTTGGGGCCCTTGACACTGCTCATACCGGGCCGGTGCGAGTCGTCAATACGACGCTCCCCAGACGTCTAAGGAGTACCACGGGAGGGAAGCGGAATACTTCCATACCCTCGAGAAAATACAAGAAGGCACTGAAGGCGCCATACAAAGAGGAACTACCTCCGCGGTAGCAAGGTCATCCCGGCCAACAAAGGCTCTGCTTCATCCCAAGCTGCCAGGAAACAAGCGACGGAATATAGAAGGAGGACCAAGACAAACCTGGAACTACGACAACGTAGGACCCTTCTGCAAGATCCTCCTAGTCTCAATCCTCCGGTGCGGAACCCACCGGCGGATCGATGCGTACCAAGTGTGCCATCCATCTCTCCCGGGCGGGCGATCCATATCCAACACAAGAGGTCGGCGAGCAAATGACCACGGGCTAAACGACGTCGGAGCCTCGGGCATGGCACTGAAGTCTCTCTCGCGGCCACAAGGTGAAGCAAAGCGGGGCTTCCCCCTCTCATGAAACGATCCCCGGTCGCCGGACGGTCGATACCATGAAGAGTCTCCCCCGGCACCAACGGGACAATATCCTCTCCGGCTCTGCGGTGCCCTACCACATCTAGCAAGCGCCATCACAAATGCCAAGGAGGCGACCATGAAAAGCGTCGCCATCACGCACAAGGCAAATACATCCCAGAGACGTCACTCTCATCATCAACCATGAACCGCTCAGGCGGCTCGGAAATGTCGATATGACCCGAATCAAGGATCATGCCACTGCACTTCTTCCAACGAAGTACGAAGAAAGCTGCAAGCTTCACGCTCACCGCGGCACCACCAATCGAAAGGAGCGAGATGGCCTCCACCTCCGGTCCTCCAATCAAAGCCCGAAAATCCTCAAAAGTGGGCACCATTTCATTGTAGGAGAAACAATACACGTGCCTCCTAACATCCCAGGAACCGCGGCGGCCGCAACAAATCCCAATCGGGAACCAACTCCTTAAAAGACCAAATCGAGCAAAGACGAAACCTTACCTCGAAAGCCCGTCTACGATGCCTCATGCGGCGCCGCATCCACGTTTTCAACTGCTCAAGGAAGTGTGCTTGCCTCTCTGCGAAAGCCTCGGCAAAATTCTAGGGACGTACGAAGAATCCATGGCAAAAATGGAGGTTCCTAGAGAAAATGGGGAAGAAAGCTCGAAAATGGTGCAAATGGGGAAATGAGGAAGAACCGGACTTGGAAAGCATTTATGTCCTTCCCAAAGCAAGGTTGGTCCGTACGGACCTCTTTGCATGCTAAGTATGTCCGTGCGGACCTCCTTGCAAACAGAACCCATTTCCCCGACAAACGGTACAAAACCCATTTGTCCTCGGCAAAACCTTGCTCCAAAGCGCCCAAACAACGGCCAAAGCCATTCCCGGCAAACAAACACTACCCACAAACACACTCTCGGCTCACGTGGCATGCACAAAATAAAAAATAATAATAGCAACCATTTCTAGGACAAATCCGGGAATCACAAAAATGACATTACATCTTAAAATAAAATCTTTGTTTGCCATGCAAATACATGTGTTTTATTACGGTACCCATAAATGTACGTTTGCTAAACAAAAAAAAAAAGAGGGATATGAAAGAGGGAAAGCAAATGAATACTAATCGAGACTCCTCGGCATCATCATCCTCGCCAAGGTCCTCCCGAGAGAGAAGTCGGGCATCCCGGCGAACTCGCCGTCACATCCTCGTCGTCGGAATACCGAGGCACCCGCCGGAGGCTCCCACGAAAAGTACTCGGAAGGATCAAATCCGGCGAAAGGATCAAAGAAAGAAGGCTCTGAGGAACCCTCACCACATGCGCCATGCGGAGGCATGAGCGATAAAGGGCTGCTCCCTCGAAGGCCTGCGGCTCCGAAGACGTCCGGCATCCATGCTATGCCGCCCCCTCAAAGGTCCCTCCTGCTGCGGCTCCGGCTCGGCTCTAGGCGGAGGAACGTCTGAGTGCCTCGAAGGCATAGGCTCGTACGCCGGCACGCGTCGCGAGACCGGCAAGATATCTTCGAAGCCATCTTCTTCGCAAGCGACCTCATCGCCACGTAACGGCGAGTCAACATATCATAAGCTCTCCCGGGACTGCACTGACAAGCGACCAAGGAAACGCTCGGCAATACGGTTATACTCGACAACAAAAAGAGAAAAATACGAAAAGATGCCAAGATGGAAAAGAGTCGGCACACTCACCGATCTATCGGGGTCCACTCTGTATGCGGCGAGCACTGCTCGGAGCAGGGTACGAGACACCCTCCTCCTCGATCCGTCCCCAGGACATACGTGAAATCCGGTCCCGGCATCGGAACCTGCAGGGGAGCTGCGGGCCAGCCTCTCTCCGCGCCGGTACTGCGGCGTCCTCAGCTTCCTCCTCACGAAGGCCCCGTACTCCTCTCCATACAAGATGAACTCCTCGGCGCCGACACCGCCAAGGTACCTCTCGAAATCGAGCACGTCCATGTCCCGGGAATCAAGCATCCCAAAGGGAGGGTCCCTCGGAGCCACGGGAAGCACACCGGGGCCATCTTTGCCCAGAAGACCCGCTCTCCCAGATACATGACATCACAAGTCAAGCCCCGCAGCATCTTCCGCCGCGCTGTCACCTCGGGAGCCCCCTCAAACTCATCCCCCTCATACCGAGCCCACGGGAACAAAACGAACCCCTCCGGGCTACCCCTCTCCAGACGCTCCTGCACATCCCCGTAGGCGATGGTGAGCTTCCCCCTGCTGGTCCTCCTCTTCCTCGCCGTACGAGCCCAGCCCAGCATAGCGGGTGCGCGGCAACGGCCAAGGATCTCTATCCCACGGGAAACACTGGAAAACCTCATAAAACCACACCTGTGACAAAAAACAGAGAAGGCTCAGTGCAAAAGAAAACGGAGAAAAGACAAGTTGCTAAATCAAAAAACGGCAATAAACTCATACCTCCAAAGCAAAGTCAAAACAGGCCAACGGGCGCCACACCCGGCTAAACCGGTCCAAGGAGAAGTAGAGCTCGGCCAAGCACGCCTCGCCCCAAGCAATGTCACGAGACCCTATCCGGGTCAATCAAGCTCTCCAGCGAGCAAAGGGAGCCGCGGTCGCGTGGTTCGAGAACAAAGTCTCGGACGGTGCATACCACAAAAGGAGCGCGCCAGCTGCTCCGCCGTCACTGGCCGGTACCCGGATGTAGGCCCCAAATCTTGGCCGTGATCTTCGGCTCCACGTCGCTATACAACATGCCCGGGCCCTGCGAGGGCGAGGCTCAAGCCCGGCGGCTCGGTCAACACATCATCGGAGATCATATCCCTCCACCGTACCGGCCCTCCTTTGAAGGAAAGCCGGTGATCGCGGCAAAGTCGGTCGGCGTCACCGTCACCTCTCCCCGGCTCGGATGGAAGGTGTGGGTGGTATCCCACCGGTACTCGAAAGGCCAAGGAAGACGCTCTTGTTCTTCCTCGTGTCGAAACTCCGGCCGGGTTCTCGACGAACACCCCCGGGCCGAAGCGTAGACCGGCCTCAGGGGACTCGGCCTACCGTCCACGGAAATATCGGGCATCCGCGCCACGGCTCAACAACGGCCTCGGCGATCCCGAGTCTTCATCCTCTTGCCCTTCCCGGCCATAAGCCCCGCATCCTGCAGGTAAACACAGCAAAGGTACGTCAATCACAGTACTTAATATAAAACAAAAGGCACATATAACCCGTCACAAAACACGGCACATGTTGCACATAATTTTCACATACATTATACATATAATTTTTTCCATGTAACCCGTCACAAAACACGGCACACAATGCACATATTTTTCACATATATCCCGTCACAAAACACGGCACCTATAATGCACATAATTTTCACATATATCATGCATATAATTTTTCCCATGCAGTCCGTCACAAAAACACGGCACACACTGTACACATTTTCTCAAAAAAAAAAAAAGGGGGGGGATTAAACCCTACACGACACATTTTCAAAAAAAAAGTCCGTCCCAACACGGCAAAGGCACATATAACCCGTCACAAAAACACGGCACATATTGCACATATTTTCCCCACAAAGTCCGTCACCCAAAAACATGGCACACACGGCACGACACATATGCATAACACATTTTTCAAAAAAAAATCCGTCCCTACACGGCACACACTTTTCACATAACCCGTCACAAAACACGGCACATGTCACATTTTTCACAAAAATTATCACTACACGATAATTTTTCTCATAATGTACATACATAAATAGCATACGGTACAAAACACCAAAGCATGCATTTCATTAGAGAAGCACTTTATTTTCACAAATAAAAGCTAATCTACACATTTCTGCACAAAATACACATACCCACAATTTTTACATGTCCATTTTCAACAATTCATCAAGAATTTCACAAAAAGGCATAAAATAATAACAAAAAATTCAAAAATGCGAAAAACTAAAACCTAGTTCTAGCATTCAAAAATTCGAGCAGGGAATCAAAACGGAACAGATTTCTTACCTCCCCGACGTTCATAGAGCGACGATTGTGCACCTCCGGATTCGGATACAAGACATCCGGGTTCTTCGAAAGATGGAGCAGACGAAATCCAATTTCCTTTGAAGCTCCATCCGTTGCTCGACCACCTCTTGACTGCGTTGACGACGACTCCTTCGAGATCCTTCAGCCATGGCAAGCAATTCAAGCAAAAAAATTTTTTGATTTTGGTTAACAATGGAGGATTTTTTCTCTCTCTCTCTGGTTCCACGAACTGGAAGAAGAAGGAATGGGGAAGGCCTCGGCATTTAAACTGGTCAAAACACAGGAGCTGTAAAAAACCAAGGTGGTCCGTACGGACCTCTTTGCAACCAGGTTGGTCCGTACGGACCTCTTTGCAAGGGGTGGCCAAATTACTTTCCTGCCCTTATAATCTTTGCCCCTGGCTGTCCTAAGGCCTTTTCCAGCAAATCCAAGTGCAGAATGGTCCCTAACCCTTCAATTCAACCACCGGCCGTCAGCGTAAGACCGGTCCTCGCCCACTTCAACGGCAATTCAACCCCCGGCCGTCAGCGTAAGACCGGTCCTCGCCCACTTCAACGGCAATTCAATCCCCGGCCGTCAGCGTAAGACCGGTCCTCGCCCACTTCAACGGCAATTCAACCACCGGCCGTCAGCGTAAGACCGGTCCTCGCCCACTTCAACGGCAATTCAACCACCGGCCGTCAGCGTAAGACCGGTCCTCGCCCACTTCAACGGCAATTCAATCCCCGGCCGTCAGCGTAAGACCGGTCCTCGCCCACTTCAACGGCAATTCAATCCCCGGCCGTCAGCGTAAGACCGGTCCTCGCCCACTTCAACGGCAATTCAATCCCAGGCCGTCAGCGTAAGACCGGTCCTCGCCCTTCAACGGCAATTCAATCCCGGCCGTCGGCGTAAGACCGGGTCTCGCCAGCTTCAACGGCAATCAATCTCCGGCCGTCAACGTAAGACGGTCCTCGCCACTCAGCGGCAATTCAACCAGCGCTCAACGGCAATTCCAGGAAGGAGCCAACACCTCCCGGCAACGAATCCCAGGCACGAGACGCCCAAGACGCCCGACGGCAATTCAAGAAGGAGCCAACACCTCCCAGCACAAATATCAAGGCACAAGACGCCTCCAAACGCTCAACGACAACTCGGCCAATGGCCCTCAAAAGAGGTCCGAAGTCATCTTCCCAACGGAAAAGGGACCCTGAGGTCACACATCTGACAATTCAAGCACCGGCCGTCGGATGTAAGCCCGAACCGCCCGCTTCAACGGCAACGCAAGCACCGGCCATCAAAGTAAGCCCGAGCTCCTCCCAACAAGTCGAAAGGGAAGTCATACAAGGCTGCATATCCCGGCCACCGGCCATCATCCTTGCCCGCTCAACGGCAAAACAAGCACAAGAAGGAGCCAACACCTCAGAGTACAAGTCCCAGGCACGAAGCGCCTCCCAAAACGCCAAATGGTGAAGCAATCACCGGCCGTCATCCTTGCCCACTTCAACGGCGGCGCAAGCACCGGCGGTCATCGTAAGTCCAACCTTCTACTCAACATGCAAAAACACAAAGGCATCTACGCCTCTCGAAGCACAAGCGGCCACGCCTCCACAAATGCGGCTAGAAGACGATTCAAAGTTCTCGCGCATTACATCAAGCTGCGGCTAGAAGACGATTCAAAGTCCTCGCGCATTACATCAAGCTGCGGCTAGAAGACGATTCAAAGTCCTCGCGCATTACATCAAAGCTGCGGCTAGAAGACGATTCAAAGTCCTCGCGCATTACATCAAGCTGCGGCTAGAAGACGATTCAAAGTCCTCGCGCATTACATCAAGCTGCGGCTAGAAGACGATTCAAAGTCCTCGCGCATTACATCAAGCTGCGGCTAGAAGACGATTCAAAGTCCTCGCGCATGGCATCAGCCGCCGCGAAGACGATTCAAAGTCCTCGGCGTGGCACCCGCCGCCCGAAGACGATTCAAAGTCCTCCGGCGTGGCACCAACCGCCGCTTGAAGGACGATTCAAAGTCCTCAGCGTGGCACCACCGCCGCCGGAAGACGATTGAAGTCCTCGGCGTGGCACAGCCGCCGCCGAGACGATTGAAGTCCTCGCGTGGCATCGGCCGCCGCGAAGACGATTGAAAGTCCTCCCGGCGTGGCAGGCCGCAATCGAAGACGATTCAAGTCCTCACTCTATCTCGGCCGGAAGGCCTTAAACCACCCGATTAGGAAAATCGTAAAATTTCCATCCCGGGACACCACCACGTCCTCACAAATTGACCTCGGCGGTCACCACATCTTAGGACACCACCACGTCCTTACCACGACCTCGGCGGTCACACTGACTTCGGGGCACCACCGCGCCCACATGCACTCACAAATTCACGACCTCGAACTACGACCGGGCTTGATTCCCGCCGGGGATACGTAGGAATCCTATCACGGGGTCCGGCCATCGACCTATGCGGTCACCCGGGACACCACCACGTCCTTACCGCGACCTCGGCGGTCACACGACACTTCGGGGCACCACCGCCCGCATTCACAAAACACTCACCCCACACCGAACTACGACCGGGCTTGATTCCCGCCGGGGATACGTAGGAATCCTATCGCGGGGTCCGGCCTGCGGACCTATGCGGTCACACAATAGGACACCACCACGTCCTCACCGGCCTCCACGGTCACTTCCTCTCCCGGCACGCGATCCAGTTAGGACCACTTATCTTATCGGCGACCCCACTTCTTTCATAAGTGACGTCGTCGAGGGGCTTCTGTAAGTACCCCAATCTGGATCACCCCCTTTCAAACACACGGGAAACACCGCAGACTCATCAACACAGTCTCGAGACCCCTCTCACTCAAAACCCTCTCTAAACCCCCAACCAAACCAAGGGAGGAGCCTTTACAGGATAAAAAGGGACAAAAGGACCTTTTGGGAATTTTCGGGAAATTGGGAAAGCAATATTGGTCCGTACGGACCTCTTTGTTGTCAATAATTACTAAATCTCCTTAAAGTCCACAATATTCCCTCAAATCCGGGAGAAATGATTACTCCCCTGCATGAGTTGGTCCGTACGGACCTCTTTGCATGATGAGATGGTCCGTACGGACCTTCTTGCTCGGGGACATCATCATTGCAAATATTCCTCCATCATTGCGAGATTCCCTCAAATCGAGGAAAACCAAAATTGGATTACCGGGGAGGTCCGTACGGACCTCTTTGCACCGAAATTTTTACTATAAATAAAGGGCTCCCCCTCCTCATTTTCACACACCTCCCTCTTCTCTCTTCCTCCCTAGGCCTTCTGGCTTCCCCTCTAAGTCCTCTCGAGGCATTCCCGGCCCCTTTCGGATCCTTCCGAGGCCTTAGAGCTCCCTTGTGGTGCTCAGAAGCCTCCCAGCGCTCCGAGACGCTCCGCGCTGCCCGAGGCACTCTCGAGGTACTCTGAGGCCCCTCGTGGTACTCAGAGGCCTTGCACAGTCTTTCCACGGTGTCCGGCTCTTTCCGAGTCAAAGCCAGACGATCCCAAACCACGCCGAAACTACGCCCGAGTGACTCCACGCCACCTGACGCACGCCCGAACCTCTGCAGGGTGATCCCGACGATCCCCACGCACGCCCGAACCTGCGCCGACGCGGCCTACAACCTCAACTCACGCCGAAACTCTGTCGCGAGACAGCGGTCCCTCCCGAAGCAATCCCGATCCGTACCGGAACGCTACTCCGACCTCAAACACTATTCCCCAGCGGAAGACAGACACGAACCAACATTGGTAAGGCTTCCTTCCATTACTATTTCAATACATTTTCATACATAGCATACAATGTAGACATCCGATATAGCATGCATTTTTAAAAGCACACACACACACACACAACATTTAAAGGATATTAGGGGTATCCAAAAGACTCGTTTTACGAGGCTACTCGGGTGAGCTCTAATATTTTAATATTCTCTTCCCGGGGAGTCATCTGACCTCCGAACTCAAAATCTCATCACACAAAAACAGTTTAAAATTATCTTTAAACTGATGCCCTTTTTCAATGTTTTGGGCTTAATAAAAACGGCGTGGCGACTCTACAAAAACAAAAACGGCGAGACACGTCGCTCCAACGCGAAAGACGCCAGATGCCGGGGCTGCGAAGCCTTTCTCGAATCCGGGTAATTTCAATGTCGCTGGCACCTCGGACATCATTTGCAACCGCTCCCTCAACCATAAAGTAAGCATGGCGGGACTCCCTCCCCACATGTATCGGCTACCGGTCGCCATCCGACCTATACCAAGGAATGTCTCGCCTAAGATCAAAGGCACTATGTCTCCTCCACTCCGGCACTGCCTCACCAGGTCCAGTACACTGTGGTGGCACACCCTCAAGGATGTGAATGTGAAAAAAGTAGCAATCGCACACAGAGCAAAAGCGTCCCACGCAGAAACGCTCCCATCAGCACCGGTAAATCTATCGGGCAACCCCAAAATATCGACATGATCCGTATTTGGTATTAGCATCCCGCATGCTTCTTAAGCTGAAATGCCAAGCAGGGACATAAACTTCTCAATGGTGGTCAGACCGCCCGTCAAAGGAAGAATAATCCGTTCCGCCTCACGTCCTCCCAGGATAGCCTAAAAATCCTCAAGTGTGGGAGTAATCTCATTGTATGAGAAGCTCTACACGTGCTTCCTTTCATCCCAGAAACTAGCCGCAACTCTCAGAAGATCCCAATCCAGCATGAGCTCCTTCAAAGCCCAAACCGCCTTCATCCTATAACAATCTTCAAAAAAAACCCTTACTCTGCCTCATATGGTGCCGTAACCACGTTTGGAAACTCTCCAAAAATTGTTCTTGCATTTGAGATGACAACCTTGGAAATGTAGCCATGAGAAACAAAGGAAACTTCGAGGAAATTAGGAGAGAAATCAGTTTCTGCTTCAGAAACAAGCACAGAATCTCCAAATTGCAGAAACTGGACTGCAATTTAAAACAATCTGAAACTAAGTCATAGGCCGGTCCGCCTGTTTTTCAGGTTGACATGGTCAACTCTGCAACCAGCTGCACCAATTTCTGTCAACATTCTAAAGGCCTCCCTGTTTAAGCCTTGTCCAAAACAACATTTGCCTGTGATCAAATCAATCACTGCCGACACCACATCTGCCCCGGGCTCGTGCAACAGTGCAATTAATTAATAACAGTGCATGTAGATATAAATTTTGCCAGCTCAAATTTTATTATTTAATGCATGTCTCATTGTAATTTATTTTCGATCAACCTACTTGCTTATTTGCTTAAAATAAATGAAGGTAATCATAATAAATACTCATAATGTACAAAAGTTTACCCTACGGGTCTTACAAAGTTCAAAACAATGTTCAGACGACGCACAAAATCGTCTAACAAAAGAAATCAATGGGACTACTCAGAGTTCTGCTCGTCATCCGAGCACTCAAAGTACTGCCCTGCAGCAGCCGGATCCGCGGTGGACAAATAATCCGCATACTCCTCGAGATCGGAGTACGAAAAGCTACGGCTCCGTACATGTGCTCCCGATGACTCTCCCTGCTCGTATCCTGAATACGAGGAGTGGCGAACTCCGAACCCAGCAGTCTCACCAGAGAACTGGTTGAACCCCTGCTCAAAATCTGCGCCACCAGTCGTAGAAGCAGATGGGTCTCCAGCAGCAGACGGTCGAGAAGGAATCGGCTCATGAACAGCCGCTTTCCTCCGAGAACCGCACCGAAGAAAGTCCACGAGCCTTCTAGCAAAGCCAGTCATCCCATCCAGACATCTTACGGCCTGATCGTAAGTACGGCCAGAAACTTGCAAACCAGGAAAGTCGTCAAAAGATAAACAGACGGCACAGATGCAACAGTCCCTGTATTGAGGCCTCACCTGCTCTGGAATGGGAATCATCAGCCGCCTACGAGAGCCACTGGCATCCTCAAATGCCAACCGAGTGCGGGGAAGTCGGTAATCTCTGGGACGTACAAGGTCCTCGCCCTCTCTAGCCATCACCTGTGGGCTCCTCAGCCTCACCCTCTGAAAGATGTCATAGTCAGCATCCTCTATGATGTTCTCGAAGTGAGGCACGCCCTACCTATATCGCTGCAACTCCTCCCCAACTGTGGCCAGAGGATACTGCATATGAAGAGGCGGATCCCTCGGAACCAAGGGACCAGATCTCGGAGCGTACTGGCAAGACACCCTCTCGCCCAAGTACAGAACGTCACAATGAAGCCCCACTAGCAGCTTCCGCTGACGCGTAATCTCCCTGGAAGCCTGCACCACAAAGTGATCAAACCGACTCCACCAAGTCAAGTTGATCCTCGAAGAAAAGTCTCGGTCCAGAGCCAAAGACACCTCCTCGTAAGTCACGCGGGTGCTCTCCCTTGACTTCACCGGCTTCCGCCCCGCCTTCTGCCAAGTCAGCATGGCAGGAAATAAGAGAGTGTATGCCTCCCTGGTATCCCACTTATGCGGGTGAAACACCTCAAAGCACCACACCTGTCAAACGCCAGGAAAGTTATGTCAGCTACAAAGCAGATACATACAAGTACAAGCGAGACAAGGAAGAGAAAAAGAAAGAAACTCACATCTAACGCGAACTGAAAGCAGCAGAATGAGTTGTCCTCTCCACGAGAACACCTGTCCAAGGCATAGAAGAGCTCGGCCAGACCAGCCTCTCCCCAGGCAAAACCCCTCACGGCCTCCAGGTTGATCAGGGAACCAAGCAAAGCAAACTGACACGTCGTGTCAGCATTGGCAAAAAGGGTTGCTGACAAAGCAAACCACAAGAATCCCCGAGCCAAGCACTTTGCTGTCATCCTCTCGGAACTAGCCAGATACTCCTCGATGCCCCACCTCAAGTGTTCCTCCATCGGCCTATACCGAATACCAAGGCCCCTGGAGTCGGTAATATCAAAACAAAGCAGTCCCGACAGCTGCTCCCTGGTGAAACCATCAAACCACTCAATAGGCTTGCCCCAGAATGACAACCCCGTAATCGCAGTGAAATCTGTAGGAGTCACGGTCACCTCCTCCCACCTAAAATGAAATGTGTGGGTCATATCCCACCAGTACTCGCTCAGGGCGACGTGAAGCACATTCACCCTCCGTGTTGAAGCCACAGCAGCCACCGCGCTGATAAAGCGGCCTAGGCTGGAGTCAATCACGAACTGTCGTGGACTCCTCTCCCCGTCACGAGCCTCATGCGGGAACCTTTCCCACAGCTCACGGACTGCCTCAACGTCTCCTCTGCTCTTCACAGTGGACACATAAATCGGCCCTCGCCCCTGCAGGTGAACACGGCAAAAGTATGTTACTACAAAGATAACGTACACAAAATGCACAGGCACATATCAAAATCACAGAAAATATATCAGCACAAAAATATGGTTCATTTTTCTAAAAATATTTTCGTCCCAGTCGAAGTATTAACGGTTCAGAATCCCCAAACTTTCAAAGCATTTCAAAAAATCCGTCAAATCCGGAACTTTCAAGACATTTCGAAAATCCGTCGAACCCGGAACTTTCAAAGCATTTCAAAATTTCCGTCAAACCCGGAACTTTCAAAACATTTCAAAATTTCCATCAAACCCGAAACTTTCAAGACATTTTGAAAAATCCGTCAAATCCGGAACTTTCAAAACATTTCAAAATTTCCGTCAAACCCGGAACTTTCAAAGCATTTCAAAATTTCCGTCAAACCCGAAACTTTCAAAACATTTCAAAATTTCCGTCAAACCCCGAAATTTCAAAGCATTTCAAAAATTTCCGTCAAACCCGGAACTTTCAAGGCATTTCAAAAATTTCCGTCGAACCTGGAACTTTCAAAGCATTTCAAAATTTCCGTCGAACCCGGAACTTTCAAAACCTTTCGAAAACTCCGTCAATCCCGGAACTTTCAAAACATTTCGAAAAATCCGTCTAACCCGAAACTTTCAAAACACTTCGAAAAACCCGTCCAAATCGGAACTTTCAAAATTTACTCCGTCCCGAATTAAACTTACTTTAATTTTGGAAAATGTCCCTAGACGTGGAATTTTTCTACCAAAATTTCTACGTTGTCTACCCATAACATCAATTGAACTAAGCTACAGTGAATTTCAACAAAGGGGCATCGCAAGGTCAAAAGCCCCAAATCGGGCACCAAGAACCCTAACTCAATTCTAGTCAAAATTCCTAAAATTCAAGAATGTAAATTCTAAAAATTGACGGAATTTAGAGGATGCTAACCTTCCTCGCGATCCCCTCCTTGGATTTGTGGCAATCCCGAGCCGGATAAAACTCGGTTGGATCCAAGGGAAGGGCGGTGGTTCGCACCGTCCTCTTTAGCTTCGCCCTCTTGTTGTCGGTCCTCCCATGTCGACCCCTTGGTCCTAATCCTGCTTCCATAGTGATAATCTCTCAAAGATTTGAACAAAAATCGCAGAAAAGTGGCAAGATTTTCTCCCTTTTCTCTCTTCCTCACGAGTTCTCTCCCTCTATTTTCAAAATGGCCGACGGCAGTCTTTTAATTTAGACATTTTGACTCAGAGGCCGTCCGGCCTTTTTTACGCCATGGGCCACTTTGGCCCAAATGCCAATTCAGCCCCTCATCTTTCCAAAATTCTGAATTTGACACTTTTTCCTCAAAAGTCAAAAATTCCCCAGTTAGACATTTCTGACGCCCCTCCCCCGAGGTTAAATATCCAGTTAGACATTTCTAACGCCCCGTCTCCAAACGTTAAAATTCCTGTTAGTCCTCACTAACATTCTGTCTTCGGATGTTAAATCTCAAACCGTCTTCCGACGTTAAATCTCATTTAAGTCTCCAGACGTTAAAATTCTCGTTAGTCCTCACTAACGTTCTGTCTTTGGACGTTAAATCTCAAACCATCCTCGGATGTTAAATCTCATAACCACCTTCAGAAGGTAAATCGGCCGCCATAGTAAGCCCGAGTATCCTTTTCTCCAGCCAGTGAACATTCACTTCCCCGGCCGTCAATCGTAAGCCCGACCACCTCATTCCAATGGCAATTAATGTAAGCCCGCACAACAATCCCTCTTCGGCCATCATAGTAAGTCCGATTATCTGTTTCCCCAGTAGGTAAACAATCATCTCCCCGGCCGTCAATCGTAAGCCCGACCACCTCATTTCAGCGGCAATCGGTAGAAGCCTGCACAACAATCCCTCTTCGGCCATCATCGTAAGCCCGAACACCATATCCCCAGCAGACAAAAGATGAGCGGAAAATCAACGTAAGCCCGCACAACAATCCCTCTTCGACCGTCATTTCCGTCGAATCCCCAGCACGAGAAGGGACGGACATTTCTCACATCCTTTCAGAATACGCCGTCAGGGATGGACATTTTTCACATCCTTTCAGAATACGCCTTCAGGGACGGACATTTCTCACATCCTTTCAGAATACGCCGTCGGGGACGAAAATTTCTCATACCCTTTCAAGAAACTTAGGTTAGAATGCCTCAGAATAGTTTCCCGTAGGATCAGATGTAACGACCCAAACCCTAGGCACTAGTTTGATCACGTGATGAGCACGTGTATATGGAGTGCAAATTATATTTATTTATTGTTTCGCATTTTAATTGGGGCAATTATTTGTTAGTTTAACATTTTAATAATTTATATGATATTTAAATATGTTAATAAAGTAAAGATAATTATTTAAGGTCTAAACTGGAAATATTAGGAGTAGTGTAGATAAATAATAAAATTTTGAAATTTAATTATATCTTATATAAGCCTTGAGGTGCTTAATTATGGTGGTTGGAATTTAAGTCATTTAAGTGTAACAATTCAATTGTTGGAGGAGCCTAGGTGTAACTACTTAATGTTTATCCTTGCCTTGTTTATCTAGCCTTGTTTATCTAGAAGCTTTAATTTTCATAAAAACAAGAAAAGCATCAGCTAGTTTTCCTTTCTTCTCCTGGGTTCATGCGGTTCATCTTATAAATACATTAGGTTCCTTCCAAAATTCACCATAAATCAAATACTATTCCGTTTTTCGATCCGTCTGCGTCTAAATGTTCGGAAAGTCGATGGGAGCCTTTCTAGCAGATTAAAGAATGACTTATTTTCGAATTATTTTTGGTAAGTTATTATATTTTCTTTCCAAGCATGTTCATGTGATGTGTGAAGTTAGATTTATGGAATATCTATGTTGCATGTATCATTTGGCTAATTTTTCTTGGGTTGGAATGGCTCTTAGAATGATTATAATAAAGGGAGGTTATGGTGGGTTTTGGTTTTAGAGAAAGAGTAAGTTATTATAATTCCTTCTTAAATTCTTGTTCATTTGATGTTTAAGGTTACAATTGTTGATATAAAAAGGTTGCATTTGGTATTTGAATATTTTCCTTGAATTGAAATGGACTTGGGATGAGTATAATGAGGTGTTAGTATAGTGATTTTAGTTTGAGGTAAAAGTGTAAGTTTAAGTCTATTTGAATTGGAAGAGTTGTCAATGTATATGGTTAGTGATATTTTAATTTTCATTATCAGAACTAATATTGGGTAACCATAAAAGTTAAAGTCCTATGAACAAGAAATCCTCTCAAATTGACTATGAGTTCAGGGCCCCTTTCCATTCAAAGAGTTGGTGCTTAAAATTTCAATGATTAAGGGATACATTAATTAATTCCCTTGGAGTCGGTCATAGTTACATAAGTGGTTGTGCTAGCTTAGACTCTTGTATCACATGATGTGGAGGATAAGGTTGACTACTAATGTACATGGAGATTTGGCCTGCTGGCTAGAGCTCATGGCTTCCAACCTGGAGGTTATGGGTTCGATCCCCCCAGAAGTTAGAGGGAAGGCTTTCTCTCCCTAGGATTTATCTCCTAGGCGCTTCTGTGCGTGCATGTATGTGTGTGTGTGTGAGCAGATAAAAAAAAAAGATTGACTACTAATGAAATATTGGCAGATAATTGTAGTTGCTTTGGTCATGAATTGTGATTAAAGTGTACTGTGTAATTGGGTTCTAGAAAGCATTGAGAGTAAAGCATCATTTGTGTCGAAATTGTGTATGATTGGCACTCTTAGTCTTAGGGTTCTCTGTTTTAAGAAATACCTATCTAAAGACATAAATTTTTGGGGTCTATAAAATCAATTATTATTATTTAATTTTATGGTTATAGTTATTAGTATATTATTATCATATTTATCCTACAACTATTATTTTTATTAGTATTGTTATGATTATCATTAGCTGCTGAGGGGCCAACAATGTAATTAAGCTAACTCTACCCTTCAAGTCTTGCTACTTACACATGGAAAGATAAAAAAAGATGGCTTTATGGTGCATTCCAGACCAAGCAGTGCACTCATAATACCATGAGTACCAAAATGCAAGCCGGATAATTTGGACATAAGACCTTTCCCAGCCAATCTCTGATATCATGTTAATTGATTAAGCAGAGAGAGATATAGAAAATTATGCGCAGATGTTGCCCCAAGCTGGTTAGTATGGGGATCTGTAATCTCGAACTCGTTAGGGTAGCTTTTATATGCTGAAATTGGGTTGTTATGGTGTTGTTGTTTGAGTTGGAAAATTGGTAAGTTTTGGCCTTTGCTGAAGTTTCAGCTCTGTTTCTGAATTTCTGCTGAGGGTACGAGTCGTGCCTAGTAGTCGTTTCCAGTCATGTGTTTAGCTTGGACGACTGTAGCAGAGAGGGTTGAGATGGGTCACGAGTCATGCCTTGGGGCATGAGTCGTGCCCTGGCCAGTTTTGTTGAACTGTTTTCAAAACAATGTAGGTTCAACTAGATCACATAGATTTTAACCACTGGAACACTATGATCAAAGTACAATATATGAACAACTAAAGGAAGTCTTTACCTACCAATTGTGATAATTGGAAGATGTTTAAATGTTTGGTTAAAGTAGGTTGGAACCATTGATTCCCTTGAACCCAACTTGTTTAATATCATTGTATGATTGTTGTTACATCCTTGAATGGTTATTATAATTGTGTAGACATTATGTGTTGCACTTTTGATAATTGTTTGGCATCTTTATGATGTGCTTGATTAGGGTTCCCTACTTTGGAATCCTAAGTTTAATTGGTTCAAGGATGGTTTAGCCTTAGTGCTATTGTTCATGAATACTTGTTATCATTTGATATCATGTTGATATGTTATATTGGTATGGTTCCCTACTTTGGAATCATTGGTTGTTGTAAGCAAGTATGTAGTACTGTGCTTCTATTTCAAGTCCAGATGGTGCTTGAATTTTGGCAGTGTTATGGGACTATAATGGCACCCGAGCCGAGTTCGTTATAGTCCATACACTAGTTCTCTGTTTGCCTAGCCATCGGCCATGGTTTGGGAGTAGTGAACTAGCTCAAGAAGTAGTCTAGTTGCACTATTGGGTATGACTTTGTGTCATAGTCCCCGTTTGTTATTATTATGATTTGGTTCCGGAACGATTTCTTCAGCGATTGATGCTGCTCGGATCGTGATATCCTTTTGAGGATGAAACCTTGGCTCAGTGTCCTTCTAAGTGTTATATTATTGCACTTATGCGTTATATATTTATATCTTTCTTTGTGTGACAAGAATATGATATATATATATATATATGTTTTTATATGCTTTCCTGTTGTGATTGCATATCATATTGCTTTTTTTTTTGTTAGATTTTTTTTCCACTACTCACACACACAAACATGCACGCACAGAAGCGCCTAGGAGATAAATCCTAGGGAGAGAAAGCCTTCCCTCTAACTTCTGGGGGGGGATCGAACCCATGACCTCCAGGTTGGAAGCCATGAGCTCTAGCCAGCAGACCAAATCCCCATGTACTGCATATCATATTGCTGTATATATAATAGCTTGCTGAGATTTTATCTCACCCCATCCTTTTATTGTTTTCCTTAGTACAGGGGGAGCCAAGTAATATGCTATTTTGAGGACGAGGAGGACGTCGAGTTGGGTATGTAACTTGGGAAAGTATAGAGTACTGGTTGCATTATGTAAATGTATTACCAATGGGGTAGTAACTGAGATATAGACTTTATGTCATTAAATTAGGAAATGTTAGTGATTGTAAATATGATAAGAAAAAGAGTAAGTTTGGAACTATGTTCCCTAAGTTTGAAAATGGTTTGTAAATGTGGTGTGTGGATTGTAAGTTGATATGGTTATTTGCAATAAGTATAGAAAAGTTTTTAAGTTGAAGCAGGTTTTATAATTTAAAATTTTAAGAAAGGACATTTCAAAAGTTTTAAAAGGATTTTGACGTCTTTCAAGCGTGTCTCGGACGTGGGGTCAAGTAGGTTCCCGGTTCGGGGTGCATCATTAGACGCCTCCGAACAGTCTCCACTTATGTTAGAACGCCTCCGAATAGTTTCCCTTAGGTTAAGACGCCTCTAAACAGTCTCCACTCAGGTTAGAACACCTCTGAATAGTTTCCCTTAGGTTAAGATGCCTCTGAACAGTCTCCACTCAGGTTAGAATGCCTCCGAACAGTCTCCCTTAGGTTAAGACGCCTCTGAACAGTCTCCACTCAGGTTCGGACGCCTCCGAATAGTTTCCCTTAGGTTATGACTCCTCCAAACAGTCTCCACTCAGGTTAAGGCACCTCCGAACAGTCTCCACTCAGGTTAGGACGTCTACGAATAGTTTCCCTTAGGTTAAGACGCCTCTGAACAGTCTTCACTCAGGTTAAGACGCCTCCGAACAGTCTCCACTCACGTTAGGACGCCTCCGAATAGTTTACCGTAGGTTCAGACGCCTCCGAACAGTCTCCACGCAAGTCTAGACACCTCCGAATCAGTCTCAACCAGGACGAACTCCTCCTAATCATTCCCCAGAGGTCGAGGCCCTACGAAATACCCTCGCACCTATGAACTACGATCGGCTTGATTCCCGCTCGGGATACGTAGGAATCCTCTCGTTAAGGGTCCAGCCAGCTGACCTCTCAGGACTCTCCAAGAAAGGCATCCCCGATTTGGATCCTTATCTTATTCAATGACCCCACTTCCTTCGAAACTCGAAAGTGATGTCGCTGAGGGACTACTGTAAGTACCCAAAATCGGATCATCAAAATCCGTTAAGAGTTAACCGGAATTTGTTAACTGGCCCTTCCCAGGTTAACCGGAACCCGTTAAACTCTCCGTTCCCAAGTCAACGAGACATCCCGGGACTGCCCCGTGCATCCCGACATCAAATTGTACTCAACACACATTATCACACGTAAAAGTACAGCTTTCCTCGAAAAACACACTTTCTTGGACTTTTCGGGGGCGTTTCGGACATTTTCCGGACAGTTATTTAAAAAACGGACAAAACCGAGAATAACGGGACAAAAACCCTAGCCCTGGTGACTCATCGGGACACTTGGCACGCATGAACAAGCCCCAAAATCAACATCAATCAAATTTGAGGGTGAAAAGACCAAAATACCCCTGAAATTGAGACATAGGCTGGCCGACCTGTTTTACTTGAAGAACCAGAATTCTCATCAAGTCCTCCAAATTTCCAAAATACCCAAAAACCCCCCAAATTGAGCTTTAGGTCGGCCGACCTATTTTGCATTTTCACCCCTATAAAAACAAGGGCTGTCATTTGTAAAAAAAAGAAAGAAAAACATTACCTCTCTTCACAAACCTCATGGCCCAAAGCAGTTTCACCCCCTCCCGAGCCCCGTTTTGTCTCGATTTGCGTGAAAATCCTATTTTCCTACCAAACAAGAACTAAACAACCTCGAAACACCTTTCAAACACCAAAATCATATCCCCTATACGTAAACCGAGCCAAAGAGTCAACCCCTAGCCATAGGTAACACTCTCTCTCTCTAAAACTCCGTTTTGCCTCGATTTACGCGTCAATCGCTAGTTTCGATCCGGTCGAAACGCTTTAAATGTAGACGTAACGCCGTCTACAGGGCTCGATACGTTTTACCCCTTAATCATCTTCTCTCCCGTAAGAGAAGTAATTTCGGGTTAAAACGGCGTTTCGGCCCCCTTTTTACCTTTATGTCATTTACGGTCCGGATCGTTTGATCCGTCGATTCGTATGTTTACCGTCCGAACCGTTTGGTTTGTGATCGTCATTTACAAAATACGGATCATTTGATCCGTCGATATCGTCATTTAATTTACGTACCTTTACAGATTCGAGCCGTTTGGCTCGTCGATCGCATATTTATTGTTCGGATCGTTTGATTCCGTTGTACCACACTTTAAATATCGTCATTTACAAGTCCGAACCATTTAGTTCATGATATTATTTACTTACAAAAGTCCGAGTCACAAAATGACTCGTCGATCGCATATCATTTAATGCCTTTTATCATGAAATTGGTAACAATGTAATGCCTGGTTCAAAACCGGAGTTCATCATTCGAACTCCTGCTCAAAACAACGCAAAACCCGACGTTTGACATTCAAACGCTCCATTCATTAAAATCAACGTTTGACATTCAAACACTCCATTCATTAAAATCAACGTTTGACATTCAAACTAATGATTTAAGTTCGTCAAACGCTCATCTTTCACCACAAATCAACGTTTGTCATTCAAACGCTCCATTTTCAAAACAACGCAAAACCGACTTTTGGCATCCAAACGCTCATTTTTTACTCAAACCCGACGTTTGTCATTCAAACGCTCATCTTTCACCACAAATCAACGTTTGTCATTCAAACCAAGATTAAATCTTGTCATTCAAGCTCCTTTTCAAAATGAAACACACACACATACATGCACACAATTTCGAGAAGGTAGAAAGACTCATCATAAGAGGCATTTCGGGTGATCTCATATACTCTTCCCGAAATGTAACGTGACCTCCGAACCTAACAATCTCTGGTCCTAAAAAGCCTTTTTTAAAAGTTTTGGCTACCAATCAAAACATCACATTTTCAAAGCCTTTTTTAAAGTTTTGGCTACCAATCAAAACGTCACACTCTTCGAAGCCATTTTCAAAGTTTGGGCTCATAATACAAAACGTCACATTTTCAAAGCCTTTTTTTAAGTTTTGGCTACCAATCAAAACATCACATTTTCAAGGCCATTTTCAAAGTTTGGGCTCATAATAAAAAATGGCCTGGCGACTCTCCCTTCCACTTTCCAGGCGAGGTCCCAATTCCGTGAAATGTCGCTCATCGCGTTCCTCCGCGCGCGATCAGGGTAATTTCAGCGTGGTGTCCCACCAGTACTCAGATAGAGCCAAGAAGATGCCCTTATTTTTCTGCATCTCCGCTATCCCGGCAAGGTTCTCCACAAACACGTTCAACCCAGTAGCGATCACTAGCCTCCGAGGACTAGGCCTCCCATCTCAGGAAATATCGGGCAGGCTCCGCCACAACTCAACTACGGCCTCAAGGAACCCCCGTGACTGTTGGTGTAATGCTCTAGGCTATAGTTATATTTAACTTGAACCGTTATTTATCATCTTTATCATTTATTATAGAGCGTGCTTTTTCTGCTCATTATATGTTTGCATGTTTATTATATTGAACTGCGTCCCTAGTTGTTATGAACAACTAGTATAATTTGGTAATGGATAATCATAGAGATGATTATATGCATGGAGATGCACATTACACTTATGGATACTTGCTAGAGAACAAGTATTGGACATGACCTACTTATGAGATTTATGACATGGTCTGCTGCATGATTAAATCTCATGATAGTCGTGTTATTGAATCCTTCGTACCTGAGATTATCATCATCTTCCACATGACGAAGATCGTGTTTGATATAGTCTAACACTATCTTCAATCGGATAGCAATAAGGTCTATGTTAGCACGATTGGACTCACGTAGGGAAGAATGATAAGTCAAGATGAGATTTGTTCCTCTTATGAAGAGAGATGTTTGCTTGGGCCCCTCAATGAATGATGTTGATGAAATGTGTGGCCACACTCAAGTGATTTGATAGAGATCAATTGCATTTGGATTATCAACATATTCGGAATCGAGAAAGCATTGAACATTGTGAGTTGACATGGACCATGACTCATGTTCAATTTGACATGGTGGACAAAGGGATTGTGACATTGATCTATCAAGGAATCAAGCTTCGATGTTATATTTAATTGGGTGGACATAACGACTTGCTAGAGATCACTTATGTCTTGTGAGGTTGATGTTTCAACTCACTACCAACATGAAATATAATTCCTAAAGGGTCACACACAAAGAACGAATTGAAATTGGCTTTAAATATGGAAAACAGGAATCTGGGTTGTTGCACAGCCGTGCAAGCCAAAGGGCTCGCCCGTGCAAGTGTTGCACGACCATTCAGTTTTGGTGACTCGACCGTGCACAAGGCTGGAGCGGCCATGCGTTGATTTCTGGAGCGGCCGTGCAAAAGGGTTTTGCATGGGCGTGCTTTAGAAACTGCACGGCCTGGAAATCCGTTTTGGCTTTGGAAAGGGACTCTTTTCCCTAAAGGTTAAGGATATTTATAAAGTATGAATAGGACCCTTTGCCTCAGTCATAAACATACATTTTTGAGGTTTAAGAAACATCAAATCCTTTGATTTTGATTGATAATCAAAGATCAAAATACCCCAAATCAATTCCATATTCAGCCATTGATTATTGAAAGGTGTTTCAATAATCGGAGGATCATCTAGCAATCCTACAAGAAGGTGTTCTTGGTTCGTTCGTGTGTGGATCACCATTAGAGGGAGATTTCTTTATCTCTTAAAGATTGAAGATCTCCATTGTTGATTTCATCACCAAGGTTTTGAACAAGGAAGAAGAAGATCCGATTTGACATCAAAATTCCAAGGCTTGAATTTTGAGATCTACTTTGTTAAACTTCATCGCATTCGAGGTATGTAATTCTATTTCATGGTTTTCTAATCTCTTAATGCTAGACGGATCATAGGGCTAGGGTTTTGATGTTATTTCTAACTTCTTCCGCTGCGTTTGTAACCCCAAAACCCAACAGTGGTATCAGAGCCCTGTCTTGCCATGATTAGGATTGAAATTGCATGCTAGATTTAATTTGATTATTTGCTACCATGCTATTTGAAATAGATCTAGATTTATGTGTTTTGTTTTCAGTAAAAAACAAGTATATGAGATATACCATGTTCATGATTTATGATGAATTAATTAGTTTAGTTTATCACATAGGTTAAAGATTTGTTTAATTTGATTAAATTAAATTGGTAATTTCTCAAAATTGAATCAAAGTGTTTGTATGAAATTTTGTGAAGCCCTATGTTCATGATTATGTTCACATGAGATCTATGTTACAACCATGTGATGTTTGTTACAATATGAAAACCTTCTTAATATTTAAGTCTTATGCCATTCCTTGATTAGTACACTTGTGATATTTTAGGGTATATGATGTAGTTTCGACTAAGTTGGGTGCATCTTATATCTTAATTTGTGATCAAGGTGAGATAATGGTTGATGTAGTTTTAACTCAGTTAGGTGCATCGTTCCATGTCTCACATGTTTGAAAAAGGTTTTGACTTAATTGGTGCTTTCAAATGTGATTTGACCCAAGGCATAGATGAGATTTAAAACATGTTTTTGACATATGATGTCTATTGAAATCTCATAAAAGATCTAAGAGTCATATAGTGATATGATTGATGTTTCTACCTAAATAGCTTGATTTCGGGCATTGACTCAGTTAAACCGAAATTAAGTGAAATATGGATCTTAGCCTACTATGATTATATGATACATGCTTGTATTTGAAGGTGTATAATTTAGTGGGAGTATTTATGAAATATATTATTTTCTCTTAAATGGTAAATGTGTTGATAATTATGTGTTTCATTATTTGCATATTTTATTGTAGAATGGCTAATCACAATAATCAACCTCTGTCACTGCGATCCGTCCTTAAGAAGGACAAGCTTGAGGAGAACGGTACAAACTATTCTGATTGGATCAGAAGCATTAGAATTGTTCTAAAGCAAGAGAAGAAACTGTACGTTCTCAATGAACCCATTCCACCTCAACCTGCTCCAAATGCTTCTAGGGCTGATAGGGATGCACATAAGAAACATAATGATGCTTCTACAGATGTTACATGCCTTATGCAAGACACTATGTCTAAGGCTCTTCAGAAGGACCTTGAGCACATAGATGCGGCATTTGATCTTGTGGAGCGCTTAAAGGAAATGTTCCAAGTGCAAGCACGAAACGAGAGGTATGATGTGGTTAAGTCCCTAACTGCATGCAAGATGCAAGAAGGGCAATCAGTGGGAGCTCATGTCCTTAAGATGAAGGGTCACATTGAGCGTCTCGAAAGGCTTGGAAAGCCGATGAGTTTGGAACTCGCCACGGATTTGATATTGAATTCATTGCCTGAAAGTTATAGTCATTTTATTATGCACTATCACATGAGTGGCATGGATAAAAATCTCTCGGAATTGCATGCGATTCTTAAGACCGCAGAGATGAATATCAAGAAGCCTAAAACCGATACTGTGTTAATGGTTAACAAAGGCAAAGGGTTCAAGAAAGTTGGCAAAGGTAAAGCAAGTGTTGCTAAACCTAAGGGAAAGGTTGTCGTTGCCGGAGAGGCTCCCAAGGAATATCAAAAGGATGCGGTTTGCTACCATTGCCAAGAGGTTGGACATTGGAAGCTCAACTGCAAGGCTTATAAGGAAGGCCTAAAGGCGAGGAAGGGCAATACGATTGCTGCTGATTCAGGTATCTATATGATAGATATTTTCCTTTCTGTTTCTAGTTCATGGGTATTAGATACCGGATATGGATCTCACATTTGTTTAAATGTGCAGGGACTAAGAAATAGAAAGCTACTCAAACAAGGTGAAGTTGATCTACATGTGGGGAATAGAGCAAGAATGGCTGCATTAGCCATAGGGACATATGATGTAACTTTACCTAGTGGCTTAGTACTTGTTTTGAACAATTGTTACTATGTTTCGGATTTTAGTAGGAATATTATTTCAGTTTCTTGTTTGGATAATGAAGGGTATAATTTTCTTATTAAGAATAAGAAGTTTTATATTTATTTAAATGATATGCTTTATGGTATTGCAAATTCATTTAATGGCCTTTATGTTCTTGATGTTGATGAGAAACAAAATAGTGTTGAAAATGTTTATCATGTAGACAAGAAGTCTAAACCGAATGACGTGAACAACTCGTTCCTGTGGCATTGCCGGCTTGGTCATATAAACTAGAAACGCATTTCTAAACTCCACAAATATGGAATGTTAGACTCACATGATTTTGAATCATATGAGATATGCAAATCTTGTTTATTGGGCAAAATACAAATTGATGTATGCGGACCAATGAGCAGCATTGCTAGGGGAGGATTTCGGTATTTCATTACATTCACCGATGACTTATCTAGATATGGCTATGTCTATCTAATGAAGTCAAAGAGTGAATCGTTTGAGATGTTTAGAACATTTCAAAATGAAGTACAAAATCAACTTGGCAAAACAATTAAAGCACTTCTATCTGACCGTGGTGGTGAGTATTTGAGCCAAGAGTTTGACAATCATCTCAAAAATTGTGGAATTGTTTCAGAGTTGACTCCACCCGGAATGCCACAATGGAATGGTGTTTTCGAGAGGAGGAATAGAACCCTATTAGATATGGTTCGTTCGATGATGAGTCAAGTAGACCATCCTATATCCTTTTGGGGACATGCATTAGAGAATGTTGCGTTCACACTGAACATAGTCCCAACTAAATCGGCTCCTAAAACCCCACATGAGATGTGGCATGGAAGAAAACCTAATTTGTCTTTCATGAAGATTTGGGGTTGCGAAGCTTATGTGAAGAGACTTATCTCTGATAAGTTAGCACCTAAATCTGACAAGGTTATTTTCATTGGTTACCCTAAGGAAACCAAAGGGTATTACATTTACAACCGCGTTGAGAAAAAAGTGTTTGTTGCTCAATATGGTACTTTTCTTGAGAAACATTTTCTCAATAAAGCATCTAGTGGGAGTAAAATTGATCTTGAAGAAGTTCAAGAACCCGAAAATAACATGGAACTGATAGTAGAGACTGAACCAACTCCACAAGAAATTGTGGAACCGGTTCAAGATCCACAAGTCCATCGTAGATTGGATAGGTTACGATCCACACCCGAGAGATATGGATTTCTTGTGTCGGAAAGTAATGAAGTGGAAGTCATTGAGAATGACAAACCTACTTCCTATCAAGAAGCGATGTCCGATCCCGATTTGGATAAATGGTTAGAAGCCATGAAATCCGAATTGCATTCCATGTCAGATAATCAAGTTTGGAACTTGATTGAGCCACCCGAAGGTGTAAAAACCATAGGGTGCAAGTGGGTCTTCAAGAAGAAGACTGACATGGATGGGAAGGTGCATACTTATAAGGCTAGGCTTGTAGCAAAGGGATATAGGAAAACTCATGGTGTTGACTATGATGAAACATTCTCGTCTGTTGCCATGCTTAGGTTTGTTAGAATTTTGATTGCCATAGCTGCGTATTATGACTATGAGATATGGCAAATGGATGTCAAAACTGCTTTCCTTAATGGAAAACTGCTTAATGATGTGTATATGACACGAACCGAAGGTTTTGTAGATCCACGAAATTCTAATAAGGTGTGCAAGTTGCAAATATCCATTTATGGATAAAATCAAGCTTCTAGGAGTTGGAATCTTCTGTTCGATGAGAAAATCAAAGAGTTTGGTTTTGTCAAGAACGAAGATGAACCTTGTGTATACATGAATTTCAGTGGGAGCGTTGTGCTATTTCTCTTATTGTATGTCGATGATATCTTACTCATTGGAAATGACATTCCTGTACTTGAGACTGTCATGTCTTGGTTAGGGAAGTGTTTCTCAATGAAAGATATGGGCGAAGCCGCTTACATCCTTGGTATCAAGATCTATAGAGATAGATCAAATAGGATAATTGGATTGAGTCAAAGTACCTACATTGAAAAGGTTCTTAGAAGATTCAAAATGGAAAATTCTAAGAGAGGAAACATGCCAATGGGTCATGGTGTTACTCTTATCAAGACGCAGTGTCCTAAGACAACTGTTGAGCAAAAGAGGATGAATGAAGTTTCATACGCTTCGGTTATTGGTTCTATCATGTACGCTATGATTTGTACTAGACCCGACGTCTCATATGCTTTGAGCATGACGAGTCAATACCAATATGATCTGGGTGAGAACCATTGGATGGCAGTCAAGACGATCCTAAATTTCTTAAGAAGGACTAAGGATGCATTCTTGGTATTTGGAGAGATGGAAGAAGATCTTGTTGTAAGAGGTTACACAGATGCTAGCTTCCAAACCGATAAGGATGATTTCCGTTCGCAATCGAGATTTGTGTTTATGCTTAACGGAGGTGCGATATGTTGGAAGAGTTCCAAGCAGAGTACGTACTATTGCCGATTCTACTACTGAGGCCGAATATATAGCGGCATCCGATGTAGCTAAGGAGGCAGTATGGATCAAGAAGTTCATTAGTGACTTGGAAGTTGTTCCAAGTATCACTAATTTGGTGGAACTTTTTTGTGACAATAATGGTGCCATTGCGCAAGCAAAGGAACCAAGGTCACATCAGCGATCCAAACATATACTTAGATGTTTCCATCTCATTCGAGAATTCATTGATCGGGGAGATGTTAAGATATGCAAAGTATCAACCAATGATAACATTGGGGATCCGCTTACAAAGACCCTCGCACAAGCAAAGCATGATGGTCATGTGAGATCCATGGGTATTAGATACATAGATGGAGCCTAGTGCAAGTGGGAGATTGTTGGTGTAATGCCCTAGGCTATAGTTATGTTTAACTTGAACTGTTATGTATCATCTTTATCATTTATTATAGAGCGTGCTTTTTCTGTTCATTATATGTTTGCATGTTTATTATATTGAACTGCGTCCCTAGTTGTTATGAACAACTAGTATAAGTTGGTAATGGATAATCATAGAGATGATTATATGCATGGAAATGCGCATTACACTTATGGATACTTGCTAGAGAACAAGTATTGGACATGACCTACTTATGAGATTTATGACATGGTCTGTTGTCATGATTAAATCTCATGATAGTCGTCTTATTGAATCCTTTGTACCTGAGATTATCATCGTTTTCTACATGACAAAGATCGTGATTGATATAGTCTAACACTATCTTTAATCGGATAGCAATAAGGGCTATGTTAGCACAATTGGACTCACGTAGGGAAGAATGATAAGTCAAGATGAGATTTGTCCCTCTTATGAAGAGAGATGTTTGCTTGGGACCCTCAATGAATGATGTTGATGAAATGTGTGGCCACACTCAAGTGATTTGATAGAGATCAATTGCATTTGGATTATCAACATATTCGGAATCGAGAAAGCATTGAACATTGTGAGTTGACATGGACCATGACTCATGTTCAATTTGACATCGTGGACAAAGGGATTGTGACATTGATCTATCAAGGAATCAAGCTTTGATGTTATATTTAATTGGGTGGACATAATGACTTGCTAGAGATCACTTATGTCTTGTGAGGTTAATGTTTCAACTCACTACCAACATAAAATATAATTCCTAAAGGATCACACACAAAGAACGAATTGAATTTGGCTTTAAATATGGAAAACAGGAATCTGGGTTGTTGCACAGCCGTGCAAGCCAAAGGGTACGCCCGTGCAAGTGTTGCATGACCGTGCAGTTTTGGTGACTCGACCGTACACAAGGCTGGAGCAGCCGTGCGTTGATTTCTGGAGCGGCCGTGCAAAAGGGTTTTGCACGGGCGTGCTTTAGAAACTGCACGGCCGTGCATAGCGGCGCTGGAAATCCGTTTTGGCTTTGGAAAGGGACTATTTTCCCTAAAGGTTAGGGATATTTATAAAGTATAAATAGGACCCTTTGCCTTAGTCTTAAACACACGTTTTTAAGGTTTAAGAAACATCAAATCCTTTGATTTTGATTGAGAATCAAAGATCAAAACACCCCAAATCAATTCCATATTCAGCCATTGATTATTGAATGGTGTTTCAATAATCGGAGGATCATCTAGCAATCCTACAAGAAGGTGTTCTTGGTTCGTTCGCGTGTGGATCACCATTAGAGGGAGATTGCTTTATCTCCTAAAGCTTGAAGATCTCCATTGTTGATTTCATCACCAAGGTTTTGAACAAGGAAGAAGATGATCTGATTTGACATCAAAATTCCAAGGCTTGAATTTTGAGATCTACTTTGTTAAAATTCATCTCATTCGAGGTATGTAATTCTATTTCATGGTTTTCTAATCTCTTCATGCTAGACGGATCATAGGGCCAGGGTTTTGATGTTATTTCTAAGTTCTTCCACTGCGTTTGTAACCCCAAAACCCAACAGTGACTACATCTCTTTCGCCTTCCCAGACGAAGGCACCTCATCCTATAGGTAAACACAGCAAAGGTACGTCAATAACAGTACTTAAGCATATATACAAAAAAAAGCAAAAAAGTCCATCCCAACACGGCAAAATCCCGTCCCAACACGGCAAAAGCATAAAAAGTCCGTCCCAACACGGCAAAAGCAAAAAAGTGCGTCCCAACACGGCAAATTATTCAAAACAAAAGTCCGTCACAAAAACACGGCACATACGTCACATTTTCAAAACAAAAGTCCGTCACAAAAACACGGCACGCACTACACAATTTTCTCAAAAGAGGGATCCGTCCCTACACGACAGATTCCCAAAAACCGTCACAAAAACACGGCACATAAAAGTCCGTCTCTACACGGTAATTTTTTCACACAGAGTCCGTCACAAAAACACGGCACACGTCACATTTTTTTTCATACAAAGACCGTCTCTACATGGCAATTTTTCAAAACAGTCCATCACAAAAACACGGTACATAACACATTTTCAACACAGAGTCCGTCACAAAAACACGACACCCACGGCACACGTTTTCAAACAAAAGTCCGTCACAAAAACACGGCATACCTTGCACATAAAATTTTCACATAAAGTCCGTCTCAACACGGAAATTTCTCACATAAAGTCCATCCCTACACGACAAATTTTTCACAAAATCTCAAGGCACAAACATAGCCCACTAAACGGTAAAAAAAACACAAAAGGCACAAAATGCCTTCAAGCACAAAATCTCAAGGCACAAAATGCCTCCAAAACACAAAACACAAAACAAAAACGGCCATCAAAGTAAGCCCGAACTTTTTCCCAGCGGACACAGCACAAAGCAAGCACGCCTCACAAAAGGCCCCACTAGGTTCATGCTCATAAACCAAAGAACAAACTCTTTCATCCCCGGTAGAGGACACCGACACCTCCATTCACCATTTCACTTCATGGACACCGACACGTCCATTCTCCATTTCACTTCATGGACACCAGCACGTCCATTCACCATTTCACTTCATGGACACCGACACGTCCATTCACCATTCACTTCATGGAAACCAACACGTCCATTCACCATTTTACTTCATGGACACCGACACGTCCATTCACCATTTCACTTCATGGACACCGACACGTCCATTCACCATTCACTTCATTGACACCGACACATCCATTCACCATTTCACTTCATGGACATCGACACGTCCATACACCCTTTCACCTCATGGACACCGACACATCCACATCACCTCATTACACCATCACGTCCGCATACACGATAACCTCATGAACTCTGAACTACGATCAGGCTTGATTCCCATACACAGACCTAAACGGTCACCCCAGGACACCGACACGTCCGCATCCCCTCAGGACACCAACACGTCCACACACAGAGTCTTAGTCAGAGGACATAACACGTCCTCATACACGACAACGCACTCCCCCCACATAGGAACTATAATCAGGCTTGATTCCCGCTAGGGATACATAGGAATCCTATCAAAGGGTCCACCCAACCGACCTACACGGTCACCTCCTCTCCCAGCACGCAATCCAGATCAGGACCTTTATCTTATCGACGACCCTACTTCCTCCGTAAGTGACATCGTCGAGGGGCTTCTGTAAGTACCCAAATCCGGATCGCTCCCCTTTTGACGCACGAGAAACACCGCAGACTCACAAAAATGTGATCTCAAACACCCGTAGCCTTCAAAATCCCCAAAAACCATCAACCAAACCAAAGGGGGGGCCTTTCTGGAATAAAAAAGGACAAAAGAACTTTTCAGGAATTTTAGAAAATATGGAAAAAAAATACAAGTCCGTGCGGACCACTTTGCATCCAGACAACATAATTACAAAATCCCCTTAAAGTCCACAATATTCCCCTAAATCCAGGAAAACCAAAATATGGTAATGGCAGGTGGTGTCCCGCGACACAGTTTGCCAGAATCTGACCCCTATAAATTGAGGGCTCTCCCTCTCATTTTTCACACACCTCCTTTCTTCTCTCTCTCCCCCCAGCCTTCACGCCCCCTTCTAAGACCCTTTGGGGCAATCCCAGTTCCTTTCGGTTCCCTTTGGGGCATTCCGAGGCCCCTCGTGGTACTCCAAAGCCCTGCCGAGCGCTCCCGAGATGCTCCCGAGCTGCCCCGAGGCACTCTCGAGGCATTCTAAAGCCCTGCCGGTCCATCCCAAATCCTTGCCGGTCCATCTCGAGGCATTCCGGTCCATCCTGAGGTGTCCCGGTCCATCCCGAAGCCCTGCCGGACAATCCCGGTGTATCCCGACGCAAGCCGGAACTCTACCCTAGCACAACCGACAATCCCGACGCACGTTGAACCTCTGTCAAATCCAGTCAACAATCCCGACGATCCCAACTCACGTCGAACCTCTGCCCGAGTACACACCTGACATTCCCGAGGCACGCCGAAGGTCTGTCCGCAGACACCGATACACACCTGACATTCCCGAGGCACGCCGAAGCTCTGTCCACAGACACCGGTACATCCCAGAAGCAATCCCGGTCCGTCCCAAAATGCTATTCACACTCAAACACTATTCCCATAGCATACAATGTGGACATTATATACAGCATGCATTTTTAAAAAGCACATACACACACAACATTTAAACAAAAAGAGGTACCAAAAGACTCGTTTTTACGAGGCGACACGGGTGAGCTCTGCTATTCTCTTCCCGAGACATAACCTGACCTCCGAACTCAAAAATCTCATCACACAACAACAGTTTTTAAACTAAGCCTTTTTTCAATGTTTTGGGCTAAATCAAAACGGCGCGGTGACTCTACAAATGAAAATGCAGCGAGACACCTCCCGCATATACGAGATGTCGGGGCCCATGCGGGAGCCGGATTTGAGTAATTTCAGCGGCCCATTCTTGAAATCTGATTTTTCCAAGTCAAAATCAGATTGCAGCGACGCCATTCCACTTCGTTTCTCAAATATCAGCCGAGGGAGAAGGAGAAAAAGAGAGAAAGAAAACTTGATTTTGATCCAAATTTTCTTGAGAGACTTCTTTCGGGTTGATTTAGATTGCTATTATGGCGGAAAGAATTAGGCGAGGTCGTAGTCAATGGAGCCGAGAGGCTATAGAGAGGAGGTTGGACCTTCAAAGGAATTTTGCTTCCTTCTCACCTTCAACAATAAATCCGGATGTGTTGTATCCGGATTTGGAGGTACACACCTTGCGGGGGAAAACCGTAAAGGAGGTATGAAATCAAATTTTATTTTGATTCTTGCTCGAAATGATGTATGCTAGAACTAGGTTTTTAGTTTTTGCATATTTGGGGCTTTTGTTGTTGCCATGTTTATTTTGTGAAATTGATGTTGAATTGTTGAAATTGGATGTAAATGGATTGCGGGCATGTGATTTTTGTTCAAGAAGGTGGAGTTTAGCTCTTATTCGTGAAAATAAAGTGCCTCTTTTTGAAATGCATGCTTTGGTGACTTGTACCTTGATGCTATTTTTGTGTGTACATGGTTTTTTGTCGGAAAACATTGTCATGTAGGGATGGAATTTTGTGAAAAAATTGCCGTGTTTAGACGGACTTTGTGTTGTAAATGTGTGTCGTGTTTTGTGAAAAATGGGCGTGTAGGGACGGATCCCTCTTTTTGAGAAAATTGTGTTAGATTGTCGTGTTGGGATAGACTTTTATTTGTGAGATTGCCGTGTTGGGATGGACTTTTGTGATTTGTTTTTTTTTATATTTGCTTTAAGTATTGTTATTGACGTACCTTTGTTGTGTTTACCTGTAGGATGAGGTGCCTTTGTCTCGGAAGGCGAAGAAGATGAAGTCATGGGGGTCCCCTGAGGCTGTGGTTGAGGTGTGGCAGAACCTGCCTGATATTTCCCAGGATGGGAGGCCTAGCCCTCGGAGGCTAGTGATTGCTACGGGGTTGAACGTGTTCATGGAGAACCTGGCCGGGATAGCAGAGACAAAGAAGAACAAGGGCATTTTCCTGGCCTTGTCTGAGTACTGGTGGGATACCACGCATACCTTCCATTTTCAGCTGGGGAGAGGTGACGGTGACTCCTACTGACTTTGCGGCGATCACTGGGCTTTCCTTTAAGGGGGAGTCGTTGAAGTGGCGGGATAGGATATCCGACGAGGTGCTGGCTAAGCTACTTGGGTTTGTGCCTTATCCCCGTAAGGGCTTGGGTATGGTGTGCTATGATGTGGAGGAGAAGATTACCGCCAACATCGGGGATTATAGTCGGGGCACTGGGGTAGTGACGGCGGAGCAACTGGCATGCTCTTTTCTCTGGTTTTCCCTCTACGAGACTTTGTTCTCGAATCACGGTTCTACCATTCCTTTTCCTCTGCTGGAGAGCTTGGTGGACTTGGAGAAGGTTTGTGAGATTGCTTGGGGTGAGGCGGGCTTAGCCGAGCTCTATTTTGCTATGGACCGATTTAGCCGGGGTACGGTCAATTCCCTGGGGTGCTTTGACTTCGCACTGGAGGTATGAGTTTATTGCTGTTTTTAGCATTTGGTCACTTCTCCGTCTTCTTTTTCTTTTTCTCTTTTCTTGTTCTGAGCATTATCTGCTTTTTGTTGCAGGCGTGGTGCTATGAGATCTTTCGGTGCCAGTCATGGGACTTGGAGGATGAGGCCATGTTCAGTTATCCTGCCATGTTGTGCTGGGCTAGCTCTTTGAGGAAGAGGAGGATGAGCAGGGGAAAGGTCATTGTCACATATAAGGATGTGCAACAATACCTGGAGAGGGACAGTCCAGAGGGGTTTCAGCTGTACCCATGGAATCGGTATGATGAGGATGAGCTGGAGGGTTCCCCCTAGGTGACGTTGCAGCGGAAGCTTCTGCGGGATCTTACTTGTGACTCCATGTACTTGGGGGAGAGGGTATTTTGGCAGCATGGCGCAGGTGTGCCTCCTATGGCTCCAAGGGATCCGCCCTTCCATATAATGAGTCCTCTTGATATGGATGTGCTGGAGTATGAGAGGTACCTGTCCGACGTGAGTGTCGAGGAGTTCATCTTAGAGGGGGAGGAGTATGGGGCTTTTGTTAGGCAGAAGCTGAGGATGCCACAGGTGTTGGCGGGGGAGAGGCAGGATGGCCCGCCATGTCCTCCGGATGTCCCGGTGCCTGGGCCGAACTTCACATATGTACGGTGAGTATGTTTACTCTTTTCCATCTTGGCATCTTTTCTGTATTTTTCTCTTTTGTCGAGTATGCTCGTCCTCACATCCCATCTTTGATCCTTTCACCGGGTTTGACCCTTCGGAGTATTTTGAGCATTTGATTGAGGAAGGGATCCAGTATTCTGATGACGAGGAGGTGACTGTCGGGTTTTTTGAGATGCCGGATTTCTCGTTTGTGGAGCTTGATGATGATGAATCGGAGTAGGACTCCTTTTGTTTGTTTTATTTTTGTTTTGTATTTGTAGAGCAACAGACATTTTGTAATAAAATACTTGTATTTGGTCTAGCCAAGTGTCTTATTTGAGATGTAATGACATATTTGTGATTCCAGGGACCGACCTAGGAATTGTTGCTAGCTTATTTTATTTTTTGTGCATATCGCATGAGCTGGGAATGCATTTGCGGTTAGTGGAGGCTGAGACAGATTTGGCAGGTTTTCTGAGCAGTTGGGGGCTGAAACAGCTTTGACAGTTTCATGAGCAGCGGCGAGAGTGATGTCTCCTGGGACGTGTTTATTGGAAGTGGTAGGCCATTGCCGGCCCGGTGAGGACATCATTCCTTAGTTTCGAGGGAGACTTTCCATGGCATAAATTTCCTGGCGATGGGGGACCGGTTCAAGTGTGGGGGAAGCCCCTGCTTTGGTCACTTTGTGGTTGCGAGAGAGGCTTCAAGCAATGCCTGTGCTTTTGACATCTTTTAGTCTGTGAACATTTGCTCAGCGAACTCTTGTCTTGGATATGGATCAGTCCACTTGGGAGAGGTGGATGGCTCGACTTGGCATGCATATGATCCGCTGGTGGATTCCTCATTGGGGCATTGAGAATAGGAGGGCCTTTCAGGAAGGTTCCTATGTTGTCAGAGTTCCGGGGTTGTCTCAGTCCTTTTTCTGCATTCCGTCGCTTGTTTCAGGCAGTTTGAGATGAGGCAGGATCCTTTGCTTGGCTGGAGTGACATGGCTATAACCTTAGGAGAGCAGAAGCTTGGGTCAACCCTCGAGATATCATGGGAGATGCTTTGTTTGACTATGGGACATGAGTTGATAGACTGGCAGGGAGAGGTCCCCTTTTGCAGACTCGTAGGGAGGAGATCCGAGCCGAGGCACGGGTGAACAATGCTCTGAGAGCGACTGGTTTGTTTGACACGACAAGGAGGACTCTTGATTTCGAAATGAGGGAGACAGAACTCACTCATGTGGAATGAAAGAAGACTCGTTGGGGACGAGGGAAGAAAGGAAAGAGTGACGAAGGGCCAAACGCGAGTAGCATGGAATGAACTTCTGAAACACTGAGTATCCATTCATTGTCATTGCAGATACATTGATTGTTAAATATTTTAATTTGTCTTTTAGCATGTTGTGAATCGAGAGTAGACCGTGCTTGAACTCATCAAGAAGTGTTTTAACTGTGATGATTTGTGATTTACTTTTAAAGATTTGTCGAGACGCAAAATCTCTTGCTTGCTTCTTGTCTGAGCCTTGATGGCATCCAACTTTTGGACTTTTGTGTATGCTTTAGACCGAACCAATGAAGGTTGTCTACGTTCCCCTTGAGGGGCTCAGGTCTGCGTAGTTTGACCCACTCTTGGCCAATGCAATTTGATTTCCATAAAAATTGCTGAACAATACATCCATTGTTGGAATGTAAAGTTGTTGTGGTTCCCAGTCTTACCACAAACTGACTTCCCAACAAGATAACTCAGGTGGCTCATCAGCTCACCAAATCCTTTCCTTGGGATTTTCTTAAATTTACCAACCATAGTTTTCTCCTTGGCGGTTTGAAAGGAAGCATTATCTTGAATCACTTGATCCACATCTTCAGGAGATCCACCAACTTTGAATTTAAAAAGCCTTCTAATGTCAATGTAGTCAATGGAAAGAGAGAGGCCTTCAATAGCAGCAGTCAGACAGGAGACTTTTTGTCCTTCTTCAAGCACTCTCTTTCCATGCTTGGCAGTTGCATAAAACTGGTCTACAAAGGAAGGAACAATAAAATCCTGCTGCTTGGTGAAGAGGGGCAAAATTCCTGAGGCTTTCAGCTTCCTTAGCAGTTCCCTTCCAAGAGCATCAGTCTTTAGCTCAGCCTCATTAACTTTCCATCCTGGTAGGAAGGTAGTAGGATCCTACAAAAGAAAACATTCAGTGTTAGATTCATTTTTGTATTCACAGTTCACAAGCGGTTTGAGCACCAAGCAGTTTAGCAGGGGTGCGGTTTTGAAAATGAAGAATTTCAAACCCCAAGTGAACTTATGAATACTAAAGAAAATGAGGATTTGAGAACACAATTACTAGTACGTGGCATTGTAATCCAAAATTATCCCACACATGCAAGCAGTGTTTTGTAGGGGAAGGTTATGGTGTCCAGCCTATATACTTAGTAAAATCTCAAAAATTAAGAAGGGAATTTTTAAACAATATGCGGTTTCAAAAGAATTTGAGAAAGCGGTTTAGCATGCGGTTTAGCCTTGAAAGGGGCAAGCGGTTTTGAAGCAGAAATGCTTAAGCAGTTCACATATAAGCGGTTTCAAAACCAAGTGAAATCCAAAATTCATGAAAAAGTTAAAAAGTTTTCTAAGTATGGAAAAACACTATTCAGAAATCAGGGTATCCAAAACATAGGAATTTAAAAAAAAAACACATGAGTATCATGAAGAACATGAAGAACAGTTCATGAACACCAAGAATAGAGATTTTCAAATCTTAATCAAATTGAACAAAAAGCATATCAAAATGATCACATTGGAAAGGGGAATAACAGTATATCATTAAAGTTTCATCCTTTACCCAGAATCATCCACAATCATCAAGAACATGAAGTGGGTTTTCGAAATATAAAAACTGAAAATCACAAAATCAGTACTCAAATCATGCATTGATCATGAAATAAACAACAGAATGAGAAACTAAGCATGATTCCGAGCAAAACCCAACAAATTTCATCATAAATGGTGAAGAATCAAGAACAAAATAAACAAAAATCATAAGCAAGGCATACGAACAGTTTTTGTTCTTCCATGGCAATTTGCAGATATCTTAAAGTTTAAAGGTTAGAAATTGTTACCATGTACAAGATGGGTTTCTTGGGAGCCCTAGTGACTGTTGATGCTTTTTGTCTCTTTGATGTTGAAGTCATTCTTAGTTTGATTTGAAAATGGAGGTTTTTAGAGGGTTTTTAGAGAGAGAAAGTGAAGTTGGTGGAAGAGAAAGGACAGTTGCAGAGAGTTTGGCAGTAAAAGTTTTAGAATTTCACCAAACTTGGTTTATATAGGTGAAGGGGTGCAGGTAGTTGCTTCAGAAGAAAATGATTGAAATGGCTAACTGTTGTACCCTTTCATCTTCTGCACTGCAACCTATGACGGCTGACATGAAGGTTTTTAATGCTCATGTCCCCTTAGCATTAAATGCTTTTAAATTTTGAAATAAACGAGGGAGAACATTTGCAAAAAAATACCCTTATATCAAAATAAGGACTAAAAAATAAATAAAAGGAATTTGAACAGTTTTTTTTTTTATTAAAGATGAGAAATAAATAGACAGAATTTACTCTAATGTTGAAACGCGGTTTGGATCAAGCGGTCAAGCTGCATTAAGCGGTTTGGCATTGGCGGTTGGATGCAGGCGGTTTTGACTGCTTGCGGTTTTGGTACACGCGGTTTCAACAGGGGTGGTTTGAATCCTCAACAGGAATTTCAACCTATACTCAACACACAAGTTAGCAAATAAAAAGTATGGAATCATTTAAGTTCAAGCATACCCATTTCTCCTCTGAGAAAAGAAAATCTCTTGGAGTCCAGAGGTTTGGTGAGGATATCAACAATCTGGTTGTCTGTCCCCATATACTCTAAATGGATATTCCTCTTCTCCACATGGTCTTTGAGGAAATGATACTTGATATCAATGTGCTTGGTCTTGGAATGCATGACAGGATTATTGGAGACTGAAATTGTTGAAGTGTTGTCACACATGATAGGGCAATTTCCTTCTTCAATTCTATAGTCCACCAACTGCTGCTTCATCCAAAGGATTTGACAGCAACAACTTCCAGCAACAATATACTCAGCCTCTGTGGTTGACACTGAAACTGAAGCTTGCTTCTTGCTGGCCCAAGCAACTAGTCTATTCCCGAGGAAATGACAAGTACCACTAGTGCTTTTCCTATCAATAGTACAAGCTGTATAATCTGCATCTGAATAACCTACAAGATCGAAGTTCGAATCTTTGGAATACCAAAGTCTAAGGTTAGTGGTTCCAGATAAATGGCGGATTATACGCTTGACTGCAATTAAATGTGCTTTTCTAGGATCTGCTTGATAGCGTGCACATACACTAAACATGATATCGGGCCTACTAGCAGTTAAATAAAGCAATGAGCCGATCATACCTCGATATAGGTTTTGATCAACCTTCTTACCTTTTAGATCTTTATCTAGCTTATTGTCGGTGGCCATTGGAGTATCATATGCTTTAGCATTTTCTAATCCAAACTTCTTTATCAACTCCTTGGTGTATTTGGCTTGGCTGAGGAAAATACCTTCTTCGCATTGCTTGATTTGAAGCCCGAGGAAGAATGTTATTCTCCCATCATGCTCATCTCAAACTTGCTTTTCATTAGCTTCTCGAAACGCTTACAAAGTAACTCATTAGTAGAACCAAAAATGATATCATCAACATATATTTGAACAAGTAAAGTATGATCATTGTATTTGGTAATAAAAAGAGTTGTATCGATTTTACCGCGTTTAAATTCTTTTTCTAGTAAAAATTTAGAGAGAGTCTCATACCATGCCCTTGGAGCTTGCTTAAGTCCATACAAAGCTTTTTGGAGTTTGTAGACATGATTTGGAAATTTGGAGTCTTCAAATCCAGGTGGTTGGGCAACATACACGGTCTCTTGCAGTTCACCATTGAGGAAAGCACTCTTCACATCCATTTGATATAACTTGAAACGCTTGAAAGAGGCGTAGGCTAAGAAGATTCTGATAGCTTCCAATCTTGCAACTAGAGCAAAGGTTTCATCATAATCGATTCCTTCTTCTTGCCTATATCCTTGTGCAACCAACCTTTCTTTATTCCTTGTGATGCTTCCATTCTCTTCCATCTTATTCCTAAACACCCACTTAGTTCCTATCACTCCTTGATCCTGAGGTCTAGGCACTAATGTTCAGACCTTGCATATTTCAAATTGGTTGAGTTCTTCTTGCATAGCAATGACCCAACTGGAATCTTGGAGTGCTTCGTCAATCTTCTTGGGTTCAACTTGAGACAATAAGGAAGTATGCTCATCATAGTTCGATCTCCTTGTTTGAACATCGGAAAACAGATCACCTATCACATTAGAGAGAGGGTGGCTGCTGACTTCACGAACCTCTGGGGGTAAGTCTGGTTGGACTGAGGTTTGCTGAAGATCTTAAATTGGAACATCGTTAGACCCTTCAGTGAAGTCATGGAATGTAAGTTGACGAAGAGGTTCAATAAGCTGGATGGGGGAATTATCAACATCTTCTTCCCTTGGAGTTGCATCTGGAGTGGAAACTTTAGGTGCGGTTTCAAAGGAGCGGTTTGAGGGAATTTCAGTTGAGGGTGCTGGATTTTGCGGTTGAGGTTCAGGTGCGGTTCTAGAGGATTCACCTGTTTCATTATGCTTAGCAAAATCATCAGCAACATTTGGAGCCAAATGTGGCTCAAGGAGAGAATGCTCATCGAATGTAACATGGACAGACTCAACTATTTTTAAACTAGTTTTATTAAAAACATGAAAAGCTTTTGAATGTTTAGAATACCCAACAAAAATACCTTCATCGGCCTTGGCTCCGAATTTACCTCTATTTTATCTTCCTTTGTAGAGAATAAAGCATTTACAGTCAAAGATCTTGAAGAAAGCAATGTTGGGGGTTCTTCCTCTCTAAAGCTCATATGGAGTCTTGTTATAGGTTTTATTGATGAGGGAGCGGTTCTGAGTGAAGCATGATGTATTGATTGCTTCAGCCCAGAAATACTGAGGCAGCTTGGCTTCAGATATCATTGCCTTTCCAGCCTCATTCAACGTCCTGTTCTTCCTTTCCACAACCCCACTTTGTTGTGGAACACCAGCTGCGGAGAAATTCTGATCAATCCCATAGTCATCACAATACTGACCAACACCATTGTTCTTAAATTCTGTTCCATTATCTGATCGAACACTAACGATGTCGTCTTCTTTTTGAGTTTGGAGTCGTCTAAAGAGTGCGGTGAGAATCTCATAGCAATCATCCTTGGAGATCATCATCTCAACCCACGTATATCTTGAGTAGTTATCCACCACCACTAAAGTATATCTACTTCCTCCAATGCTGGCAGTGGTAACGGGTCCAAACAAATCTATGTGAAGTAGTTGTAAGCATCTTGAGGTTGATAGAGCGGTCTTGCTGGTGAAAGACGATGCGGATTGCTTACCAAGTTGGCATGCACTGCATTTCTCAGGATGGTGGTCATCCACTTTGGGTAAACCACGAACGAGGTTTCCCTTCCAATCTTTGCTAGATACTTGAAGTTCAAGTGGCTCAAGCTCTTGTGCCATAGCCAACTATTTTCGCTCACATTTTTAGCTACAAAACAGAGATTAGTAATACTACATGCAAAATCTAGATCAATAATGTAAATATTACTCTTACGAATCCATGTGAGTAGGGTGACTCCGGAAATGCTATCTTTGATAAAGCAGTTTGATGACGTGAAGTTGCAATGCATTTATTTTTTGCAGAATTGAGAAATTGAAAGGAGGTTGTGCTTGAGTCCTTCAACAAGAGAAACCTTCTCAATGGTTAGGTTTCCTCTCCTTATTACACCATACCCAATGGTCTTGCCTTTGTTGTTTTCACCAAAGGTTACAGATGGACCACTTTCTTCAATGACATCTTCAAGTAATGATCTATCTCCAGTCATATGTCTTGAGCAGCCACTGTCAAGATACCATTCATTTTCCTTGGAGTGACCTACCATTAAGCAGAGGACCTGAAATGTAAACATTAAGAACGAGGTCCCCCTTTATTCCTTGGGTCCTGAAGTTAGCAACCTTTAACGACCCACACCTGTTTGACAGAAGGAGGTTTACTCTTCCTGGCATTGGATGTGAATCGCAAAAGGCATTCTGCAGCCGTGTGACCTAAACCATCACACACAGAGCATTTATGAAAGCTAAAAGCATCATGAGGTTTTACTAACTCCTTACTTTTCTTAGGATTTGCATGCGGTTTGGGAGGAGCGGTTTCAGCCTTGACAAAGGGAACTGGCTTTGGTTTGACCGCGTATTTTCTAGGAACGCTCTTCTTGATTTTGAAGGCAGGAGGAGCAGCGAAGAAGAAGGGCGGTCAGCCTTGCAGTTGCCAGCACCACCTCTCAGAATCCTTTCCTTTCTTCTGAGAGTTCTTCCCATATTGTTTCTTTGGGTAGACATAATTAAAATTTTGTTGTCCTTTACCCTTAGAATTAGCATGCTTTCCCTTAGGAATTTCTTTAGTTAGTTTTAAAATTTCCTCATCCTTTTCACAACAGGATGCACACTTCTCCTCATCACCAGATCCAAATCCCAGACCCTCTTTAATTCTACTGGGTACTTGGGTATCTATAATTTGATCCATGGTGGATTTTGACTTGAGCCACCCATCAATAATCTTTTGGAGATCGTTGATTTGGGTGACCAGGTCATCATTCCTGAGTTGAAGTGCAGCAACCATAGTTTCAAGGATGCGGTTTTGATCAGCAAGAAGAGTCATACTTTTGATTTGGTCCTTAAGATTTGAAATTTCAGACCTCATCACAGTTTTCTCCTGCTTGTACTGAGAAATTTCATCATCAGCTAAACTTAAAGCTTTCTTAACATTTGAGAATTTGTGGATCATCATTTCTGCTTCCTTGAACATCCTTTCATGTTCCATGGGAGAAACCTCTTCCACCACCTTTTTCAAAATTTTCTTCTTTGGAATTGCTTTTGAAGGTGGAGCATTTGTAGGAGGAAAAATAGGACGTGAATACGAACCATTTCCTATCTTAATGCTAGGAGTAAGTTTGACATTATCATCCAATTTAAAATTTGGAATTTTTGGAGAAACTTCTTCTTCCTCCATATCTAGCAACTCGATTGACTCAGTATCTGACTCATCGGAAGCATCTGTAATTAAGCAGAGATTAACCTCTTCGGTTTCTTCATCACTTCCATAATCTGAGTCTGTTTCAATCCAAGTTGCTAATTCCTTGGAATTCTCTTCCTCCCCAGCAACCATTCCCTTGCGACGAGAAAATTTCGCAGGAGAGGTTTTCTTTTTCATGTATTCATATTTAGGCTGTGGACACTCAGATGCAAAGTGACCAGGTTTTCTATAGTTATAGCAAACTAGATCACTCTTTTTCTTTGTATCTGCAGCCTTAGAAAATGTTGCAGGAGGTTTGCCTTTAGAAAATGTTTTTGTGAAAGGTTTTGAGAATTTTCTAAATTTTTGAAATCTTTTCACAAACATGGCAAAATCATCATCATCCATCTCGATGAGTGATGAGGTTGATAAGGAAGGATCTGCGTTTTGATTGGATGTGGATGGTTTCTCCTCATGTTCCACGATGGACATGGAAAGCGATTTGGTTTTCCCTTCAATCTCTTCAATATGATTTAACTTAAGCTCATAGACTCTAAGATTTGCATACAAGTTACTTAACGACCAAGTATTCAAAACTTTGGAGTCTTCTAGAGAGGTTGCTTTATTTACCCATCTAGAACCTAAAGCAGCTAGGAAAGTCATATTGATTTCCTTATCAGTTAAAGTTTTGCCAAGAGATCTACAAGCATTAACTACCTCAACATAGCGATCGTAGGTCTGATGCAAGGTTTCGTTGGATTTTCTGTTGAAGTTGTTGTAGGATCTTTCAACAACATATAATTTGTTTTCCTTGCATTCGTCATCACCTTCGAGGTAGCTCTCTATGGCATCCCACATCTGCTTTGCGGTTTTGAGGTACATCACCTTTTGAAGAGTTGAAATGGGGAGGGTTCCAGAAATGATGTGCCTTGCCTTGCTGTCCAAGGCAGCTAATCTCTTCTCTTCATCCGACCACTCGTTGTAAGTGCTCCAATTTGAGCTTGTTAGAATTTTCGTTAGAAAATTAACGAAAGTTATAACATTTCTAACAATTCCTAACAATCCTAACCTTTCTAACAAAGTGAGGGTAAAATGGGCATTGTTATTTAAGGTTAAACCTTAAAAAGAATCTCAAAAAGAAAAACAAAAGAAGAAAACCATAAATAGAAATGCTGGAAACATAAACTGGCTGCTTAATTTGAATTTCAAAAAGAAATATTCCTCTTGTCCAAAGCTGGAGCTGCATTTAATGAACAGTGCACGCTGAGGGTTCCCCATCACGCGGGATGAGTTTGTCATCTCAGGAGGGCTATAAATTGAGCCCTCCAGTCACAAAAATAAGGAGCCACAACACATTTTGCACCGAACCTCTGGCGAAATATAGAGAGAAAACAGTGAGAATTCACTTGAATTGTCACCATTTTCTCTCCAATCTTTCCCAATTCATACTCATCCACTCACTCTCATATTAAAGCCCTAAACACTCATACATACAAGCCAAACACTCAAGAACACAAGGAAGATTGGTAAACCCTCCTTCTCCTAACCCTAAATCTCAACCATGCATGCATTTGCAAACTACAAAATGTAGTTCTTTCATCTTCTTGCTCTAGATCTAAGAAGATCACCATGGAAGACCATCTCCATGGATGATCTTCTACAAAGATCAAAATTATTTTCAAGTTCTCTTACTTTCTTGCAAAGAAAACTCATTTTCAAAACCCTAAAAACCATTTTCAAGCATAAAATCTCATTTTCAAAGGATAAAAATCCCCTTCCCAAGCAAATGAAATGCTTAGTCCTAATGTACCCCAAGGATGGTTTGGTATAGTTGATTCACCACTAAAATTTCTAGTGATCACTAACCAAAACCTATGGAAATGGGGACAAGCATGGATGCAAAACCCCCTTTAAAATCATATTCTCCTTCTTGGGAAGTTGCTGTCCAGTAGCAATTTTCCCAGACCTCAGTCCATTATCTTAATTTTTGGACACAGATGAACTTGGAATTTGGTGCTGACTACAAAAGACTTTTTGTAGCCAACATCCAGAGCTTTCCAGACATATTTTTACTTTATTTTTTGGGTGAGTAAAACTCCTCTTTTCAAATTTTCTTTCAGAGGCTAGTTCATCAGCTTCTGGGAATCCAGATCTCATATCGGAGGTTTCCAGAAGGTTTTGACCCCTCAAATCTTCTCCAAAATGGAAAATTCCTTCGCACAAGTCTTATTTAAGGTGTCTAGAACAACTTTCATATTCTGAGTTTATCCAGATTATGAAGTGTTAAGACCCTTGAATCCCTTTCAAAATCAAAGGTCCACTGCCTTTTTCATTCTGGCAGAAATGGCTCTCAACTTCAAAAGGTTTTTTTGAGTACCAAATCTCAATCCAAAAATCTTCCAAAAAATCATGGAATCAGTTTAAAGTCTTGAAAAGATATCCCTATTTTTACTTTTCTGAGTTTCAAAGTATTTTGGCCAAAACACACACACACACACACACACACAAATGATTTTCAGCTTGGAAGACTCGTTTTACGAGGCATTCCGGGTGCACACTAACGTCCTTCCCGGCGTGTAACATGACCTCCGAACCTAAATCACTGATCTCGGGCTTTTTTCAAAGTTTTGGCCCTCAAAATTAAAATGGCGTGGCGACTCCGTTTCGTTGATTTTTTCAAACAAAAATGGGAAAATTTTCAATACATCACACATCATCACAGTGGCGACTCCGCTGGGGACTAAGCTTTTTTTTTTAAAAAAAAAAATGGTATTTGGTATATTGGTGGAAACCACTAAATTTCCCGTTATCGCCTCCTAACACGAGTCGGGGATAAATTGTGGTCTAACAATCCCACGTACCGGTACCACCGTTTTCAAAAAAAAAAGCTTTTGAGGGTCAAGCTTCTGTCCCGGCTTTGAAAATCATTTTTGTGTGTGTGTTTATTTTTGCACAGTTTTCGTGTTGTTTTGGCCGCCTCGGAGAAAGTCAAAATCTTGACTGTCGGAATAATGTCCCTAACTGTCGGAATTTTCGTGCTTACGTGCTTATGTGCTCATTAAATTTCAAAAAAAAAAATTTCAAAAAAAAAAGGATTTTCAAAAAAAAAGAAAATTTTCAAAAAAAATCATGCATCATATTTTTAAGACACATAAAAAAATCTCTATTTTACTCAGAAAAAGAATATAGACTGCTTGCACACTACGCGCACGTGACCGTACACTGCACACTACGTCCCTAACCCGGGGAAATCCTTGTCGCGGTCCGTTTGGTCTTATTACGCCTCTCGGATGAGCACAGGACTACCCAAACATCCCATGGAGCCTCGTGTCGACCATGCACTTGTCTGTGACACACTTTGTCCGAGACCCGGTTGGTTTTTAGTCTGGTCTGTGTCATGCCCTGTCTGTGTATAGACCTTTCCTTTCAAGCCTTTGTCGGCATACCGACTCAATATCTTTCGGGGTCCCTAATCAGTCGAAGTTCTGCCGGTTTTCCGCCGCAGACTTTGACCAAGATATTGACCGGCGCCTTGACTTCGGCTCTGACTGGCACAAATTATACACTGACTCCCAGCATTGACACTGAGTCATCAAGGATTAATGAATATTCCATGCCTAATTACGGCTTAACTGACGACAAGTCAAGATCAATCGTGGACATTTATCAGTCCAAATCATGCCGACTTTTCGTCGAGCCCTCGGACATGATCTTGACTTTTGACGTCAGCTTTGTCCGTAATTTACATCGAATGCTCGTTAAGACTCGATTACCCGCCAGACTTTTAGGATCGTTTTCTTGCGGTCGGTGGGACCCGCTTGCCCTATAGGACCCTCGCCCGGGCCTCCTGGGAGGTCGAAATACAGGTGGAATACGAGGGGCTTATAGACGTAGTGACGGGGCCCACTGATCCAGGATCCAGAGTAGTTTGCGAAAAAGAAGAGCAATCTTTTCCAACCGATTAGGTTAATAAAACATGTTTTAAGTAAACGTGAACAAATAACTGCATGTTGCATGAGCCAAAAGCCCAAACACCTACCCTCCTTCCATTCCCAGACATCTGAACCTTCGTGTCCTTTCCCCCGCAGCTCCGCACAAAGCTTGGTTTCGGGCACCGGGTCACCGTTTGATCAGTTGGGAAGAGTCAAGCGCGTCATCAGCTTCGCCGTTTGTTCCGACTCCGGGTTTCGTAATGTCTGCATCAGGTAATGATGGGGATAACGTTGCTCCGTCCTCCAAAATCCCTCGAGGCATGACCGGTATTGGATCCAGTTGGTGAGAACAGATGAGACTTCGACATGAGGCTCAAATTGATGACCTTCTGGGGATTGTCGCAAGTCATGGTTTGACTATCAGTCTCAATTCCGATGGCACTTTTACCGCAAAGAAGGAAGAGGGTTCTCCTCCTCTTCTTAATCGTCCCGGATACATCAAGATGCTACCCCAAGATTCCTATGTTTCCACCGCCGGGACTCCTGCCCGTCGACTTACAGGCAACCGGCCCCCAAACAGCGGTGGGGACGAAAGAGTTCGGTATACTGTCAGTTGTCCCCTCTCAAAGTGATGATCCCACAAATATCAGCCTGAGTGATGAAAATCAGGGAACAATTGAAGAAATATGGTCAGCCATCAAAGCCCTGGAAGAACGCCAGAACAGACAGCAGGCCTGGATTGAAGAGGCCACACGCCACTTCGGGACCTTAACAATATCCCAACCTGGCTGGGGCTATCTTGAAGGACAAACATATGCCCGTTCCCCAGGACCTCAATATCTCTCATTATCCGCGGAGTCCAATCACTCGCTTCCAGACGAGCCCAGCAGATCCCCGGACCAGTTCCACTCAAAGTCATTCCAAAGACCGCTCAACCTGAGGTCCCAAATCCGCCACCGTAGAACACATTTGGTGGGATATTTGTGACTGTCCCGATTGCCTTGAAAGGGATTATCAGGACTGGATACACGAGGACCGTCCTCCTAAGAAAAAGAAAATTTCCTCCCAGCAAAAATTGAAGGAGAGATTCGAGGCCGGTGATAACAGTGTGGGAACGCTCGGGGAGCCATCTGGGGGATTTGATTATTATGTACTCTACTCCAGTCAGTCTTCCCCAAAGCAAACAGGGGTAAAAGAGCAGAAAAGCCTTGCCAACGACGGAATTGAGACCTTCGGATACCAGAGTACCTGCAGAACGTGTCCAACCCCTCGGGGTCGCCCAAGGTTCAGTTTGTCCACTCCCGAGTATACACCGATGAAGAAAACCGACGCGGTCTGGCGCTCCCACTCAATCAACATGTTGACTGGAGATGGCAACCGCCACAAAAGGCATCAGTATAACCCAGGGGCTTCGGCAAAGGCTCTACCTCGCAAGAAAAAAGCACGAAGTGACTGGCTTGATGACTCTCTATCCCGAGACAAGGACCAAATCTATGATCCCCGCCTATATGGTAGCATGATCACCTTCTGCGACGAAGATTTGCCAAGAGATGTCTCCCAACACAATGAAGCTTTGTACATCACTATTCGGCTCAACACCATATCACTCCCTGGGGTATTAGTGGACAATGGATCATCGGTAAACGTCCTTCCTCAGCATGATGAGGGCCCTCCGCATAAATGAAAGGCGTATGATCCCATCTACCCGGACTGTCAAGGCCTACGACGGTTCGTCTCGTCCCATTCTGGGGACAGTGACTCTGGAACTCTGGTACGAAACCCAAATGGTGCCCGCAAAGTTCCATGTAATGGATATCCCCTCCGAGTTCACAGCCCTACTAGGGCGCCCTTGGTTGCATCACATGAAAGCCATAGCCTCCACTCTCCACCAATGCGTCAAATTCATCAACCGGCAGGGAGACCTTGAAGTCATAAGGGGTGACAGTTTCCTCATAGGGAACGAAGCTGAAACAATAGCCAAGAATGCCCACAGCCAAACACCGGGGCTACATCCTTCAAGAGGCAAGTCTCGCCAGCATCCTTTGGAATCCGGCGATGCCAACTATGTCAACACACTCAAGCGAGCAGACTCCGAAGAAGTCAGATTCATCAAATCCAATTGTCATTTCCAACATTTGGAGGCATACTGGAAGGAAACATTGAACGCCGCCATGATACAGGCACACAAACCCCCGGTTCCTAATCACAGCTTCGTCACCATTCTTCAAACCCACTCTCTGACCCTGCCAAGCCAGGAAATTTTCATGATAAAGATCGACAAGCATCGTCATACTCAACTCGAATCTATGAACGTCGTGTGGGACGTCCTCCTTGCTGAACTACCTGCCAAGCCTTTCCGCTCGAGTATGGGACATGAGATTTTTCTAGCAGCACACCGAGACGCAATACGTCCTTACATCTGGATTGAGCGGTCAGATTGTGACGAAATGGAAATCCCCAGGATTGAGGAAGATCCCTACATCCACATGCTCAGCTTTCAGACGCCAAACACAATTGATTCTGGTTCAGCCAAAGAGATAATAGCAACGACTGAAGAGGGAGCACAGAGACCATGCCTTTCCCGAGTTGTGAAGCCACCGACAGCGATGCCGCTAAAGAATTGGGAAACTCTCTCAGGCCCGTCCGCGACCAAAGAGGAAATGATCACCAAGCTTGGATTGGTCCCCCGTCCTTTCGTGTCAACCTTTGTAAAGTCCTCCGAGTCTCTCATTGTTGAGTTCGAGTCTCTCGAGTCGTCCGATGGCCTTACGCCTGAAGACTACGAGTCTGTAGCGAACGTTGTATTCCCCTTCGTCTTCAATGAAATGATGAACCTTTCTGAGTATCCCTTAATTGCAACTTTAACTAATGATGAATTAACTAATAATCTAAAAACAGTTAATAACGATTCACTAGATGAAGAGGCAGACACATTAAATGAACAATATATCAAAGAAATCTTTAAGCAGGTTGTCCGGAAAAAGGAAAATCGAGCCCAAGCTGTCGAAGAGATTTTGACGAGTGTGAATTTGGGAACTGCAGAAGAGCCTAAAGAGACGCAGATTGGTGATTTCTTCGAAGGAATCGGAAAGGATGCTCTGCAAAGTCCTACAAAATCCTCAACTCAAGGAAAGTAGCCCTCTTCATCAAAGAGAACATCATATGCAGATACGGGTTGCCAGCCGAAATCATCTCAGATAATGGATCCCACTTCGAAGGGGAATGTGAAAAATTGCTGGCAGAATTCCGAATAACCCGTCACAAGTCATCTCCTTACAGGCCCCAAACCAACGGAGCCGTCGAGGCAGCAAACAAGACTCTGGAAAATATCATCCGGAAAATGGCTGTCCAAGGCAGAGATTGGCCCGAGAAGTTACACCTGGCACTCTGGGGCTACAGAACATCAGTCAGAACGGCAACTGGGGAAACACCTTTTGCCCTCACATACGGAATGGAAGCCGTACTCCCAATCGAGCTGGAAATACCCTCGCTCCGTATACTGTTGGAAAGCCAGATCAACGAGGTCGAATGGCTCCAGAGTCGCCATGATGAACTGGCCCTACTAGACGAACGCCGATTGAAGGCCATGGAACACATCCGGGCCTACCAAGGAAGAATGGCTAGAGCCTTCGACAAGAAAGTAAAGCATCGGGAAATCCGAGAAGGTGATCTCGTTTTGAAAGAAAAGCCCCCAGTCCGTATCAACCCCCTCGGCAAATGGGAGCCTGTATGGGTCGGGCCGTATGTCGTCCAGAAGATCTTCTCCGGAGGAGCCATGCAACTTGCAGACCTCGACGGGAATCCCTTTGACAAGCTGCGCAGATACTACGCGTAAAAAAAAAAGAGAGTGCTAAAAGAGTAATACCCAACTAGGTTGAAAACCCGAGAAGGGCGGCCTAGGTAAAAAACAGGGTTGCACCAAAAAAAAAACAAAAAAATCAGGTTGAACTACGAAGACCTGAGCTCCTCAAAATGAGGGGAACGTAGGCAGCCGGAAACGGTTCGGTCTAAAACACAAATAAAAGTCATACTTTGACATCAATACAATTGATCAGACCATGAAAGCGTCTCGAAAAACTCTAAAGCAATTCAAATATTCATTACAAGTTAAAAGCTCTTTGATGAGTCTAAGCCCGATTCATTCCTACAACTGGCAACCTGCTAAAAGAAACTAAGATACATAATCAAACTAATGTGTCTGCCATGACAAGAAAGGGATACTCGGAAACCTCAGAGTCACTCCAAGCCACTCGTACTGGCCTCTCCCCTCTTCTTCCCCCTTCGAGTCTTCTTTTTCTGAACAGGAAAGATGTCAGTGTTTCTCCTACCAAGCTCTGGTATAGGGACAGGATCTATCAAACCAGCCTCTGTCAGGGCCTTAGTAGCCCTAGCGTCATCCCTCATCTCCTGTAACCTAGCTGGTAGCATAGGAGCCCTCCTCTCCTGTCTCTTGACGTAAGCCTCATAATCGGTCACAGCGTCTCCGCTCCTGTCATGAGGGTTGGCCCTCGCCTCGGCCCTCCTCCTCTCAGAAACAGTCAGGTCCTCCGCACCCACAATGGCCTCACGCCGTCTCAAAATAGCCACCTGAGTCTCTCCCAGATGCCTCTCATACCAATCCAGGTACCAAGTGGTCAGGAACACCGGTCTCGGACGCCTGAGAATAACCCGAGGAGGAAAGGTATCATACCTCCATGCTCGGGAAAGAAATGGAAACACTGAGGGATCATCCATAGAAACAGGAGCCACCACTCTGGTGGCTATATCATCAAAGCCCTCCAAAGGAACCTGCTCCAAGCCAAACTGTCTCAGAACTAAAGCCGGAATATAGAAGCTGGACTGAGAAAGCCCCGGAAGCATGACCACGGGAGACCCATCCTGAAGCACTCTGCGAGTCTCCACCCGCCAACAAGGCACTGACCATCTGATATCCTCTGTCTGGAGACCAGCCATCCAACGCTCCCACGAGCCCTGATCATCAAAATCCACTGCAACCCCCCTCCTGGCAAATGTCCAAGGCTTGATCATGTCGGGAGTTTCCCGAAGAATCCCCAAGCGCTCCATCAGCCACAGGGTCAAGAGAAACGGGCTGCCCCCGTGCATATACCGTCTTCCGGTAGCCAGCCTATCAAGAGCATGAAAAGTCTCCCCCAAAATCAAAGGAACGACATCTCTGCCCAGGCGACAGTGAACGACAACATCCAGCAAAGACCGATGGCAGATCCCAAAGGAATAGACCATGAACAGGGTGCCAAACATACAAAGTGCAAAGGCATCCCAATAGGCATCATCCACCAAGCCTAGGCCCCTAAATCTGTCGGGAAGACCGGAAATATCGAAATGATCGGGACCACGGATCATACCTTGCGCTTCCTCCGGGGAAAGATGAAGGAGGACGCACAATCTGTCAACAAAAGAAGCCCCTCCGGGCAAGGGAACCGCTATCTCTTCCACCTCCGGACCTCCAAGCAAGGCCCGAAATTCTTCCACAGTGGAACAATCTCATTGAAGGAAAGGCAAAAGCCATGCCTTCTAGTGTCCCAAAATGAAGAAGAAGCCCTCAAAAGCTCATAATCCGGAATCAATTCCTTGAGAGACCATAAGCACTTCACCTTGTACCTTTCTTCAAAGAAGGACCTCCTCTCATGCATAATCTCCTAGGACCAATCCTTGAACTTGTTGAAGAATGACATTTGGGATTCTTGGGACAATTTTGATGGAGCTTTTCTAAAGTTTTCCATGGTTTTTCTCTCTTTCTCCTCGAAAATGGCTGTTTGGACTGGAGGTTGAAGAGGATATTTGAATTTGAAATAAAGTAAGACCAGGTCTGAACCAAAATTAAAGGACAATGTCGAAGCCGCCCCTATCCGCGCGGACATGATTGTCACAAGCGGAAAAATTCGCAAATGTCCAAGCCGCTACATCAAAAGAGGAATATTCCGTCCCGCTGCTCGAAACCTCGTGCAAAAAAAACCTCCCCAAACCAGTCCATATACCAAACACCCTTGCAAAAAAAAAAGGCTCATGCAACACTGCATTCATACTGCATTGCATTCATAAAATAAAATCCTAAATTATTACATTCCAAAAAAAAAAAAGAGTGTGCATAAAAAAAAAAAAACAAACAAACATAAATAAAATCCTAAATTATTACATCCCAAAAAAAAAGAGAAAAAAAAATGTGCATAAGCTGTACAAATCTAAATCTCAATCTCAAATCAAAAAAAAAAAAAAAAAATCAATCGGAGTCTCCGCCTGCCCGATGTCTGCCCCGGCCCCTCTTGCGACTCGGCCCGCTCTCCTCAGAGCCCCGAAAATCTCGGCTCGTAATCATCCTCGTCTCCGTAAAGAGGCTCATCAGACCAACCGACACGCTCCGATAGGGCAAGCCGAGATCTCGCGAAAAATCGTATCCGAAGGTGAAGGCGTCGGACTCCCGGACGTACGAAGACGACCCGCCATGCCGCCATACGTGTCCCCGCCCGTGTGGATCCCCGAGAATGACGTGATCCAAAGGCAACACCGCTGGGATCAAGGAGAGGAGACAAAGGAGTCTCGAAGAAGTCTCGAGCGAATAGGGGAAGCCTCCCGTCCGACAGCGCCGGCCGTGGTCGCCGCTCTAGCTCGAGGAGCCCCGCAAGCGACCATCCTCCTGATGAATCTCTTGGCCCCGATCACTTGCTTCGTCAGCTTCTCGACGACCACCTCCGAAAACTGCACAAAAGCAAAAGCGTCAAAAAAAGGAAGTGATGCTAAAGATGATGAAACAAAAGAAAGAAGCGTAAAAAGCCATACCTTCATACCCGGACGAGGCCGGAAAGCTCGTGGAAGTCGCCGGCCGAGGGATCTCGCACCCTCAATCGGACCCCATCCCGGGATATAGGAAAAATCCGTCCGAGGGTACCGCGGGATCCCAAGCCCCTCCCTATCCAGACCCGAGGCATCCTCAGCCTCCTCAAGACGAATGTCGCATATGGCTCAATCTCCACGAAATCCGAGAAGTGCTGGCCGGCTCGGTAATCATCCCAGGTCACGGACCGATCGCTCGGGTGCATCATATCGGCAGGAGGCTCCACCGGTGTCCTCAAAGGCGACCCACGCCATGCCGGCGCGTCACCCTCTCTCCCGCATAATATGCATCGCAGTCGACCTCTCAAAATCCTCCGCCGCACGCCCGTATCTCGCCGCCTTCACCGCGCCACCTCAAAGCGATCCTGTGGGAAGAATATCATCCCCTCATCCGTCTCGGCCTCCGTCAAAGGAAGGCAATCCGCGCACTGAGGGTCGTACGCCCCGGAGCTTATCTTCTCCCGGCATGCTTGGACCAAGACCGCATGGCCGGATACGCCCGACGTACTCCGCCGGCCGCCGCCACACCGTGACGTGAAAAACTCCAACGCCCATACCGCGAAAGGTAAAAATCAAATCAATCCAAGGCGAAAGAAAAGTGTGTGCTCAAAAAAGAGAAGGAGGGGAAAGCAAAAAGAGAGCTTATACCTCCGTGGCAAACTCAAAGCAAGACAAAGAGCTCACAGCCTCTTCCCACTGTACCTATCAAGAGCAAAGTAAAGCCATGCCACTCGGCCTCTCCCCACGAGACATCTCCGACCGTCTCCATGTCCTCCAGGGATCTCAGCAAGGCAAAGACTGCCGTCCCCTCAGCATGCCCAAAGAGGGTGCTCGAAAAAGCAAACCACAAGAAGGCCCTAGCGATCTGATCGGCGCCTATCCTCTCCTCCCCAGCCTCGTAGCTCGCTATGGTCTCCACAATCTTACCGTAGACCACGGCATACTCCATCCCCATCCCCTTTTTGGGAATAGGGAAAATCCCGTAAGAGCCTCGCAGATCGCTGATCGGCTATAGCCGCCCCGCCACTCAATGCCGCGTCCATTAAAGGACAGCCCGTAATCGCAGCGTAATCGGAGGGCGTAACCGTAGCCTCGCCCCGAAGAAGTGAAAGGTGTGGGTCGCGTCCCACCAAAGGTCTTTGCGCCAGAGCAAACATCAAGCCCTTGCTCTTAGGGAACTTGACCAACCCCCTCAAGCACTCAACGAACTCCCAAAGCCCCGTCTCGACAACAATCTGTCTCGGACTCGGCAAAGCTCCTCGGCCCGCATCCGGAAGCCGGTCCCACAAGTCAACCACGGACTCCACTGATCCTCGAGTCTTCATCTTGTTCAGCTGCTCCGTCACAAAACGGTTTCCGCCCTGCAAAAAAAAAAAAGAGAGAAAATGTCAAAAAAAAATTGCATTTGCATTTGCACAAAAAAAAAAAGCATACACATGCATTAAAAAAAAAAAAAATCGACAGCATAACAGCATACAATGAGCATAGCCCCATCTTTCTCGCACAAGAAGACAAGTTTCAGCAAATCCCAATGCATTCATCAAAAAAAAAAAAAAAAAAAAAAAAAAAAAGAGATGCATTCCTACGGAAGTAAAAACTCCGTCCCATTTTCAAAAAAAAAATTCCTATGCATACATGCATATCATCCATCTTACATGCAACGGGAGGAAAAATCCGTCCCACTTTTCAAAAAAAAAATATATATCCTAAACATACATACATCCCATATTGGCAAAATGCCCATTCTTTCCAAACAAAATGCATGTATTGCATCATTCATCAATATCAATATTCCATTTCAAAAAAAAAAAAAAAAATCATCATCATCAACATGCAATATTCAATTTCAAAAAAAAAATCACAATTTTCGAATTTTCACATGCAATTTTCGAATTTTAAAAAAAAAAAAATGGCGAAAATGCCAATTCTTTTTCCCAAGCAAAATGCACATTTTGGGTTACTCACATAATCATCAAGATTCAAAGACAATGAACATCAATATTCAATTTCAAAAAAAAAATTTCAAAAATCACCTAAAATTCAAATTTCAAACAAGAAATCAACAAAGGGATCAAAGGGTTTCAAAGTATACCGTTCGGAGATTCGAATCCGAAGCCCAATGTTGCCAAGCATCGGGGTAGGGCTCCTCCGCAATCGATTGCGAAAGATTGTAATGCCTCCTCATCCGGACGAGCTCCAATCGTCTCTCCGCCACCGGGCCACGTCCTTGGCCTTGAAAAGCGCTTTCCCCGTGTTCCATTGCTCAAAAAATCGAAGAAAACGGAGGATTTTTGATGATTTTTTGGCCAAAAATGGCTTCCTTCCTCGGTTCTCTCTTTCTCTCTCGTAATTGCAGACAATTTCAAAAACTGAATGGGGAAGAAGAAAAGGGCGTTGGCCCTAATTAATACCCCTGACTTTCAGCTCCTATCCGCGCGGATAGGATTGCAAGGGTCAAAATGACCCTTTTGCCCCTTAAAATTTCAGGACTCTGCAATTCAGTCCCCAACTTGACAAAGTTAACAAAGTTAACCAAAGTCAGCCCCTTGTCAAGAAAATCATTTCCCGGCAGTCAAACGTAAGTCCGATCTCCTCGAGAAAGATAACGAGATCTCGTATCTTTCATCAAAATCTTCCCCGGCAGTCAAACGTAAGTCCGATCTCCTCGAGAAAGATAACGAGATCTCGTATCTTTCATCAAAATCTTCCCCGGCAGTCAAACGTAAGTCCGATCTCCCCGAGAAAGATAACGAGATCTCGTATCTTTCATCAAAATCTTCCCTAAGCAAAGAAACGTAAGACCGAGTGCCCTGAGAAAGATAACGAGATCCCGTATCTTTCATCAAAATTACCAACTAGCTCAAACGTAAGACCGATTTCCCGAGAAAGATAACGAGATCCCGTATCTTTCATCAAAATCATCAACCTAAGCAATAACGTAAGACCGATTTCCCGAGAAAGATAACGGAATCCCGTATCTTTCATCAAAATCATCAAACGGCGAGTCAAACGTAAGACCGATTTCCCGAGAAAGATAACGAGATCCCGTATCTTTCATCAAAATCATCAAACGGCGATCAAACGTAAGACCGATTTTCCCGAGAAAGATAACGAGATCCCGTATCTTTCATCAAAATTACCAACGGCGATCAAACGTAAGACCGATTTCCCGAGAAAGATAACGAGATCCCGTATCTTTCATCAAAATCATCAAACGACAAATAAACGTAAGACCGATTTCCCGAGAAAGATAACGAGATCCCGTATCTTTCATCAAAATCATCAAACGGCAGTCAAACGTAAGACCGATTTCCCCGAGAAAGATAACGAGATCCCGTATCTTTCATCAAAATCATCAAACGGCAGTCAAACGTAAGACCGATCTCCCCGAGAAAGATAACGGAATCCCGTATCTTTCATCAAAATCATCAAACGACAGTCAAACGTAAGACCGATCTCCCCGAGAAAGATAACGAGATCCCGTATCTTTCATCAAAATTACCAACGGCAGTTAAACGTAAGACCGATTTCCCCGAGAAAGATAACGAGATCCCGTATCTTTCATCAAAATCTTCCCCGGCAGTCAAACGTAAGACCAATTTCCCAGACGAATACGTCTGATTTTCCCCAGCAAAGGCTAACGAAATCCCCAGCAAAGTTAACGGAATCCCAAAAGCTAACGAAATCTCGAGTAGAACTCGAACTACGAAAGGGCTTGATTCCCACTAGGGATACGTAGGTAGCCTATCATTAGGTCCAGCCCCCCGACCAAAACGGTCACCCTCTCCTTCGGCAGCAGACGAAGTCCACCGAAAGGCCATTTCAAATTAAGGTTCGAGGCACCTAAAACGCCATCTTCAAGGTTCGAGGCACCTAAAACGCCATCTTCAAGGTTCGAGGCACCTAAAACGCCATCTTCAAGGTTCGAGGCACCTAAAACGCCATCTCCAAGGTTTAAGGCACCTAAGACACTATCACTAGAAAGCGTTAAATCGCAATCATCCCCAGCCGAGCGGATAACCATCAGACCGAAAATGGTCATCTCTTATCCCCAGCAGAGTTTCTTTCCCCAAAGAACCGACCGCGTAACTCGCTCATCGGGTTCGAGGCACCTAAAACGCCATCATCTCCGTGGTCAAAGACCCGAACTACGATCGGCTTGGTTCCCATTCGGGATACGTAGGTAGTCTATCGCTAGGTTCACCACCCGATCACTCGATCATCCCCGCCAAATATGGAGCCTTACTCTTATCGACGACCCCGCTTCCTTCGAAAAGCGCCGTCGCCGAGGGCTACTGTAAGTGCTCCAATTTGAGCTTGTTAGAATTTTCGTTAGAAAATTAACGAAAGTTATAACATTTCTAACAATTCCTAACAATCCTAACCTTTCTAACAAAGTGAGGGTAAAATGGGCATTGTTATTTAAGGTTAAACCTTAAAAGAATCTCAAAAAGAAAAACAAAAGAAGAAAACCATAAATAGAAATGCTGGAAACATAAACTGCCGCTTAATTTGAATTTCAAAAAGAAATATTCCTCTTGTCCAAAGCCGGAGCCGCATTTAATGAACAAGGCACGCCGAGGGTTCCCATCCGCGCGGATGAGTTTGAGTCATCTCAGAGGGCTATAAATTGAGCCCTCCAAATACAAAAATAAGGAGCCACAACACATTTTGCACCGAACCTCTGGCGAAATATAGAGAGAAAACAGTGAGAATTCACTTGAATTGTCACCATTTTCTCTCCAATCTTTCCCAATTCATACTCATCCACTCACTCTCATATTAAAGCCCTAAACACTCATACATACAAGCCAAACACTCAAGAACACAAGGAAGATTGTTAAACCCTCCTTCTCCTAACCCTAAATCTCAACCATGCATGCATTTGCAAACTACAAAATGTAGTTCTTTCATCTTCTTGCTCTAGATCTAAGAAGATCACCATGGAAGACCATCTCCATGGATGATCTTCTACAAAGATCAAAATTATTTTCAAGTTCTCTTACTTTCTTGCAAAGAAAACTCATTTTCAAAACCCTAAAAACCATTTTCAAGCATAAAATCTCATTTTCAAAGGATAAAAATCCCCTTCCCAAGCAAATGAAATGCTTAGTCCTAATGTACCCCAAGGATGGTTTGGTATAGTTGATTCACCACTAAAATGTCTAGTGATCACTAACCAAAACCTAGGGAAATGGGGACAAGCATGGATGCAAAACCCCCTTTAAAATCATATTCTCCTTCTTGGGAAGTTGCTGTCCAGTAGCAATTTTCCCAGACCTCAGTCCATTATCTTAATTTTTGGACACAGATGAACTTGGAATTTGGTGCTCACTACAAAACACTTTTTGTAGCCAACATCCAGAGCTTTCCAGATATATTTTTACTTTATTTTTTGGGTGAGTAAAACTCCTCTTTTCAAATTTTCTTTCAGAGGCTAGTTCATCAGCTTCTGGGAATCCAGATCTCATATCGGAGGTTTACAGAAGGTTTTGACCCCTCAAATCTTCTCCAAAATGGAAAATTCCTTCGCACAAGTCTTATTTAAGGTGTCTAGAACAACTTTCATTCTCTGAGTTTATCCAGATTATGAAGTTTTAAGACCCTTGAATCCCTTTCAAAATCAAAGGTCCACTGCCTTTTTCATTCTGGCAGAAATGGCTCTCAACTTCAAAAGGTTTTTTTGAGTACCAAATCTCAATCCAAAAATCTTGCAAAAAATCATGGAATCAGTTTAAAGTCTTGAAAAGATATCCCTATTTTTACTTTTCTGAGTTTCAAAGTATTTTGGCCAAAACACACACAAACACACACACATACAAATGATTTTCAGCTTGGAAGACTCGTTTTACGAGGCATTCCGGGTGCACACTAACGTCCTTCCCGGCGTGTAACATGACCTCCGAACCTAAATCACTGATCTCGGGCTTTTTTCAAAGTTTTGGCCCTCAAAATTAAAATGGCGTGGCGACTCCGTTTCGTTGATTTTTTCAAACAAAAATGGGAAAATTTTCGATACATCACACATCATCACACTCGTCTTTTGGCTTTTTGACTTTTGGAGTTTCTGTATTGGTGGTTGCATCAGTGTTGGCCTTCATGGGAACGAACGGGCTATTGATTATGTACTCCACCAGCATCTCATCAAAGTTTCCAAATGAATAAGCATTCGGCACTTCCAGATGTCAAAGTGGTCTTCGTTCAAAATTGGAATGTGTGAATAGTTAACAGTTGTCATTGTCTTTAAGTTTGCCATATTGAATCGGCACACAAGCTGTTAAGCTTGAAAAACAGTGGTTTTATAAATGTGTTAGCTCTGATACCACTTGTTGGTCCCAAAGGTGGCAACAAGGGTAAAAAACAGCTAGAGGGGGGGTGAATAGCTGTTTCAAATTTTTTGCCCTCTTTTAAAAATTAAACCTCTAAGCTTACAAAACCGCTTGCAGTTGATAATATACTGCAAGTAGAGATGTAAAATGCACAGCGGAATATTAGAAGATACAAAGCGATTTTGAGGTGCCGTTTGTAAAGCGGTTTTGGTGGAGCGGTTTCAGTGAGTGCAGTTTACAAACAAGTGAGGTTTTGACAATGTTAACTCTAAACACAATTCACTATTAAGGATAACTACAATAATGATCAAACAGAGATAAAGATAGATAATCAGTAAGCACAAGAAAATAAATGCATAAAAATAAGAACACAATATTTGGAGTGGTTCAATCGATAAACGATCTACGTCCATTACCAAGATGGTTAGTCTTGAATTTCTAAGAGAGATTTTATATTGAGTATATGTGAGATTAAAAAGTACAATGAGTAATACTCAGATTTAATATCTTTTCTATGAAGAACAAATCCTAGACTATAATCAGTGTATCTCAAATGATTAATCAATGTGATTAAACAAGTGAGGTGTGTGTGTGTGAGAACAAGATCAAGGCTCTTTAAATCTTTGAGATGGAGAGCACAATGATTCTTGATGGTGTTAAGGCTTGTTTTCTGGGCTGGGATATATTTCTTGAAGTTTGAAGATGAAGATTAAAAGGACTTAGAATTTCTGGGCAGAGCTTCAGCTTCTATGAACTCACAGCAAATCAATTTCTCAAGCAATCTTCAAATGGTGAAGATTAGGGGTATTTATACCCAAGCATCCAAGATATAGCCATTGGACACAACTGTTGTAAGGACAGTACTTGATGCTTTCCCATTGGTCCACAGCAACCACTTTTGTCCTTAGGAACTGTTGTTGCAGGTAAAGCTGATCAGACCTCAGCTGCAATCAAGGTGGTTAGGACATCTGTCACCTTTTCAAGATCCTTGCAGATCTTGTCTGAAAAGTAGTCACGTGACAAGATATGGTGGTTGACTTTTGATATTGCTGACGTGGATTCGAATGGTAAAATGTGGTTTACTTCAAGTCTTCAACCATTGAGGCGGTTCTGGTGTGCAAGCGGTTCTGAGTGTAAGCGGTTCACCAGAGGAGGATTTCTAAGTGGTTGTAACAGCAAAGCATTTTTCATGAAGCGGTTCACAAGCAGTTTGCACTTAGAGGTTCAAGAGCATTTTCAGACTAAGGATTCCACCAAGCGGTTGCATGAAGCGGTTTGCTAGGCGGTTTTGACAAGGTAGTTTGAAACTCTGAACTGTATCCTCAGATCCAATGAGTCTTGTGCCAGTCTTCAAGCCTAAATTAACCTATTCTATAAAAGTGGACTTAGCTAAAAAATTGAAGTCTAAGCTTCATTACATATGGGCCTAAAGTCCTTAAAATAGACAGAAGGTTATGGTATCAATCAAATCTAATCTAAAATAGGAGGGTTAAAATATGCATACCCAACAGTTTCTAATAAAGGCAACCTTACAAGTCCGTAACCAATATAGCAGTTGGAATGGAAACAGATTGCACAAAGAGATGCATGTAGTGTTGAAGTCATCCATGAGCTATTTTCCCATTTATCACAGGAAGATCGTCGATTAAGAGGGAACATTTTCCATTATGCACACATTGTTTCAAAAGAAAATGCCAAAATGAGACATAATCAAACATTGTTTCAAAAGAAAATCATTCAAACTAAGAACTGAGACATAATCAAACTGAGACATATTCAAACTGAAAAAAAAAAACCTCGGAAGTCTAATCTAATACTTTCCAAATAACAAACATTGTTTCAAAAGAAAACGCCACATACATTTTCATACAATCAAAATAACAAACCCATTGTTTCAAACTGAGACATAATCAAACTGACTAACTGAGTATTCAAAATAACAAACTGAGACATAAACAAACTGACTAACTGAGTATTCAAAATAACAAACCCATTGTTTCAAAAGAAAATGCCACATGCATTTTAAAGCATGGTACTCTGCTCATGAGTATTCAAAATAACAAACATTGTTTCAAAATAACAAACCCATTGTTTCAAACTGAGACATAATCAAATTGACTAACTGAGTATTCAAAATAATAAACTGAGACATAAACAAACTGACTAACTGAGTATTCAAAATAACAAACCCATTGTTTCAAAAGAAAATGCCACATGCATTTTAAAGCATGGTACTCTGCTCATGAGTATTCAAAATAACAAACATTTTTTCAAAACATTTTCCATTGTCCCATACTTGATAATCCCATAGCTATGGCATAGGGTCATTGGGGAACTGAAATACCTGCTCCTTAATCTTGTCCTGTAAAAGAATCACATGACATAACAATTAACACATTAACATTGATAATAAAAATGTGTTAGGTTTTTACTTGTAAAAGAAACATATGATATATTACTATATCTATACACTCACATCACTTTTTACTTGTTTTTTATTTAGTCCATTAGCCTCTCTTGCCCAATCAGCTCCACATAATAGAACTTGAACTGTTTCAGGTTTCAACGAAGCACGATACGGGTTAATAACCCTACTTCCTGCACTAAAGGTAGACTCTGAGGCGGTTGTGGTGATAGGAATGAACAAAATATTAGAAGTAAGCTGAGACAAAACTTTGTATTTAAAGCTATTAGCTTTCCACCGCTCCAAAGCATCAAATGCTTGTCCAGGAACATCATTTACAACCCTTTCTTTCAAATAAGTATCCAACTCAGATTCCTCTGGCTCCACATTTGTTTGTGACATGTGCAAACGAAACTTGAACATCCCAGATGCAGCACTTTAACCCTGGTTTGCTACTTCATTTGAATGACTGCTATTAGAACTAGAAGATGTAACAACTTGAGATGTCCTCTCTTTTGAATTTGAAATATACTCAGCAAATAATTCTCGCATGGTACTCTGAACCTCATCAATTTTCTTATTTGCTACTCTGGCCTCTGTGTACATAACTGGAAAACAATAGTCAATAATCTTGAACTTGAACCTAGGATCTAAAACAGAAGCAAGAGACATCGTCAGATTACTTCCACCCCAATACTTATCAAACTTTTTTGTTCATCTTTTCAGCCATAAGTTAAATTTCATCATCAAGACTCTTCAACTTCTCATTAATCACTTATTTTATCCTCCAAACCTCCGGGAGAAGTAAGTTCGCAGTAGGGTATGAAGTTCCTGAAAGAATATTTGTTATGATGTTAAAAACTTCCAAGAAGTCACACACATCTTGAACTTTTCCCCATTCATCATCCCTAGGAACATAATCAAAGCCCCTTTCCCTATTTCGATATTCTGGAAACACAGCCTTGAACTCAATCGCAGTTGCTAACATCTTGAAAGAGGAGTTCCAATGTGTATTATTGTCCAAAATCAACTTTTTCCCACTCAAACTTTATTAGTCTCCCCTCCGTTTGAGTAATATATTTAACACCGTCTTTTACACAAAGAATAATATGATTAATCGGTTTATGTCCATTTTGCACCAACAAATTGATGATATGGGCACAACAACGTGTATGGAATAGCTTAGACCACATTGGGGATAACTTCTTTCTAAAATTGAAATTATCCTTGAGAAATGTCAATGCAACATCGTTGTTCTTGGCATTATCATATCTTAACTTGAATGCCCCATTCCCTAAAACAAATCAAAAGCTCTTCACTAATAACAAGACCACTATGGGGAGGAGGAATATTGTAGAAATTCAAGACACGTGAATGCAAACTCCATGAAGAATCAATCCAGTGTCCAGTAACCACCATGTATCCTAATTTTTGATAGTTTGATGTCCACATGTCAGTAGTAATGCATACCCTATCCACAGGCATCAAAAAATCCATAAGCTTTGCCTTTTCAATTTCATAAAATGAAATACACTCTTGTTTAACCATTTGACGAGTAATCTTTTGCCAAAATGGGGTAGCAGAACTCATCATCTTGTTAAACATAAGTGAATCTACTAGTGAAAATGGAAACTCATTAATCAATGTAAACTCAGTAACGGTCTTTCTCGTCAATGCATGATCATACTTAAATGTCTCCAACTTATTAGATTCGGTACCTGAAGGTGAGAACTGTAATACTTTTTGACTAAGCAATCCATTCTCAGCTTTGCATTTTTCACATGCCTTCCCAATTGAGTCGTTGAGCTTGTCGAGTGCAGCTTGAAAGTTTTCTTGCAAATGTTACACATAGCTAATCTTTGTTCTCCTTCTTTAACTTTAAGTTCCGTACATATTTTCCATACCTCTGATCTCTTCGATCTCTTTTTGTTTTTAAATTTTTCAAGCCCACTCTCTGTATCTTCTGTTCCATTTCCTAGATTTCCTGTTGAACCATCATCTATTAAATCATTGTCATCTTGGTCAATTTCAATATCATTCATGGCATCATCATCTTGATGGGGTATGCTTCCAATACTTATATTGTTGTCATATTCTTCCATATTCCCTGTTAATGTGCACATTCAAAGAGAAATTTTGAAATTAAAGTTGAGAAATTGAAGAGAGAGAGAAAAGAGGTATGTGGGAAATTAGTTAATTTACAGATTGAGCAAAAAAAGTTTTGAAAAGGGAAATTACATTAACTAAGCAATTAGAATATGGTAAATTAGTTAATTTACAGATTGAGCAAAAAAAGTTGTGAAAAGATAATAATTTTGAAATTATAGTTGAGAAATTGAAGAGAGAGAGAGAGAAAAGAGGTATGTGGGAAACCCTAGCATCTAGCAACCAGAAAAAAAAACCATCATCGTAGAAAGAAGAAAGGAAATAGTGAAATACCGAGTGAGAGGGCCAAAAAGAGCACGGGCAATGGGAGTGCCGGAGAGAGCGGTGGGGAGAGAGGACGACGGGCCGACGGCACAAAAGATGGGAAGTTGAAAGAGTGAAATGTCAAATGTGAAATCATGGAACTGGAAATGGAGGAGACTAGGTCTAGGAGTCTTTTGGTTTTTCTCTTGCCTTTCAAAATCAGCTTTGGAAATGTAGGAGACTAGGTCTAGGAGTCTTGTGGTTATAGTGGTGGTAGTAGTAATATTAGTGGTAGTAGTGGTGGACCTGGTGGTAGTAGTGGTAGTAGTGGTAGTAGTGTTAGTAGTGGTGGTGGTAGTGTGGTAGTAGTGGTAGTAATAGTGGTGGTGGTAGTAGTGGTAGTGGTAGTAGTAGTGGTGGTGGTAGTGGTGGTAGTAGTAATAGTAGTAGTGGACCTGGTGGTAGTAGCGGTAGTAGTGTTAGTAGTGGTGGTGGTAGTAATGGTGGTAGTGTGGTAGTAGTGGTAGTAGTGGTAGTAGTAGTGGTGGTGGTAGTGGTAGTAGCGGTGGTGGTGGTATTGGTGGTAGTAATGGTGGTAGTAGTAATAGTAGGGGTAGTAGTGGTAGTAGTAAACTAGTAGTGATAGTAATGGTAGTAGTGGTGGTGGTAGTAATGGTGGTAGTGTGGTAGTAGTGGTAGTAGTTGTGGTGGTGGTAGTGGTGGTACTGATAGTAATAGTGGTAGTGGTAGTGGTGGTAGTAGTAATAGTAGTGGTAGTAGTGGTGGTAGTAGCGATAGTAGTGGTAGTTGTGGTGGTGGTAGTGATAGTGATGGTGGTAGTAGTGGTAGTAGTGGTAGTAGTAGTGGTGGTGGTAGTAATGGTAGTGGTGGTAGACTGATAGTGATAGTAGTGGTGGTAATGGTAGTAGTGGTGGTAGGGTAGTGGTGGTAGTAGTGGTGGTGGCGGTGGTGGTGGTGGTAGTGGTGGTAGTAGTGGTAGTAGTGGTGGTAGTAGTAATTGTAGTGGTAGTATAGCAGTAGTGGTGGTAGTGGTGGTAGTGGTAGTAGAGGTTTTCTTTATCCAAAAATAAAATAAAAATTGTATTAAAATTAAAGGGTATTGTCCGTCCTTCTTTTCTTTAATATACTTTAATTTGTTTAGTTTTTTTCTAACTTTTTTTATATAACTTTTTGAAAAAACTTTTCCAACTAAAAAAAATCCAAAACAGTTTTCTTTATCCAAAAAAAATATAAAATATATATATATATATATATATATATATATATATATATGTATATATATATATGTATATATATATATATATATATATATATATATATATATATGTATATATATATATGTATATATATATATGTATATATATATATGTATATATATGTATATATATATATGTATATATATATATATATATATATATATATATATATATATATATATATATATATATATATATATGTATATATATATATATATATATATGTGTGTGTGTGTGTGTGTGTGTATATGAAAACAATGTATAAAATAAAAAAATCAAGCTACTGACAAGCTTCACGAGTCGAGTTCGAGTTCGAGCTGATAACAAACAATGAAAAATTTGAGCTTTTATCGAGTTTACCGAGTCGAGTCAAGTTCGAAACGAGCTTTGTCGAGCTCACGAGTCGAGCCTGTTCGACTCGAAAATTTCACGAGTTAAAATTCTTGTTCGAGCTCGAGCTTCAACTCTAGCTCATTCGAGTCGAGTTTTTTCTAGTCGAGCTCGAGTCGAGTTTGAGCTACTCGGTTCGCATAACATCCCTACTTGTAATGTACACTCGCAAGGGTGTATTTATCTTTGAAAAGGTGGGAACGGGTCCCCTTTTGTGTGAATGCCTTATTTGATGTAGGCACAAAAGAAATGCTTTTGGGCTTGACTCTTTTGAGATAGTATGATCACTGAAAAGCTTGTAAAAGTGTATGGAAGCACTTGCTGACAGAAAATCAGTGTTTAGCTCTATTTTTCCTATTTTGTAGAAAAAGAAGACTTGTCGAGACATATGAAAACTTGATTTATTCGCAATGATCACATGTTTGCTTAAAACCCTTTGTTGATGTTCGGGTTATTCAACAATAAAACATGATATGCTTGATTAATCATGAGGAGAAAGTCAACCGGTATCAAGGATCGAATTTGGTCTGGTGTGAAAGAAGGTTTGTGTATAGGAGGGGTCATTGGTGAGACGGAGTTTGTGGATTTGTATGTGTTTATGACCGGACCATTTCTGGTTGCCTACGTTCCCCTTAAGACAAGGAGCTCAGGTCGACGTAGTTCGGGGTTGAACCGTATTTGGCTTTGGGGCCAGGGCATGAATATTTGTGTGACCTTTGGCGAAAAGGCTCGGACGGAAGGTCGGATGATGAGGCACGAGCCTTGAGGTGATTTCTTGACAAGTCGTATTTGATGGCGACTTCAGTGATTCGATTGCTTCTTGATCGTTGCTCTCACGGGAAGAGAAAGAATTTGAATAAGGACTTATGAGATGATTTTGCCTCTGCCTTCCTGCCTTGGGCTTCTGACTAGCAGTGCTGGGTCCTTGGCTCTTTTTTTTTTGAAGCTCCTGCTTGAGCTTTTTCTCTTTTTTTTTTTAAAGCTTCTGCTTGAGCTTATTTTTTATTTTCATTTTTTTGAAGCTTCTACTTGAGATTTCTTTCTTTTTCTTTTTTTTTTTGAAGCATATGAGGGCGAAGGCAAGCCCCTGCTTGAACTTTCTTGATGCGCACGAGGGCGAAGGCAAGCCCCTAGGTTATTGTCGACATGGGGTCAATCTTTTAATGTTGAGTGACCTTTTGTTGTCTTTTGATGTTGCCGCCGTCGTTGACTTGGTCAAGGTGATGGTGGGGACATGTTTTGGAAAGTGTATGGCTTGATGGAGGCCTTTATGTGGGGTATGGTAAGGTGTACAGGGAGCTATCGATTGACTTTCTCACACCAATTAATCAAAGCATTAATCATTTGTGGAATTACTTGTTGAGCAATGCAAGTGATCACATAGAACAAAACCATTTCATTAAATGTAATGTGGGGTGCAAAATAATGTCCCAAGTCTAGCAAGAAAAGAAAGAAAACTTGCATATGAAAAATTGATGACTTAATTACAATGTCTGAGGAGGACTTGATTGAACGAGAAAAGTACTAGAACCTACGAGGTTGACTATATGATATTTTTTTTTGTGTTTTTTTTTAGTGTTGAGGGGGGAGAAGAAGACTCGATATTCTTTAGGCGAAGTATCGACGGAGAATTCTCTGATTTGTGTCTCTGTAGGCTCTTCAGCAGTTCCCAAATTCATTTTGGTTAGAACCTTCTCGGCAGCTTGGGCCCGATTTTCCTCTCATTTGACAACATGCTTTAAAGATTTGTTTAATGTATTGTTCATTTAATGTGCTTGCGTCTTTATCAAGTGAATCATTATTAACTGTTTTGTTAATTTATCATTTGTTAAAGTGGCAATGAGGGGACAATCAGAAAGGTCGAACATTTATTCAAAGCATAAGGAAACACAGTTTTTGTTACAAACGCATAATCTTTAGGCGTAAGGCCGTCAGACGACTCGAGAGACTCAAAATTAAATACAACAGACTCGGGGACTTTTATTTTCGAAGCTAGACTTTAGGAGATGGGGGGTTAGTCCAAGCTTCTCGACCTATCTCTTCTTGTTGGCTGTGGGTCCGCGTTTGTGAAAGTTACGCCGTTTTTGACGCTGCCACTTGCTCAGCCTGTTTTGAACTGCCTTATCTCCGGGGATGGTTCGATCCACCCCTTGGTGTGCCCCGATGCCGGAAAGGATTGCTGGGGAATAACCTTTCTTGGATTCTTTCTTTCGAATTCTTCATTGCGGAAGCCCCAGGTTCCGTCTTCGATTCCCCAATCATCACGGGAATTTGCAGAGGAATTATCCACCATGCTTACCCCATCATTTCTAGGGAAAGGGTTTCTGACTGTGTTTGGACCGCGAGGGCGTTCCAACTTTCCCTCTTCGATTAAGCCTTGGACAACTTTCTTCAACACGAAGCAATGGTCGGTTGTGTGGTCGGGGTAGTTGTGAAAAGCACACCATTTGCTCATGTCCATGTTAGGTTTGAGAGTCTTTGGTTGGAAATTTTTGAGAGGTTTGAGGATGTTCCGTTTTACTAGTGTCTCGAGGACTTGGCTCAAGGGCATCCCGAGGTTATCGAAATGCTGGAACTGCTGTTGGCGAGGAGGATTGTTGTTCCTCGGGGGCGCTTGATCGCGGCTTACTTGGGCTTCATTTTGGATGTAGTGAACTGCTCTGGTAACCACTTTTTTCTTGTTTGGAGGTGTTTGGTAACCTTTTTTCTTTTGCTTAAGGAAACTCTTTCCTTGCATCTCCTTTGCATGTTCTACCAACCAAGTCATATGGGGGTCGGTAGGCAGATGTAGGCTGCCATTTTTTGTGATGGAAACCGAAGATGAAGGTGGATTGGCTGACGGGATCGCCATTCGGGAGTCTTGGGGAGGTAGTTGAGTGTATACCAACCCGTATCCTGGATTATTGAAATTGGGGCCAAGGGCGTGATTACCCGAACCACCAAGGGTTGTGTTTGGGAGTGTTGGGTATTGTAGCGTTGTGAGAAAATTTCAATCTTTTCATCTTTTTGAGTCGCCACCTATATTATTCGATTGGAAACATAGGAAAACCATTTTGAAAGAGATTTGGGTTCGGGGCTTAGGTTATGAAATGGGTAGGTTTAGAAGGCATCCATTTCACCCAATCCAGAGATCGGTCTTGCTAAAGAAAAGAGAGGTTTTCAATCTTTAAAATATATTTAATTAATAAAACAAGTAAACCCTAATCAATTTCTTGATTAGGAATGTCGGATTGTATGCTTCGAGATCGCCTTCATTGACTGAAGGGACTCTAGGCTAATCCTTTTGATGGGATTACACTACTCTAAAATCAATAGAGAGGTTGAGAAGAGAAACGAAAGTTTAAAGGATGATTACCTTTTAGAGGAGGGATGCGGACAGAGTTTCGACTCAAGTTTAGAGTTGAAACTTTATACGGACAGAGCTTCGCCTCGATCCTTGATTTGGATCTTGATGCAGACGGAGCTTCGCTTTGGTCCTTTGATTCGGGCTTCGATGTTCGTCAATCAACGTGGTTGAAGGACGAATCTAGGAGTTGTTTGTGAGTGGTTTGAAGGAGTCTTTCGTGGAAAGAAACCAACAAATTTGTGTGTGTTGTGTGTGTTCTTGATCAAGGATCAGAATTTTCGACCTCCTAAACACTGGAAGTCATCCAGTATTTATAGGAGGTTGGAGAGGTGAAGGTGGAGAGGGAAATTACCCTAGGAAGGTTCCAGAACTCAGTTCTGATTGGATACCCGAATTGATAAGGTTTTATCCAAAAGGAGAGTTTGAAACGGAGAAGGAGAGTGATTTCTGCACATCCTGTCGAGGGGATATCTCGCGCGAGATATGATATCTCGTGCGAGATAACTAGTCTGATGACTATTTTGTCCTCTTCAGTTGTTCCGTTAGTCAGTTAGGTCCAAAACTATTGAGGTTAGTTAGAAACTTAACGAAACATGACGAAACTGATATGCTTTCATCAAAACATAAAAGAGAGATGAAGAGTAGTGTAATCATGTAATTATGAGTTCAGAATGGGGTGTCTACAGAGCCCCTCGGCGATAGGTCTTATGAAAGAAGAAGTGTCGTCGATAGAAAAGACATCATTCTGAACTTTGGGATGGTCGTGTCGCACGGCTGCCTACGTATCTCTATCGGAGAATCAGACCAAAACGTAGTTCGACTCCAAAACACGAAAAGGTTGCTTTAGGTATTTTGAAAATCATTTTTTGAAAATCGAGGAGATTTTATTTTTGAAAAGGCAAATCCATACTGAGGAATCACATCCTGACCCAATTACGAATATACTGTTTGTCTGAAGTGAGGTGACGATCTTGGCGATTCAAGACCGGGCTTTTGTTGAGGTGACGATCCTGGCGATTCAAGACCGAGCTTTTGTTGAGTAGTACTCGACATACTACTTGTAGATGCTTGACACACCTACTTGGTGACGATCCTGGCGATTCAAGACCGAGCTTTTGTTGAGTAGTACTCGACATACTACTTGTAGATGCTTGACACACCTACTTGGTGACGATCCTGGCGATTCAAGACCGAGCTTTTGTTGAGTAGTACTCGACATACTACTTGTAGATGCTTGACACACCTACTTGGTGACGATCCTGGCGATTCAAGACCGAGCTTTTGTTGAGTAGTACTCGAAATACTACTTGTAGATGCTTGACACACCTACTTGGTGACGATCCACCTGTAAGGGCGCTGAATCGGGCTTTTGATAAGGTAAGTATTTAACATACTGACCCTAGATGCTCGACACATCTTGGATGTTTGACACACCTAATTGTTGACGATCCACCTGTCTGGGGGTTGAATCGGGATTTTTGTTGGAATATGCTTGACGCATGGCACTTGACGTGATGGATGCTTGACGCGATGGTTGCTTAACGCAAAGGTTGCTTGACGCGATGGTTGCTTGACGCGATGGATGCTTGACGCCTTAAGAGATGCTCGACGCACTTAAGAGATGCTCGACGCACTTAATTGGATGCATTGCTATATGGAAAGGTAGATGGTAGGCGAAATCCAAACACTCAACATGCTTGATCTAAAAGTAAGCACTTGACGTGCTTTAATTCCTGCAAGAGGGTTAGTGAAAGCATTTGCCTAACAACATACATTCACTTAAGCATTTGTTTGTTCAAGATGATCAATGTGCACTCGACTCCAAGAATCAGCGGGGAGAATGAGTTATATTATGTGAGAATTGAAAATCGTTTGTGATTTAGATTTTGGTTTAGAAGACCAACTCGTGAGGTCCATCTAAAGATCGAATGAGACAATCGTCTAATAGGATTCCGTTGAGATAACCGAAGTTCAACACTAAGGTTCAGGATGCTTCAAGGATTTTTTGTTGTCATAGGACTTCTTCATCGTCAAGCCCCAAGTTTCTCATGTGATGATCATTGACTGAACGATGTCCAAACCACTCCAATGGCTTTTGCTATGTAGAACTGATGCTGCCCAAAGCACGTATTTTCCAAGGCTTCTCTTGACATTAAGCCCCAAGACTTCTTGTATGTTGTAGATGACTTCGTGAACAGACTTGTGAGGCTACGTGAATTGAAGAAGGATCCCCTCCTTTTTCCCTTTGATTTTTTTTTCTTTGTGACGCACCCTGGTTTTTGCCTAGACCGCCCTTTCGGGTTTTCAATCTAGCGGGCATCTCTTTTGCGTCTTTTGTTTTTGTGCTCTAACTTTTGCCTAGGCCGCTCTTTACGAGTTTTCAACCTAGCGAGCATTTTTTTTTGAAAAGTATGTTTACTCGAAGAGAACTCAGTTGGAAGAATCTCATTAAGGAGAAAGATGAGATCTCAAGTTTAGTTGGGGAGAGACGAACTCTATTTTTGGAAGGTTATCCAAGCATTGACTCTTTTATGAGGGAGTGTATTCTCTAATGATGATAGTGAGAAGCGAAGAGGAAAGCCCCTAATGCAGATTTGATTACTCTTGACAGTTTGAGTAGAGATTGACTGGGGGAGGAAAGGTTAGGAAGCCCCAGTTTTGATGCTTGGATTTCAAGAGTGTGTATGAGAATGGCTGAGAGAAAGCCCCTAGACTCAACAAAGAACGCTATATGGCTCAAAGGACTAGAAAAGTTGTTCTACTTTTAATGGACCTTGTATCATCTAGAAATTTCTTAACGAATTTGAAAAGAAAGCCAATCATTAGTATGAATTAAGGCTAAACATTTTTCTTTATGGATTGATGTTGAAAGTCTTCTTCATTTGCGTTGCCATTCGGGCTTCATTGTAAGAGGATGTTGAGGGATCCTCTTTTCTTCATTGATATCACTTGACTCTTCTTCTTTGCGGGAGAGTCCTTCTTGCCTTTGTTGAAATTTCATCCTTGTTGTGGGGCGATGAAGGCTTGAGAGTTTTTCTCTCTTTTTTTTTTTTTTTTTTTTTTTGTACTCTCAAAGCCTTGAATTGAGTAGCCCCACTCTTCTTGGGATGAATGTTGATAGCAGTGCCTTTGGCTTCCTTCGTTTGTTGATCTTTGACTTTCAACATGAGTAATGTTTAGCCTTAAGCCTTCTAAGGATAGTTTTCATTTCAAACTTGTTTAGAAGTTTCTATTTTTCGTGATGATTTAAGGAATGAGGGTCCACTATTCAACATAGATCAAATGATATTCATAAAGAAAAACAACTCTTGGGAAAGTGTTTAGGATAAAGAGATAACTTTTATTGATAAGGAAATTCGAAACAGACTCGATAGTTTACTTGACACAAACTAGAGAGGATAGAGATGTACTAGAAAGACAGAACGATTCTTCGAGAACATACTAGGAAGTTTACCTAATCTATGTTTTTTTTTCTTCTTTTCTTTTCTTTTTCAAAGGAAAAAGGGAGAGGACAATCGGAGCCCTAAGGTGGTGATGCTTCAGTTGATCTTGCCGGCTTCATACAAGTCTTGTATGGCATCCCTCAAATTGTAGCAATTGTTGGTGTCATGACCACTAAACTGATGGTACTCACAAAATTTGTCGTGGTCCCAATCTTCCCTCATTTTCTTAGGATGATAGTCTTCCATTGGCTTCAGTTTTCCTTGGCCTACTAGATCATCGAACATTTCCTTAAGAGTAGCCCCACCAAAATCATGATAGGTACGACCGGTGCTCCCCTTTGTTGGATGATTCTCCTTTTCTGAATTCTTTCTAAGACGGATCAATTCATCGATTCTAAGGCCCGATTTATGGAGTTCGACGAAACTAGGGAAGTAATTGCCGGCAAGCTTCTCTTGGTACTCTTCGTGGAGACATTGAAGTAGGATATGAATTTGTTCGTCTAGGCTTGGCCTATCAACGATTTCAGTCAGTTTGATCCTCCATCTTTTGACGAAGTCCGCGAATGATTCATTCGGGAGTTGCTTGGTTTGCTCAAGGTCTCTCCTAGTAGTGCGGTAGGTAGTGTTGTCCTCAAAATGTTCTTGGAAGGCACGACTGGCGAGTGGCCAATCAAGCCTTGTGGAGAGTGGAAGAGTCATGTACCAATCTCTAGCGGCACCATCGAGAGTTTGAGGGAAGCATTGAACTAGCAAGTTGTCATCGACACCCATAGGTAGCATGGCCCAAGAGTAGGTTTCCAGATGGATTTTTGGACAAGTAGAACCATTGAATTTTGCAATGTCGGGTGTCTTGTACTTTCTAGGAAGCTTTGACATGGATTGACGAAGGGTGTCATAGTCGATAGAGAGCGAGGCTCCCTTACTCACATCGAGGGATGTAAGTTTCTTTTCTAGCAATTCCATGGTAAGGGGTTCATCCTTGCTTTCTCTCTTTCTTTCTTTCTTGGAAGCATAACTCTCATTGTCGGAGGAGGAAGATGATGAGCTAGACTTATACACCTTTTTCTTGTGCTTGCGGTGCCTTTTAGCTTTCTTAGTGTATGATACTTCGTCATCGGAAGAGGACTCATTCTCTTTCTTCTTTGAGCTTAATTCGGCCAATTGTAGTTTCATGGCTTGGAGTTCGTCAACCATGGCTTTCATTTCCCCGGCTTGGATTCTCCTTTCAAGTTCTAATTTGGCCTCCATTTCATCGGCTTGGGCTTGTAGCATTTCTTCATATCGAATCCTTTGATCCTCAATTTCCTTCTTGAGTGCTTCGGAATTCATCGTGTCGGAAAGAAATTGAGATGCTACCGTTGGAGAGGTAAGGGAGCTTGACGACCTTAGAGATGAACTAGAGATATCCCAACGAAACGTCTTTTGGAATATTAGCCCCAAACGATCCTAGATGGAAAAAAGGATGATGGTTAAAATTACCTCACGAGTGATTTTTTTTTGAAGTTTTATTTTTATTAGAGACGGAGTTTTGACTCAAGGAGGGAGCGCACATCGATTATCAATCACAAACACAAAATGTGCAAATAATATCTCGCGCGGGAGTAGGTAATCTCGCACGAGATAACCATTCGGAGAGATGGATTTTATTCCTTTTTATTTCCTAAATTCATGGTCGGACGGACGAAGATCCGTTTTCTATCTAGCATCCTAGGTAAATCTTACAGGTATACATAATTCGAACCAACCCTAGGGACTTGGTAATTGATCATTCTTTGTAGAGTAAAGCCACGTAAAATTGACCGGAAGGATATCTTTTCTTTAAAGGGACTTCCGAAAGGGTCATTCCGAAGGGGCATTTCCGAAGGGACTTTTTCTTTTTCCGAAGGGACTTTTCCGAATCCTTTCTCGATCGTCAATTTTATATTAGCTTTACTTTGGTCAAAGACAAGAAAGATTACCGAGTCAAAACCGACCGGTCACGGAGTGCTCTTAGAAAGACAATCTACATGATATGTGGCGATGCAGAGCTGGAAGGCTAGGCTCCCCGCGATATGACAATCTAGGTGGATTGAATACGCGGAGTGGGATGATCCAACTTCGGAGAGACCGGCGACTAGGTGGTTACCGTCATCCGTCCTTAGTGTGGGTCCCGGGTTTATAGAGGGTATGTAGTGCAATGACAGATATAAATGAGTGCGCGTGTGTGATAGTCAATCTAGGTGATAGATAAAATAGAGAGTTTTTTTTTTTTTTTGAAAATCAAAAGGAAAACAGATAGTGGCCGCACCAAGTGGTTGCCTACGTTTCTCCCAAATTAGGAAGACTCAGGCCGTCGTAGTTCCACATAAAGAGAGAGAAAGAGAGATAAATAATTCAATTTACAACTCCCGAATCCCCAATGGACCGGACTTTAATTAAATAAAACCCAATCGCACGCAGTTCATAAATAATAATCAATTATTTAAAGGAAACGAAGGTTCGAGTTCTACACCTTAAGGGAGGCCTTAAGATGCGGGAACTCTGCAGATAATGAATTCTGGGACCCCCCTTGCAAGTTCGGCTCTCGTCTTGGACTATGAGACAAACGGGAGAAACCAGAAAACAACCAGATTGCCGAAGCCATATCTCGCGCGAGATATGATATCTCGCCGCGAGATATGCTTCATCTGAGAGCAGAAAATTCGAATTTACAAATTTTTTTTTTGAAAACCTCTCTTTTAATTTTGACGCAAGTTTAAGCCTCTTAATTTTAAGTCCCCAGCGGAGTCGCCACTGTAGCGTTGTGAGAAAATTTCAATCTTTTCATCTTTTTGAGTCGCCACCTATATTATTCGATTGGAAACATAGGAAAACCATTTTGAAAGAGATTTGGGTTCGGGGCTTAGGTTATGAAATGGGTAGGTTTAGAAGGCATCCATTTCACCCAATCCGGAGATCGGTCTTGCTAAAGAAAAGAGAGGTTTTCAATCTTTAAAATATATTTAATTAATAAAACAAGTAAACCCTAATCAATTTCTTGATTAGGAATGTCGGATTGTATGCTTCGAGATCGCCTTCATTGACTGAAGGGACTCTAGGCTAATCCTTTTGATGGGATTACACTACTCTAAAATCAATAGAGAGGTTGAGAAGAGAAACGAAAGTTTAAAGGATGATTACCTTTTTGAGGAGGGATGCGGACAGAGTTTCGACTCAAGTTTAGAGTTGAAACTTGATACGGACAGAGCTTCGCCTCAATCCTTGATTTGGATCTTGATGCGGACAGAGCTTCGCTTTGGTCCTTTGATTCGGGCTTCGATGTTCGTCAATCAACGTGGTTGAAGGACGAATCTAGGAGTTGTTTGTGAGTGGTTTGAAGGAGTCTTTCGTGGAAAGAAACCAACAAATTTGTGTGTGTTGTGTGTGTTCTTGATCAAGGATCAGAATTTTCGACCTCCTAAACACTGGAAGTCATCCAGTATTTATAGGAGGTTGGAGAGGTGAAGGTGGAGAGGGAAATTACCCTAGGAAGGTTCCGAACTCGATTACGATTGGATACCCGAATTGATAAGGTTTTATCCAAAAGGAGAGTTTGAAACGGAGAAGGAGAGTGATTTCTGCACATCCTGTCGAGGGGATATCTCGCGCGAGATATGATATCTCGTGCGAGATAACTAGTCTGATGACTATTTTGTCCTCTTCAGTTGTTCCGTTAGTCAGTTAGGTCCAAAACTAACGAGGTTAGTTAGAAACTTAACGAAACATGACGAAACTGATATGCTTTCATCAAAACATAATAGAGAGATGAAGAGTAGTGTAATCATGTAATTATGAGTTCAGAATGGGGTGTCTACAGGTATGCTTACTTTAACCCTCCTAGATTAGCTTAAGATTTGATTGATACCATAACCTCCTCTCTATTTGAAGGACTTTAGGCCCATATGTAATGAAGCTTATAGTTCAATTTTTTAGCTAATTCCATTTTATAGAATAGGATAAATTAAGCTTGAAGACTGGCACAAGACTCATTGGATATGAGGATGCGGTTCAAGTTTCAGACAGCTCCATTCAAAACCGCATGGCAAGCCGCTCCTAGCTGAATGCTTTGTGGAATCCTTTGTCTGAAACCGCTCATGAACTCCTAAGTGCAAACCGCATTGTGAACCGCTCTATGCAAACTACATTACAGTTCCAACCTTGAGATAGCACTTATGAAGTCCTCTTCTGGTGAAACCGCTCATGTCTAAACCGCTCCTCACTAGACCGCTAAAATGATTTAAGACTTGAAGTGAACCACATTTGACCGTTGGAATCCACGTCAGCAATATCAAATGTCAACCACCATATCTTGTCACGTGACTACTTATTAGACAAGAGCTGCAAGGATCTTGAAAAGGTGACAGATGTCCTAACTACCTTATTTGCAGCTGGAGCCTGATCAGCTTTTCCTGCAAGGCTGCAACTGCTGTACCAAGGACAAAAGTGGTTATTATGGACCAATGGGCAAGTTCCAGTACAGTCCTTGCAACAGCTGTATCCAACGGCTAGTTCCTTGGGGCTTGGGTATAAATACCCCTAATCTTCACCACTTGAAGATTGCTTGAGAAATTGATTTGCTGTGAGTTCATAAGAAGCTGAAGCTCTGCCCAGAAAATTCTTAGTCCTTTGAATCTTCATCTTCTACTTCAAGAAATATATCCCAGCCCAGAAATCAAGCCTTAACACCATCAAGAATCATTGTTCTCTACATCTCATAGATTCAAACAGCCATGATCTTGCTTACACACACACACCTCACTTGTTTAATCACATAGATTATTCATTTTAGATACACCGGTTATAGTCTAGGATTTGTTCTTCATAGAATAGATTTTAATTCTGAGTATTGTACTTTGTACTTTGTAATCTCTCATACTCAATATAAAATCACTCTTAGAAAATCCAAGACTAACCATCTTGGTAGTGGACGTAGATCGTTTATCGATTGAATCACTCCAAATATTGTGTTCTTATATTTCTGCATTTATTATTTTTGTGCATATTAATTATCTATCTGTTTCTCTGTTTGATGTTAATAACAGTTATCCATTATTGTGAATTGTGTTTGGAGTTAACTTTGTCAAAACCTCACTTTTATGTTTGTAAACCACACTCTCAAAACTGCACAATAAATCGCTTTACAAACCGCACCTCAAAACCGTTTTGTATCTTCAAATATTCCGTTGTGCATTTTACAACTCTACTTGAAGTTTATAACACACTGCAAGCGGTTTTGTAAGCTTAGAGGTTTAAGTTTTAAAAGAGGGCGAAAAATTTGTAACAGCTATTCACCCTCTTCTAGCTATTTTTCACCCTTGTTGCTACCTTTGGGACCAACAAGTGGTATCAGTGCAAACACATTTATAAAACCACTGTTTTTCAAGCTTAACAGCTTGTGTGCCGATTCGATATGGCAAACTCAAAAACAATGACAACTGTTAACTATTCACACATTCCCATTTTGGACGAAGACCACTTCGATATTTGGAAAGTTCGAATGCTTATTCATTTGGAGACTATTGATGAGATGTTGGTGGAATGCGTGACAAATGGCCCGTTCGTTCCCATGAAGGCCAACACCAATCCAGCCACCAGTGCAGCAACTCCAGAGGTCCAAAAGCCAAAAGGCGAGTGGTCGGATGAAGAGAAGAGATTAGCTGCCTTGGACAGCAAGGCGAGGCACATCATTTCTGGAACCCTTCCCGTTTCAACCCTTCAAAAGGTGATGTATCTGAAAACCGCAAAGTAGATGTGGGATGCCATAGAGAGCTACCTCGAAGGTGATGATGAATGCAAGGAGAACAAATTATAAGCTGTTGAAAGATCTTACAACAACTTCAACAGAAAATCCAACGAAACCTTGCGTCAGACTTACGATCGATATGTTGAGGTAGTTAATGCATGTAGATCTCTTGGCAAAACATTAACTGAAAAGGAAATCAATATGACTTTCCTAGCTGCTTTAGGTTCTAGATGGGTAAATAAAGCCACCTCTCTAGAAGACTCCAAAGTTTTGAATACTTGGTCGTTAAGTAACTTGTATGCAAATCTTAGAGTCTATGAGCTTAAATTAAATCACATTGAAGAGATTGAAGGGAAAACCAAATCGCTTTCCATGTCCAATGGAACATGAGGAGAAACCAATCACATCCAATCAAACCGCTGATCCTTCCATATCAACCTCATCACTCATCGAAATGGATGATGATGATTTTGCCATGTTTGTGAAAGGATTTCAAAAATTTAGGAAAACCTCAAAACCTTTCACAAAATCATTTTCTAAAGGCAAACCTCCAGCAACTTTTTCCATGGCTGCTGATACAAAGAAAAGGGGTGATCTAGTTTGCTACAACTGTAGAAAACCTGGTCACTTTGCATCTGAGTGTCCACAGCCAAGATTTGAATATATGAAAAAGAAAACCTCTCCTGCGAAATTTTCTCGTCGCAAGGGAATGGTTGCTGAAGAGGAAGAAAATTCTAAAGAATTAGCAACTTGGATTGAAACAGATTCTGATGAGGGAACTAATAATGAAATCGAAGAGGTTAATCTCTGCTTAGTTGCAGATGCTTCCGATGAGTCAGATACTGAGTCAATCAAGTCGCTAGATATGGAGGATGAAGAGGTTTCTATAAAAAATCCAAATTTTAAATTGGATGTTAATGTCAAACTTACTCCAAGCATTAAAATAGGGAATTGTTCGTATTCACGTCCCGTTTTCCTCCCTACAAATGCTCCACCTTCAAAAGCAACTCCAATGAAGAAAATTTTGAAAAAGGTGGTGGAAGAAGTTTCTCCCATGGAACATGAAAGGATGTTCAAGGAAGTAGAAATGATGATCCAAAAGTTATCTAATGTTCAGAAAGCTTTAGGTTTAGCTCATGATGAACTTTCTCAGTACAAGACGGAGAAAACTGTGATGAGGTCTGAAATTTCCAATCTTAAGGACCAAATCAAAAAGTATGTCTCCTCTTGCTGATCAAAACCGCATCCTAGAAACTAAGGTTGCTGCACTTCAACTTAGGAATGATGACCTGGTTGCCCAAAATCTCAACCTCCAAAAGGTCATTGATGGGTGGATCAAGTCACAAGTCACCTTGGATCAAATTATAGATTCCCAAACGACCAGTGCTAAAGAAGGTCTGGGATTTCATGTTGGGTTTTAAGGGTCCATGCGCAGCGGAATTTTAGCATTTAATAACTTAAACCTATGAGCCTAGGATCCGTTCTATATGATTAGATTGAATTCCTACGAGATAGATTTACCAACCTTTATCGCTTTCCGGTCTTGAGCTATGGAACGTGTAATTATGTGATTCGTAATCACAAACATTGATCTTCAAATCTTCGAATCTTCAACTCCTATGGATCTTCAGATTTGAACTCTAGGCCTTTGATTTGTTGGAACAAATTAAGACACTCTTTTGGTAATCCACACAAATATGAATGTCGAGAACGATTCTCGGGTTGGGAATTGCTAGATTCCAAAAACTAGAAAAACTATTGAGAAAACCTTTGTTGTATGATTTTCCCTTGGAAAATTTCGGCTAGCTCTAATTAGGGTTACAGACCTCATATTTATATTACATTAATATAAGTATTTGTTTCCTAATCAAATTAGGAAACTGTTCTAAACCGCCTCAGGGCTTAAGATGTCGCACGACACTGAACATCAAGTGGCCATGTTGTGTCGCGCGGCGACATGCACCATTTGCCTATTCTGTCGCACGACGAGGTGTATCATATGCAGGAATTTTTCTCAAGTCTTTTCTCTAGTTTCAACCAAAACATTCTAAGTGTGTGTGACCCAATAGGATTGTATTATGTTGGCAATGAGTTCGATCACATCGACCCTCATAAGACACAAACGGACTCTAGCAAGCCATTGTGTCTACCCAAATAATACAACATAAGAGTTCACGTTTCCTTAATAGTAACAATGTCACAATCCCTTTGTCACATGATGTCGTATTGAACATAAGTCATGGTCAATGTCAACTTACATTGTTCAATGCTTTCTCGATTCCGAATATGTTGATCAACCAAGTATCCATGATCCCTATCATGTTCCTTGAGTGTGGCCACACATTTCATCAACACTATTCTATGAGGGGCCCAAGCCGACATCTCTCTTACGAGGGACAAATCCCATCTTGACTTATCATTCTTCCCTACAAGAATCCCGCAATTCCAACATAGCCCTTATTGCCACCCGGTTAAGGATAACTTTAGACTACATCTAACATCACGTTCATCAGGTGGAAGACAATGATAATCTCAGGTCCAAGGATTCTAATGACACTACTATTTTGAGATTTAATTATGACATTTGACCATGACATAAATCTCAAGTGGGTCAAGTCCAGTCACTTGTTCTCTAACAAGTACCCATAAATCTAATGTGCATCTCTATGCAAATAATCATCATATGATTATCCATTAGCATTTATACTAGTTATTTACAAGTTGTAATGTGCATCTCCATGCATATGATCATCTCTATGATCATCCATTACCAACTTACACTAAATAACCAGGGAGACAGATTAATATAATAAACATGCAAAACATATATTAATCAAAATAAAATTTCTCTTTTATTAATGATAAAGACGATACATAAAGGTTTATAGAAACTATAAGCCTAGGGCATAAACACTAACAGCTCCCACTTGCACTAGGCCCAATCTCCCATGTGTCGTATACCCATGGACCTAACATGACCATCATGCTTTGCTTGTGCTAGCGGCTTTGTAAGCGGATCGCTAATGTTGTCGTCGGTTGATACTCTGCATATCTTAACATCTCCTCTTTCTATGATTTCTCAAATCACATGGAAACGTCTAAGAATGTGTTTGGATCTTCGGTGTGACCTTGGTTCCTTTGCTTGTGCAATGGCACCATTGTTGTCACAGTAAAGCTCTATCGGATTACTGATACTTGGAACAACTTCCAAATCAGTAACGAACTTCTTGATCCAAACTGCCTCTTTAGCCGCATCGGATGCTGCTATGTACTCGGCCTCAGTTGTAGAATCAGCTGTGGTACTTTGCTTAGAACTCTTCCAACAAACCGCACCTCCGTTAAGCATAAACACAAACCCCGATTGCGACTTAAAGTCATCTTTGTCAGTTTGGAAGCTAGCATCTGTGTAACCTTTTACAACAAGATCTTCTTCCATTCCTCCAAAAACCAAGAACGCATCCTTAGTTCTTCGTAAGTACTTAAGGATGGTCTTGATTGCTATCCAATGGCTTTCGCCCGGATTAGATTGGTATCGACTCGTGGTGCTCAAAGCATACGAGACATCCGGTCTAGTACATATCATAGCGTACATGTTGGATCCAATTGCCGAAGCATATGGAATCGCAGTCATTCTCTTTTGCTCATCAATAGTCTTAGAACATTGATTCTTGCTAAGAGTTATGCCATGACCCACTGGCAAGTTCCCTCTCTTAGAATTTTCCATATTTGAATCTTCTAAGGACTTTGTCAATATATGTACTTTGACTCAAACGAATCATCCTTCTAGATCTATCTCTATAGATCTTAATACCAAGGATGTAAGCGGCGTCACCCATATCTTTCATTGAAAAACAATTTCCTAACCAAGACTTGACAGTCTGAAGTGCGGGAATGTCGTTTCCAATGATTAAGATATCATCGACATACAGTATTAGAAAAAGCACTTTGCTCCCACTGATTTTCTTGTATACACAAGGTTCATCTTCGTTCTTGATGAAGCCAAACTCTTTGACCGATTCATTAAAATGTAGATTCCAATTCCTAGAAGCTTGCTTTAATCCATATATGGACCTTTGCAACTTGCACACTTTATTAGAATTCTTTGGATCAACAAAACCTTCGGGTTGTATCATATACACATCCTCAAGTAACTTCCCATTTAGGAAAGTTGTTTTTACATCCATTTGCCATATCTCAAAGTCATAATATGCGGCTATGGCAATCAGAATTCTAATAGACTTAAGCATTGCAACAGGCGAAAAGGTTTCATCATAGTCTATACCATGAATCTGCCTATATCCCTTTGCTACAAGCCTAGCCTTGTAAGTATGCACCTTCCCATCCATGTCGGTCTTTTTCTTGAAGACCCACTTGCACCCCATGGTTTTTACACCTTCGGGTGGATCAATCAAGTTCCAAACCTGATTATCATCCTTGGATTGGATTTCGGACTTCATGGCTCCAAGCCATTTTTCCGAATCCGGAGCGGACATCGCCTCTTGATAGGAAGTCGGTTCGTCATTCTCAATGACTTCCACTTCATTACTTTCCGATACAAGAAATCCATATCTCTCGGGCTCGGATCGTAACCTATCAGATCGACGACGGACTTGAGTATCTTGAACCGGTTCCACAATTCCTTGTGAACTTGGTTCCATCTCTACCCTTGGCTCAATGTTATCTTCGGGTTCCTGAACTTCTTCAAGATCAATTTTACTCCCACTAGTTCCCTTATTGAGAAACTGTTTCTCAAGGAAGGTACCATATTGAGCAACAAACACTTTGTTCTTAGTGCGGTTGTAAAAATAATATCCTTTTGTTTCCTTAGGATAACCCACGAAGACACATTTGTCAGATTTTGGTTCTAGCTTATCGGAGACAAGCCTCTTCACGTAAGCATCGCAACCCCAAATCTTCATGAAAGAAATATTCGGTTTCTTTCCCCACCACATCTCATATGGTGATTTAGGAGCCGATTTAGTAGGGACTCTGTTTAGTGTGAAAGCTGCAGTCTCTAATGCAAGTCCCCAAAAGGATATAGGAAGGTCAACTTGACTTATCATCGATCGAACCATGTCCAACAAGGTTCTATTTCTCCTCTCCGACACCCCATTCCATTGTGGTGTCGCAGGTGGAGACAACTCTGAAACGATTCCACAGTTTTTGAGATGATAGTCAAACTCTTGGCTCAAATATTCGCCACCTCGATCGGATCAAAGTGCTTTAATCGTCTTGCCAAGTTGATTTTGTACTTCATTTTGAAATATTCGAAATATCTCAAACGCTTCACTTTTGTGCTTCATCAGATAGACATAGCCATATCTAGATAAGTCATCGGTGAACGTAATAAAGTATCGAAATTTGCCCCTAGCTATGCTGCTCATTGGTCCACATACATCGGTATGTACTAGACCCAATAAGTCACTAGCCCTTTCACTACTCTTAGTGTAAGGTGGTTTGGTCATTTTTCCCAATAAACAAGATTCTCAAACATCATATGATTCATAATCACATGAGTCTAAGTATCCATCTTTATGGAGTTTAGAAATGCATTTTTCATTTATATGACCAAGCCGGCAATGCCACATGAATGTGTTGTTCACATCATTTGGTTTGGACTTCTTACTCACATTATAAATATTTTCAATATTACTCTGTTTCTCAACATCAAGGACATAAAGGCCATTAAATGAGTTTGCAATACCATAAAGCATATCATTTAAATAGATAGATAACTTATTATTCGCAATAATAAAGTTAAATCCTTCTTTGTCCAAATAAGAAACTGAAATAATATTTCTATTCAAATCTGGAACATAATAACAATTGTTCAAAACAAGTATTAGTCCACTAGGTAAAGTGACTTCATAAGTCCCTACGGCTAATGCAGCAACACTTGCTCCATTTCCCACACGTAGGTCTATTTCACCTTGTTTGAGTAGCTTTCTATCTTTTAGCCCTTGCACATTTAGACAAATGTGGGATCCACATCCGGTATCACATACCCAAGAACTAGAAGTAGAAAGGAAAATATCTATAACATAGATACTTGAATCAGTAGCAATCATATTGCCCTTCTTCATGCCTTCCTTATAAGCCTTGCAGTTTTGCTTCCAATGATCAATCTCATTGTCATGGAAGTAAACCGCACCTTTTGAGACCTTTTGGGTTTAGCCTTAGTGGCAATGGCAACCTTTGCCTTAGGCTTAGCAACACTTGCTTTACCCTTGCCCTTTTCAATGACGGGTCGCAGTGACAGAGTTTTGTTTAATGCCATTTGATCTACAATAAGATATGCAACATATGAACACATATAAGTATCTAACACATTTATAATCCAAGAGACAAATATAGTATTTCACAAATACTCCCACTAAATTATACACCTTCAAATATAAGCATGTATCATATAATTATAATGGGCCAAGATCCATATTTCACTTCAATTTTGGTTTAACTGAGTCAATGCCCAAAATTAAGTTATTTAGGTAGATAACATTTATCAATCACATCATATGTGACTCTTAGATCCCTTATGAGATTTTAGACATCATATGTCAAAACATGTTTTAATCTCATCTTATGCCTTGGGTCAAAACTCTTTTGAAAGCACCAATTAAGTCTAACCAATTTCAAACGTATGAGACACATAGAACGATGCACCCAACTGACTCGAAACTACATCAACCATTATCTCATCTTGCTCCATACTAGAATAGAATGATGCACCCAACTGAGTCAAAACTACATCAACCTATCCCAATACTTCTCAAGTGTTTTACTTTCGGGGTGGCATAAAACTTAAACATTAAATGAAGGTTCTTTAAAAGTAGATTATAAGCATATCAACAAAGATAACTGTAAAGTACACCAGGTAAGTTCCCAGGAAACTGGTGAGCCACAAGTACTGCTTAAGTACCCAATCCTTAGACAGAACTTTCCTAGACATGTACAACTACAATATCAGTTTGATCGCAACATAATTCTACTTGTAAAACTGACTTGTTTCATAAACAATCAGACACTAACTTGTTTCTCAAAAACAATTAGTAAACCATAATTCAATGTTCAAAACATTCTAGAATTATAACAGTTCTTCATGCAACACAACAATTAATAAAAACACCTTTTAAACAATTAAGCAAGCATAAGGACACATAATAATCATGCAACACAACAATTAAATAAACATCTTTTAATTAATTAAGCAAGCATAATAATTATACAATTCTAGCATAGACCTATAAACAGATTTGTTTCTCATAAACAATCAGATTCCATCAAATTTTGCGTAAACTGACTTGTTTCTCATAAATAATCAGAAAACCAAAATTTAATGTTTCAACTAAACATTTAGGAAGTTATGAATCAATGTTTCAACTAAACATCTAATAAAATTCTTAACACTTAAGAACAAATAATTCATGCATCGCAACAATTAATAAAACACATTTAAATTAATTAAGCATGCATAAATAATGAATTAATCTAGCATAGCCCTATAAATTTAATTTTGAGAAATTTATAGCATCCAGATTAAGACAGTAACATATCAGATTATCAACATAATCACAGATTAGCAAGGAAAGATTAACAAATTGAAACTGCTCTGATCAGGTAAAGTATGTCGCGTGACAGAAGCCTTCATAAGACCTGATCTGTCGCACGACCATACAATGCCATCAGACCAGATCTGTCGCGTGGCATAGTCCAACTACGTCGCGTGACAGAGAGTTACCAGATTTGCAGATTTTCCCAGCTCTTATCAATTCCAATCATGAAGCTATTAAATCATATAGAACAACCTTTTAACAGATTTAATTCAGCATAATCAGAAAACGATTTTTCACAGATTAGCAAATTGTTTCACATAAACAATTAAATCTAACTCATACAAAGCAAGCCTAGAACTTTTATAAACAATTTATAACAACTTTCTAGTATGCCAATTTGAATCTAACCATACGAACGGGGCTCTGATACCACTGTTGGGTTTTAAGGGTCCATGCGCAGCGGAATTTTAGCATTTAATAACTTAAAGCCCATGAGCCTAGGATCCGTTCTATACGATTAGATTGAATTCCTATGAGATAGATTTACCAACCTTTATTGCTTTTCGGTCTTGAGCTATCGAACGTGTAATTATGTGATTCGTAATCACAAACTTTGATCTTCAAATCTTCGAATCTTCAACTCCTATGGATCTTCAGATTTGAACTCTAGGCCTTTGATTTGTTGGAACAAACTATGACCCTCTTTTGGTAATCCACACAAATATGAATGTCGAGAACGATTCTCGGTTTGGGAATTGCTAGATTCCAAAAACTAGAAAAACTATTGAGAAAACCTTTGTTGTATGATTTTCCCTTGGAAAATTTCGGCTAGCTCTAATTAGGGTTACAGACCTCATATTTATATTACATTAATATAAGTATTTGTTTCCTAATCAAATTAGGAAACTGGTCTAAACCGCCTCAGGGCTTAAGATGTCGCACGACGATAAACATCAAGTGGCCATGTTGTGTCGCGCGGCGACATGCACCATTTGCCTATTCTGTCGTACGACGAGGTGCATCATATGCAGGAATTTTTCTCAAGTCTTTTCTCTAGTTTCAACCAAAACATTCTAAGTGTGTGTGACCCAATAGGATTGTATTATGTTGGCAATGAGTTCGATCACATCGACCCTCATAAGACACAAGTGGACTCTAGCAAGCCATTGTGTCTACCCAAATAATACAACATAAGAGTTCACGTTTCCTTAATAGTAACAATGTCACAATCCCTTTGTCACACGATGTCGTATTGAACATAAGTCATGGTCAATGTCAACTTACATTGTTCAATTCTTTCTCGATTCCGAATATGTTGATCAACCAAGTATCCATGATCCCTATCATGTTCCTTGAGTGTGGCCACACATTTCATCAACACTATTCTATGAGGGGCCCAAGCCGACATCTCTCTTACGAGGGACAAAACCCATCTTGACTTATCATTCTTCCCTACAAGAATCCCGCAATGCCAACATAGCCCTTATTGCCACTCGGTTAAGGATAACTTTAGACTACATCTAACATCACGTTTATCAGGTGGAAGACAATGATAATCTCAGGTCCAAGGATTCTAATGACACTACTATTTTGAGATTTAATTATAACATTTGACCATGACATAAATCTTAAGTGGGTCAAGTCCAGTCACTTGTTCTCTAACAAGTACCCATAAATCTAATGTGCATCTCTATGCAAATAATCATCATATGATTATCCATTAGCATTTTTACTAGTTATTTACAAGTTGTAATGTGCATCTCCATGCATATGATCATCTCTATGATCATCCATTACCAACTTACACTAAATAACCAGGGACACAGATTAATATAATTAACATGCAAAACATATATTAATCAAAATAAAATTTCTCTTTTATTAATGATAAAGACGATACATAAAGGTTTATAGAAACTATAAGACTAGGGCACAAACACTAACATTTCAAACATGTGATAAGGAGAAGTGTGCATCCTATTTTGGAAAGGATGAGGAAATTTCTAAACTAACTAAAGAAATTCCTAAGGAGAAGCGTGTTGCTTCTAAGGGTAAAGGACAGGAACAAAAGGCTCCACTTAAGTTCCATTATGTCTACCCAAAGAAACAATTTGGGAAAAACTCTCAGATGAAAGGAAAAGATTCTGAGAGTGAAGATGAAGAGGAGGTTTCTTATGCAGCTGACCGCACCTCTACTCCAACCGCTCCTGGTGGAATAGGTGGTGCTGCTAACTGCAAGGCTGACAGCCCTTCTTCTTCGACCGCACCTCCTGCCTTCAAAAGCAAGGGGAGCGTTCCTAGAAAAACCGCGGTCAAACCAAAGACACCTACCTTTGTCAAGGATAAAACCGCTATTCAAAAACCGCATGCAACTCCTAAGAAAAGTAAAGATTTAGTAAAACCTCATGTAGCTCATAGCTTTCATAAATGCTCTGTGTGTGATGGTTTAGGTCACAAGGCTGCAGAATGCCTTTTGCGGTTCACACCCAATGCCAGGAAGAGTAAACCTCCTTCTGTCAAACAGGTGTGGGTCATCAAAGGTTGCTAACCTCAGGACCCAAGGAATAAATGGGGACCTCGTTCTTAATGTTTATCTTTCAGGTCCTCTGCTTAATGGCTGGTCACTCCAAGGATAATGAATGGTATCTTGACAGTGGCTGCTCAAGACATACGACTGGAGATAGATCATTACTCGAAGATGTCATTGAAGCAAGTGGTCCATCTGTAACCTTTGGTGACAACAACAAAGGCAAAACCATTGGTTATGATGTGATAAGGAGAGGAAACCTAACCATTGAGAAGGTTTCTTTTGTTGAAGGACTCAAGCACAACCTCCTTTCAATTTCTCAATTCTGTGACAAAGGAATGCTTTGTAACTTCACGTCATCAAATTGCTTTATCAAAGATAGCATTTCCGGAGTCACCCTACTCACAGGGATTCGTAAGAGTAATATTTACATTATTGATCTAGATTCTGCATGTAGTATTACTAATCTCTATTTTGTAGCTAAAAATGTGAGCGAGAATAGTTGGCTATGGCACAAGCGGTTAAGCCACTTGAACTTCAAGTATCTAGAAAAAATTGGAAGGAAAAACCTCGTTCGTGGTTTACCCAAAGTGGCTGACTACCATCCAGAGAAATGCAGTGCATGTCATCTTGGTAAGCAAACCGCGTGCAAGATGCTCACAACTGCTTCACATAGATTTGTTTGGACCCGTTACCACTGCCAGCATTAGAGGAAGTAGATACACTTTAGTGGTGGTGGATGGTTATTCAAGATATACATGGGTTGAGATGATGATTTCCAAGGACGATTGCTATGAAATCTTAACCTCTCTATTTAGACGGCTCCAAACTAAAAAAGAAGACGACATCGTTAGTGTGAGATCAGATAATGGAATAGAATTTAAGAATAACGGTGTTGCTCAGTATTGTGATGACCATGGGATTGATCACAATTTACTTCAGTTGCAAGATTGGAAGCAATTAGAATGTTCCTTGCCTATGCCTCTTTCAAGCAGTTCAAGTTATATCTAATGGACGTGAAGAGTGCTTTCCTCAACGGTGAACTTCAAGAGACCGTGTATGTTGCCCAACCGCTTGGATTTGAAGACTCCAAATTTCCAAATCATGTCTACAAACTCCAGAAGGCTTTGTATGGACATAAGCAAGCTTCAAGGGCATGGTATGAGACTCTCTCTAAATTTTTACTAGAAAAAGGATTTAAACGTGGTAAAATTGATACAACTCTTTTTATTGCCAAATATAATGATCATTCCTTACTGGTTCAAATTTATGTCGATGATATAATTTTTGGTTCTACTAATGAGTTACTTTGTAAGCGTTTTGAGAAGCTAATGAAAAGCAAGTTTGAGATGAGCATGATGGGAGAGTTAACATTCTTCCTCGGGCTTCAAATCAAGCAATGCGAAGAAGGTATTTTCCTCAGCTAAGCCAAATACACCAAGGAGTTAATAAAGAAGTTTGGACTAGAGAATGCAAAAGCATATGATATTCCTATGGCCACCGACAATAAGCTAGATAAGGATCTAAAAGGTAAGAAGGTTGATCAAACCTTATATCGAGGTATGATTGGCTCATTACTTTACTTAACTACTAGTAGGCCTGATATCATGTTTAGTGTCTGTGTAAGTGGACATTATCAAGCTGATCCTAGAGAAGCACATTTGATTGCAGTCAAGCGTATAATCCGCTATTTATCTGGAACCACTAACCTTGGACTTTGGAATTCCAAAGATTCGAATTTTGATCTTGTAGGTTATTTAGATGCATATTATGCAGCTTGTACTATTGATAGGAAAAGCGCTAGTGGGACTTGTCATTTCCTCGGGAATAGACTAGTTGCTTGCGCCAGCAAGAAGAAAGCATCAGTTTCAGTGTCAACCACAAAGACTGAGTATATTGCTGCTGGATGTTTTTGCTGTCAAATCCTTTGGATGAAGCAGCAGTTGGTGGACTATGGAATTGAAGAAGGAAATTGCACTATTATGTGTGACAACACTTTAACAATTTCAGTCTCCAACAACCCTGTCATGCATTCCAAGACCAAGCATATAGATATCAAGTATCATTTCCTCAAAGACCATGTGGAAAAGAGGAATATTCATCTAGAGTATGTGGGGACAGACAACCAGATTGCTGATATTGACGCGCCCCGACCCGTAGACCTACTTGGCCACATCCCGAGTCACGTACTGAAGACGCCCTTTATGAAAAAATTTCGAAATGTACTTTCAAAATGTTTTACTTTAAAAACCTGTTCGATAATTAAAAACCTTACTAACTTACCAAACCAAATTTAACTTCAACCTACTCACTCCACATTTACACCATTTACAATCACACACTTACTTACAAACCAAGGAACCTAGTTCCCACATGAAAAATATTTACAAAACCATTTTGAACTTTCAAAATAAGGATACATTAAGACTATGAATACTATCCGAAGGTCATACATTTATATAATGTATCCTTACCAAACTTTCCTCCAAAACCAACTTGGCTCCCTCTCGATACTCAAAGCGTCCTAGCCCCTGACCCAGCTCGATCTAGGAAAACAATGAAATGAAGGCATGAGAAAATCTCAATAAGTTATTATATAAGTAACTAAATGATATGCAAACACATGAAAGACCTTAAATAACAATTCATATATCTCACATTCTTATCACTCTAAGGAAGATATATGAATCCACATAGCAATTAAGTTCAATATATAACACTTAGAAGGATACTGAGCCAAGGTTTCATCCTCAAAAGGATATCCCGATCCAAGCTGCAACATTCGTTGAAGAAATGGTTCCGGAACCAAACACAGTAACAACAAGTGGACTATGACAAAAAGTCATATCCAATAGTGCAACTGGACTTCCCTTGAGCCAGTTCACTACCTACAAACTATGGCCAATGGAAGGGCAAAACGGGAACCAGTGTATGGATTATAATGAACTCAGCTCATTGGCCATTATAATCTCATATTACTGCCCACAAACAAGTACCAGCTGGGTTTCACATATAAGCACAGTAATTACTACTTGCTTAATCAATCAATGTATGATTCCAAAGTAGGGAACCATACAAATTAAGCATATCAAATGATAGCAACAAGATAACAACCATCCTTCAATAGTAGCACTAAGGCCAATTCATCCTTGAATCAATTCAATGAACTTAGGATTCCAAAGTAGGGAACCCTAATCAAGCACTTCACAAAGATATTACCATGTATAAGGTGTAACACATAAGGACTACACACATTTTAAAGTCATTCAAGGATGTATCAATAGTAGCACCGTGATAATATTCAAGTTAGGTTCAATAGATCCACCTTACTTTAACAAATCATTTACCTACATTCAAATGATCACAATTCAAATGTAAATACTTATTTTGATTATTCATACCTTGTACTTTGATTGTAGTATTCCATTGGTTGCAATATAAGTGATAAAATTTAACCTACATGGCTTTGAAATATATATCCCAAAACTGGTCAGGGCACGACTCGTGCCCCAGGGCACGACTCGTGCCCCTTTGACACCCCTCCAGAATCAGTCATCCAAGCAATGGCACGACCTGTCAAGACTGATGGGCACGACTCGTGCCATAAGGCACGACTCGTGCCCTCTGCAGATTTGCATAAACAGAGGTGCTACTCAGCTTTTGACCCAAACCAATTCCAAATTCATTTGTACCAATTTAACCCCAATACCAAAAGCCAACTTTCAGTCCCATGCAAACCAAAAGTGTAGTAAAGTAGTGTCAAGATGACCTAATTCCACTCTTTTCCTTTTTCCAAACATCCAAAACATTTCCATTTACTCCCAAAACTCCATTAATGACCATTTCAACACCAAATTCATTTCCATGGAAACCAAACACACACTTTTCCATCCCATAACCTTGAGAAATAATTTTAAACTCCCATACAACACTGCACAACATAACTACATGATTTATAACACAAAATGAACACAAATTCTAGAAATTATAATAACTTACTTGAAAATTAATATCACAATTTCTGAACTTTAATCGGATAGAACCGTGCTCCTTCTCCTCACGAACACCCCGAAGCAAACGGATTGTCAAGTGGATTTTTCTAGGATTTTAGGGATATTAAAATGTGAAATGGGTTAGGGTTTGGTTTAGGATCATGGATGAGCTGAAAATACTAGGGATTTTTATTAAAATGAATTCATTCTTTCTCAATTTCCATGGATAGTCAACCTTTTAACACTTAACCTCCTTCATTTATCAATTACCCCCAACTACTAAAACCTTTACAATACGCTAATTACAATCAAGCACCTTGAACATGAAGATGATTTACTACTTATTTAAAAAGTTACATTTTAACTACTTACTCCTAATCTTTTCATTAAAACATTATGTAATGATTTTTATTTTATTCCTATGTTTGAAGTCGCATATAACTCCTAAAATACCAACTTACACAAAATTTCTAAAATTAAAATGCAACACATAATATTATGAAATGCACTTATTTATAATATTAATATGACTCAAAATAGAACCGAGAATTAGGGTCGTGACATTCACTCCCCCTAAAAGAAAATTCGACCCGAATTTTAAAGGGACTTACCACAATTATCGAATAACCAAGGATATCTCCGCTCCATTTCTTCCCGAAGCTCCCAAGTAGACTCTTCTACATCATGGTTCCTCCACACCACTCTTACAAGAGGAATACTCTTATTTCTCACTTCTTGGACCTTGGTATCAATAACTTGGAGTTGTTGCTCTATATAAGACATGTCCGGCTCTATATCCTCGGGAATCCTAGGCAATACATGAGAAGGATCATACACATACTTCCTAAGCATGGAAACATGGAATACACTATGAATCTTCCCAAGAGATGAAGGTAAAGCAAGATGATACGCCAGATTTCCCACTCTTTCCAAGATTTCAAAAGGACCTACGAACCTTGGAGCTAACATTCCTTTCTTGCCATATCTCTTAATCCCTACCTTAGGTGACACTCGTAGGAACACTAGATCTCCCTTTTGAAATTCAAGGTCTTGCCTCCTCTGATCCGCATAACTTTTCTGTCTACTTTGGGTTGTAATCAATCAGTTTCGAATGATCTTGAATTTCTCAGCTGAATCTCGAACCATATCAATACCCCAAATCTTAGCTTCCCCAACTTCATCCCAACAAATCGGAGACCTACACTTCCTCCCGTATAATGCTTCGTAAGGTGCCATCTCTATGCTAGATTGGTAACTGTTGTTGTAAGAAAATTTGACAAGAGGTAAGTGCACATCCCAAGAATCCGAGAAGTCAATAGAACAAGCTCGTAACATGTCTTCAAGAATTTGAATTGTCCTCTCGGATTGGCCATTCGTTTGAGGATGAAATGCTGTACTGAACCTCAACTCTGACCCCAAAGCCTTTTGCAATGCTTGCCAAAATCGAGAAGTAAACCGAGGATCACGATCGGACACAATGCTAATTGGAACCCCATGCAATCTCACTATCTCTTGGATATACAACTTCGCAAGTCTCTCCATCGAATAACAAATTTCAATAGGTAGGAAATGAGCGGACTTAGTCAACCTATCCACAATCACCCAAACTGCGTCATGTTTCCTACTCGTCCGAGGCAACCCTGTAACAAAATACATCGTAATATGCTCCCACTTCCACTCTAAAATCTCCAATGGTTGAAGCAATCTGCCCGGTCTTTGATGTTCCGCTTTCACCTGTTGACATGTCAAGCACTTGAACACTTAATTTGGTATTTCCCTCTTCATGTTATTCCACCAAAAATGTTGTTTCAAATTTTGATACATCTTAGTACTTCCGGGGTTAATGGTATACTTGGACTTATGGCCTTCATCTAACACTTGACGTTTCACTTCTTCAATATTTGGTACACACAATCGACCTCTATATGTCAATACTCCCTCGGGGCTAAGGGAGAACTCCTTGAATTTCCCATCCACCATTTGATCCACCACCTTCTTCAACTCTAAATCACCCTTTTGACCCTCCTTTATGTGTGGAATCAAACTTGGTGAAATTACCCGGGATTTCGCGCGAACGTGAAACGCGGTTGTCTTTCGCGGAGGGTTGGTGTCTGAGACCTCGCTTCATGGGAAGGAAAATGAGGAGTCGCCATGCGGTTTTGTATTTTGAGCCCAAACATTGAGAAACGGCTTTAGTGAAAATGGCGTCGTTTTTATTGGTAGCAAAAACTTAGGAAAAGGCTTTGAAAACAGGGGATCATTTTTATTGGTAGCAAAAATGAGTGAAAAGCTATTTAGTACCAGAGATTGTTCGGTTCAGAGGTCACGTTATGTTTCGGGAAGAGTATTACGAGATCACCCAAAACGCCTCGTATGATGAGTCTTTCTACCTTTCTCGAAATCGTGTGTGTTTGTGTGTGTGTGTTTTGAAATGGGGGCTTGAATGACAAGCTTAATCTTGGTTTGAATGTCAAACGTTGATTAGGTGACTTTGTTTGAAAAGACGAGCATTTAAATGACAAACGTCGATTTTGAGTTTGAAATGAGCGTTTGTGTGGCAAACGTCGATTTTGCGCGTTTTGAAAGAGAGTTTGAAGGACGAACTTCGGTTTTGAATCGGGCATTACATTGTTAACGATTTTTACGGGAAAAAACGTATTAAATGATTTTTGAATGTCAAAAGTCGGCTTTTAGTTTGAAGATGAGCGTTTGGATGCCAAACGTCATTTCACGCATTTTGAAAGAGAGTTCGAAGGACGAACTCCGGTTTTGAACCGGGCATTACATTGTTAACGATTTTTATGGGAAAAAACGTATTAAATGATTTTTGAACGTCAAAAGTTGGCTTTTAGTTTGAAGATGAGCGTTTGGATGCCAAACGTCATTTCGCGCATTTTGAAAGAGAGTTCGAAGGACGAACTCCGGTTTTGAACCGGGCATTACATTGTTAACAATTTTTACGGGAAAAAACGTATTAAATGATTTGCAATCAACGAATCGGGTTGCGACTTGGACTTTGAAAAGTAAATACTATCACGATCCAAATGGGTCGGACTTGTATATGACAGTATTTAAATGCGGTATCGACGGAATCGAACGATCCGAAATCGTAAATGACGATCGACGAGCCAAACGACTCAGAATTGTAAATGACGATCGACGAGCCAAAATGGCTCAGAGTGGTAAAGTTGCATGAAATGTAAAGGACGTTCGATGGATCAAACGGTCTGGAATTGTAAATGAGAGAAAAGTAAATGACGATCGACGGATCGATCGATCCGGAGTTGTAAATGACAAAAAAGTAAACGGAACGGGGTCGGAACGCCGTTTTAACCCGTGATTACTTCTCTTACGGGAAGAGAAGAGGATCGAGGGGCTAAAACGTATTGGACCCCGTTAGACGGAGGCATCTACATTTCAATAACGTTATTCGAAACGGTTGTAGCGACTGGCGCGTAAACCGAGACGAAACGAGAGATTAGAGAGAGGGAGTTATATCTATGGCTAGGGTTGACTCCTTTGGCTCGAGGGGTGTATACGGGATATGGAAAGTAGTTTGGAACGGTGTTTCGGAGTGGAGGAGGGTGTATTTGATTGAAATACGGAGTTTTCATGCAAAACGAGGTAAAACCGAGGCTCGGGAGGGGTGAGAATCAGTTTAGGCCGTGAGGTTTTGGTGGAGGGGGGTAATTTTTTGTTGGTACAAATGGATTTGACAGCCTCTCTATTTATAGGTGAAATTTCAGTAGGAGTTCGGCCGGACTTAGACTGAAATCCAGGGGGTTTTGTGGTACTTTGGAAATTTGAGGGACTTGCTGGCAATTTCTGAAGTCTCAGACTGAAGTCCACTGATCGAGACTGTATACCAGGGGTATTTTAGTCTTTTGGCCTTGATTTTTGATTGAAAGGTGACTAGAGGGAGGTGGCATGCTTGCCATGTGCCCTGTGAGTCACCAGCCATGTGGGAGTTCGTTCCCGGGTCCCGGTTTTGTCCGTTTTATAAAATAACAGTCCGGAAAATGTCTGAAACGCCCCCAAAAAGTGCCGGAAAGTGCGTTTTTCAGGGAAAGTCATACTTTCACGTGCGATGACGTGTGTCAAGTACATTTCGACGTCGGGATGCTCGGGGCAGTCTCGGGATGTCTCGTTGGCATGGCAACGGGGAGTTAACGAGTTTCGGTTAACCTGGAGCAGGCCAGTTAACGGATTTCGATTAACTTTCTGATGGATTTTGATGATCCGGATTTGGGTACTTACAGTTAGCCCCTCAGCGACGTCTCCTCGGAAGGAGGTGGGGTCATTGAAAAAAGATAAGGATCCAAATCGGGATGCCTTACTTTGGAAGAGACCTGGGCGGTCAGCTGGCTGGACCCTTAGCGACAGGATTCCTACGTATCCTGAGCAGGAATCAAGCCGATCGTAGTTCGTAGGTGCAAGGAGCCGCGCGTGGGGACCTTGACCTGAGCGAGACTGTTGGGAGGCGTCTAAACCTGAATGAGACCATTGCGAGGTACCGGAACCTGAATGGAGACTATTGTGAGGCATCTGAACCTGGGATTTCTGAAACCTTCGAGGGCATGTGGCACCTCAGATCGGGATGGTGGAACATACGAGGGCGTGTGGCGCCTCAAACCGGAGTTGGTGAAGAATACGAGGGCGTGTGGCACCTCAAACCGGAGTTGCAAGGATACACTTATCCTGAGATGAAGGCGTTCTTGTCTTGGGTGCTGGGCTTACGTTGACTGCCAGGTTTATCCTGCTAGGGATAGGGCGGCAATGATGGGAACGGTTGTGTTAAACTGGCGTTATTAACAACTCGGAAGGATCGACGTTTCTTTTTTAGAATCCTGCTGGGGATGAGCATTCGGGCTTACCTTGATGGCCAAAGAGGGATTATTGTGCGGGCTTACCTTGATGGCCGCTAAGGTGGAACGATCGGGCTTACGACTGGCGGCCGGGGAAGTAAACGATGGTGAAAACCACTAGAAATTTTAACGTCGGGAGATGGAAATGTAACTTGAATGTCCGGAGATAGGGTTGAGCGTTTGAATGTCAAACGTCAACTGAGGATTGAATTTAACGTCTGGAGACGGAAATGTAACTGGAATGTCCGGAGACATGGTCGAGCGTTTGAATGTCAAACGTCAACTGAGGATTGAATTTAACGTCTGGAGACGGACGCGAGCGTTTGAATGTCAAACGTCGGATGTGAATTTAACGTCTGGAGACGAACGTTAGCGAAAACTAACTGGGAATTTAACGTCTGGAGACGAGCGTTATTGAAAACTAACTGGGAATTTAACGTCTGGAGACGAGCGTTAGTGAAAACTAACTGGGAATTTAACGTCTGGAGACGAACGTTAGTGAAAACTAACTGAGAATTTATCCTCGGGGGATGAGGTGTTAGAAACGTCTAACTGGGGGAAATTTTACACTTTTGGGGTCCAAAAGGGGTAAAATTGGAACTGCCCAAAGTTGAGGGGCTGAATTGGGAGGAATCTTTTAAATTGCACTAAGAGTCCGTCCGAACTTGGACTGAGTTTGACCAGATTCAAATCAGCTCCAAGTCCGACGCAAACCAAACCATTTCCACCATCATTTCCGACGAGGAAGGAGAGAGAGGAGAGAAAATTTTCACCCCAAATTGTGAGATTTGCTCAGATTTGTGAAGGAAAATTGCTATGGAAGGTGATTGGGAAACAATGGCTCGTCATGGAAGGACCGATGCCGAAAGAACACGGTTGCTGCGGACCATTCGAACCAACATTCATCTATTGAATCCGGCGGAGTTCTACCCGGCTAGGGACAAACACAACTCCAAAGGAGGGATCGAGAGACAAGTAAGCTTCCCTCAAATTCCATTAATTTTAAGAATGTGCATTCTTTAAATGTTAGAAATTTGACTAGGAATGAGTTAGGGATTTTGGTGTCCGAATTAGGGCTTTTGACTTTCCTATGAACCTTTGTCGAAATTGACTAGGATGTAGTTCAATTGACACTATGGGTAGATGACATAAAAATTTTGGTTGCAAAATTCCATGTCTAGATGCATCTTCCAAAATTAAAGTAGCTTTAATTCGGGACGGAGTAAATTTTCGAAATGTTCGAAAGGATTTGAAAGTTCCAGTTTTGACGGAGTTTTCGAAGGGTTTTGAAAGTTCCGGATTCGACGGAGTTTTTGAAGGGTTTTGAAAGTTCCGGATTCGACGAAGTTTTCGAAATGATTTGAAAGTTCCGGATTCGACGGAGTTTTCGAAATGCTTTGAATGTTCCGGATTCGACGAAGATTTCGAAGTGTTTTGAAAGTTCCGAATTCGATGGAGTTTTCGAAGTGACAGGAATATGTGTTAGGAAATGAATGAGAACCATATCTGCATTGCATCCTTTTGACATGCGTTCGTGCATTCTGTTGACGTTGCTTCTGTGCTTAACGTATCCTTGCTTTGTTCACCTGCAGGGGCGAGGGACAGTTGACGTCCACAATCAGAAGAGTCGGGGAGCCTTTGAGGCAGAGAGAGCGTTGTGGGAGGTATTCCCGGATGATGCTCGAGAGGGAGAGAGGAGTCCACGGCAGCTGGTGCTTGACTCCGGATTGGCTGGATTCATCAGTGCGGTAGCTGCGATAGCTGCGACGCAGAGGGCCAGGTCCATGTACGTGGCTCTGAGCGAGTACTAGTGGGATATGACCCACACTTTCTATTTCAGATGGGGGGAGGCGATGGTGACTCCCACTGACTTTGCTGCTATCACCGGGTTGCCGACCTATGGCAACACGCTGGTGTGGGTGGATGGTTATACCCCGGAGCAGTTGTCTGAGCTACTGGGTTTTGATATTACCGATGCCAGGGGCTTGGGTATTCGGTACAGGCCGATGGAGAGGCATTTGCAGACGGGTATCACAGATTATCTGGCTGGGTCCTTGAGGATGACCGCGGAGCGCCTGGCTCGAGGGTTCATTTGGTTCGCGTTGTCAGCGACTTTGTTCCCGACTTCTGACACATCCTATCACTTCCCTCTGCTCGGGTCGCTGACAGACTTGGATGCTGTGAGGGGGTATGCATGGGGGTAGGCTGGACTGGCCGAGCTCTACCATTCCCTGGACAGGTTCTCACTGGGAGAGGAGAACTCCTTGAGCTGTTTCTTGCTTGCTCTGGATGTAAGTTCACGTCTTTTTCTCTTCCTTGTCTCTTTTATGTACTCGTATGTATCTGCTCTGTAGCTGATATAACTTTCCATTTGCTTGGCAGGTCTGGTGCTATGAGGTGTTCAGTCCGCAGCAGTGGGACATTAGGGAAGCGTATAGACCCCTGTTCCCTGCCATGCTGGTTTGGCAGAAGAGGGCGAAGAAGGAAGTCTCGTCGAGAGTGGGCACTCGACTGTCGTACGAGGAGGTGTCCCAGGCCCTGAACCGGGAGTTCTCTGAGAGGATCCAGCTGACCTGGTGGAGTCAGTTCCACATGGGCGTGGTTCTGGTTGTGAGCGAGGTTACGTGGCGGCGGAAGCTCCTGGTGGGACTTCATTGCGACGTTATGTATCTGGGGGAGAGGGTGACCCATCAGCATGGCCCGGGGTCCCTTCCGATGGTGCCGGTGGATCCTCCTATGCACATGCAGCATCCTCTGTTGATGCCGATGGAGGAGTTGGAGAGGTATAGACAGGGCGTGTTCTATACCGAGTACATCATAGCGGGGGCCGACTATGAGACTTTCTTGAGGATGAGGCTGAGGAGCCCACAGGTGCAGCACAGGGAGGGCGAGGGCCCTGGATATCCCTGAGATCTCCCGCTCCCACGTGCTAGGCTGGCATACGAGGGGCTGGACGGTTCGCACAAGCGACTGGTGATCCCGCTCCCGGATGAGCCGAGACCACGGTACAGGGTTGACCCCAATGCTTCGGTGAGCACTTTTTTGATTTTCTGCATTTGATAGTAGCATTCTGCAAATGTTGCATCTGTACTTTCTGCTCGTCTTTTGATGACTTTCCTGGTTCGCAGGTGTCTGGCCGTACGTACAACGAGGCTATGAGACTGGTGGACGGGTGGGCTGCCTATGCTAGGAGGCTCGTGGCGTTCATGAGGTGCAGTTCTTGGAGGAGCGTGGATGTCCGTGAGCCGAGGCCGTCTAGGGCGAGAGGTTCGCCTGCTCCCACAGCTGGTGGGGAGGACTTTGTACAGGGATTTGGCCAGTTCGAGGGCGGAACGGCTGGGTTTGGAACTCATCCTCCTTTGCACTCGGGGCACGAGAGGGGAGAGTCCTCGAGTTCGCAGACGCCGAGGAGGCCTTTTGCATATTCCCGCCCGGAGGAATTCGGGGATTATCTGTTTGCGACGGATCCGGCAGCTGCGGAGTAGTGCATCGAGTGCTCGGATGACGAGCAGGACTCGGAGTAGTCCTCCTTTACTGCCTTCTTTTTTTTTTAGACAAAATGTATGTATCGTCTGGAACGATTTGACTTGAACTGTATTTGAAAAGGCGCCCGTGGGGCGGAACCTGTTCTTCGCACATTTATTCTGTGATCACCTTCTATTATTTTTGGCATATAAGGAAGTAGGTTAATCAAAAATAAATAACATGAAACATGCATAAAAAATTGAACGGGTCAAAAATTATGCCTATATGCACTGATATTTAATTAATTGCACTGTTGCACGAGCCCGAGGCGGAAGAGGTGTTGGCTTTGGTTGAATGAAACCAGGGGCAGCACGCAGATTCATAAGGTATGAACAGGGTGTTGTTTGGAATTGCTTCCAATTTAGGAGCAGCTGGCTGCAGAGTTGACCAAGTCAACTGCAAGGGGAAGTCCGGCCGGACTGAGAGTAAATTTCCGGAGTCTTTTAAATTGCAGTTTCAGCTTTGCAATTTGTTAAGAACTGCGCCTTCACCTCTAATCAGTTAGCTGAATTTTCTCAAGTTTCTAAGGTTTCCTTCATTTTTCATGGCTCCCTTTCCTAAGCTATCGTCTCGGATCTTGACTTTCTTGTCGAATGCTCGGGCCATCCATCTCTGGTAGGCTCGAGTGTGTTCCATGGCTTTCAATCTGCGCTCGTCGAGTAGAGCAAGTTCGTCATGACGGCTCTGTAGCCATTCGACTTCATTGATCCCATTTTCCAAGAGGACTCGGAGGGATGGAATTTCCAATTCCACGGGTAACATTGCTTCCATTCCGTAGGTAAGTGCGAACGGAGTCTCCCTTGTGGCGGTTCTGACTGATGTTCGGTATCCCCAGAGGGCTAGATGTAGCTTTTCGGGCCAGTCCCGACCTCTGGTGGTCATCTTCCTGATTATCATGGCGAGAGTCTTGTTGGCTGCCTCTACTGCACCATTGGTTTGTGGTCTATAAGGAGAAGATTTGTGACGCGTGACTCTGAATTCGGTCAGAAGTTGGTCACAATCTCCTTCAAAGTGGGTCCCATTATCGGATATGATCTCGTTGGGCACTCCGTATCGGCACATGATATTCTCTCGGATGAACTCGGCGACCTTCTTAGAATTCAGTACCTTGTACGATCTGGCTTCTACCCATTTGGTGAAGTAGTCGACTGCGACTAAAATGAACTCGTGACCATTGCTCCCTGGTGGAGTGATCTTGCCGATGACGTTGATTCCCCATGTGGCGAAAGGCCATGGTGTAGTCATACAATAGAGTTCGTGAGGAGGGATGTGATTGAGGTTGGAGAACCGTTGACATTTGTCGCAGCTTCGAATGAACTGGATGCAGTCAGTTTCCATTGATATCCAGTAGTATCCCATACGGAGGATGATCTGTGTCAATGCTCGGGCGTTCATGTGCAGACCGCAGGTTCGGTTGTGAACTTCGTTCATTAGCTCGCTGGCTTTTTCTTTGTTTACACACCGAAGGAGTGGCCCTTGGTGGCGCTTCTTGTACAACATACCCCCCAGAATGACGAAATGGGATGCCAGGCATTTTAATGCCATCATGTTTTTGGCTTTGATCCCTTCTTTGTATTTTCCATCTTCATTTGTGAAGGAAGCTTCTCCGTTTTGGAGGTACTGGTAAATTTGATTGTACTAGGGTTCGTCGATCGTTTCTTTTTTTGTTTCGATCTCACAGCAATAGGCGGGTGTTTCCCGTCTGTCTATTTTGAGGGGTTTTACTGCTTTTCCATCGGGAATTTCAACAAGAGAGGCAAGGGTTGCCAGGGCGTCTACGAAGCGGTTCCTGTCTCTTGGCAAATGATGAAACGAGATGTCCTTGAACTGAGCAATGAGCTCCTCCATGTACGTGTGGTACTTCTGGAGGCCAGAATCTACCGTCTTCCATTTATTGGACACTTGATTGATGATCAATGCTGAGTCTCCGTACACATCCAGTTCTGAGATGTTGCGCTCGAGGGCGGCTTCCGAGACCGAGAACACCCACGAGGCTTAAATGATTCTGCTGCATTGTTGGTTGTTTCAAAATTCAGCTTGATGGTTGTGGGAGTGTGCTCGTCCTTGGGATCGACAAGGAGCATTCCAATACCATTCCCCTTCTTGTTGGCTGCCCCATCAAAGAAGAGTTGCCAGCGGTTTGCGCTGTCAAGTGAAAAGATTCCGTCGTCCGAAAATTGCGGATCAGGACCCTTAGGTTCACTGCTTGGGAAGTCTGCCAGCTGATCTGCCATGACTCTGCCCTTTATTGATTTTCTGACCATGTACTTGATGTCGAACTCAGCCAGGAAGAATGACCACTTGGCTAGTCGCATTGACAGGGATGGCTTGTCAAAGAGATATCGGACGGGGTCCATTTTGGAGACCAGGAGCACTTAATGTGACTGCATGTAGTGTTTCAGTTTCCCGACTACCCATACCAAGGCGGTACAAGTTTTCTCTAATACTGAGTAGCCGAGTTCACTTCCTTGAAGCTTCCGGCTTACAAAGTAGATTGCATGCTCAACCTTGGAATCTTTCTGTTCTTGTGCCAGCATTGCTCCAATTGACGTGTCTCATTGTCGGATATAGGAGTAGTGGCTTGTATTCATGTGGCGGGCACATAATTGGGGGATTCACCAAGTAGGTCTTGATTTTCTCGAAAGCCGTCACGGCACTCGGCGTCCCTGTTGATGTCGGCACTCTTCTTCATCGGTTTGAACATGGGCTCGCAGAGAGATGTTAACTCGGTTGATGAAGCGACCGATGTACCGAAGTCTTCCCATAAAACTCTTCACTTACATCCAAAGTCTAAGGCGGCTTCATGTCGATGATGGCCTTGATTTTCTTGGGATCGGCTTCGATGCCCCTTTCGTAACCATGTACCCCAAGTACCTTGCCGCGCTTGACGCCGAAGGTGCACTTCGCAGGTTCAATCTCATGGAGTGCTTTCGAGTCTCGTTGAAGAACTTTCTCAGATCTGTCATGTGCCTTTGCATGTCCGATCCTCCGGAGTGGATGATCATGTCGTCGACATATACTTCGATTTCATTGTGAATCATGTCATGGAAGAGGGCCGTTGCAACCCGCCGGTAAGTAGCCCCAGGCGCTTCGCACCGAACGCCATGACCGTGTAGCGCATGTCCCCCACGGAGTGGTGAAGGCAGATCTTGGCTTGATCCTCCTCGGACATTTTGATCTGGTTGTATCCAGCGAACCCGTCCACGAAGGACTTTACTTCAAATTTGTCGTGGTGTCGACCAACATGTCGATGTTAGGCAAATGGGAAATCATCTTTAGGGCCGGCCTTGTTGAGATCCCGAAAATCCACACAAAGATTCGACCTTTCCATTGGCCTTGGCGACCGTCACGATGTTGGAGAGCCAAGTCGGGTACTCAATCACTATGATGAAACCAACTCGGAGCATTTTCTCAATCACTTCTTTAACTTGCAAGGACCACTCACGGCTTGATCTTTGCGCAGCCTTCGTTTGGATGTGCTTGAATTCGGGATCCAGGGGAATTCGGTGCTCCACGATCGAGGGATCGAGTCACGGCATGTCCCGGTATGACCAGCGAACACGTCAACATACTCCCGGAGGAGGTCTATTAGGGCTTCCTTTTCTCGCATCGGCGAAGAAACCGCCCACTGTGTCTCTTTAGGCTCTTGCACTGACCCCAGGTTCACTTTGGTCATAACCTCTTCGGCAGCTTGGGCCCGGTTGTCCTCTTGGTCAACTACACGCTCGAGAACTTCTCTAATGTATTGTTCATTTAGTGTGTCTGCTTCTTTACCAATTAAGTTATTAACGTCTTTTAAGTTGTTTGTTAACTTATCAGTTGTTAAAGTGGCAATGAGAGGATACTCTGAAAGGTCAGACTTTTCATTGAACAAGAACGGAAATACATGGTTGGCTACATTATCATAGTCTTCCGGCGTAAGGCCGTTGGACTGGCTCGAAGGGCCCCGGACTCGACAAGACCGAATCGAGAGGGTTTGAGACCGAGTTTAGGGAGATGTGGGTGCAGACCCAGCTTGCCTTCCAGTTCTGCCTGGCTTGCTCTTGGTCCGGTGAAAGTTACCCAATTCTTCAGTGGCATTGCTGGATGCTTGATAAGGGTGCGGGGATCGAGAGGCTTGGCTTTTACTGTCCCAATCATGGCGATCATGCTGTGTTCGGAGCCCAGGTCAATCAGGTTCGGCACCTCCATGACTTCTTCAAAAAGACTACTCAGAGAGCTGGTCCACTAAGAGCGTCTTCTATGAATTCTGGTTCCTTCTGCTTTGGAGTTACTGTCTCGAATATGGCCTCGGCGGCTGATCCGAACAATCTGTTTCCCATGGAGAGTACCCTGAGCTGCTCCTCCATGTCTGGGATTCCCTTGAATGTGTACTCGTGCTGGACTGTGGTGGCAGTTGGTCCAGGTAGATCCGTGATGTCGAGGAACACTCCCCTTATCGGATTAGCTTTGAGTCCTCTAAAGCCCTTGAGGTCCCGTGCTAGCTGTTCCATCCTTTCTGTATCCTCGGTGCTGACTATCCCTGCTTCTTTCTCATCTTCATCAGTTCCACTGTCGGTCCCCTCAGTTCTGCTGTCGGTCCCATCAGTTCTGCTGTCAGTTCCCCTCTCGGTCCCCTCAGTTCTGCTGTTGGTTCTGCTGTCGGACCCCTCAGTTCTGCTGTTGGTTCCCTTGGTGAAGTAATGAGCGAGGTTGAAACTGTAAGGTCGGAGGTTGGGTGTGCTGTCGGAGGTTTCCCTTTTGCGAGCTGCTGCCTTGGTGCAGCAAGCCTTTTATTTTCCTTGAGGTTAGCCGGTGTTGGTACATAGCCAAGCCCCTGGACCGTAGTGTGGTCCTTGACTTCGATGACTTGGTGTTGGCCCTGTAACCTTTTGCCGAGCCCCAGTCTTGGGATGAAGTTCATGAGTTTCATCATCTTCATGGCAAGAGGGATCTTGTCGTGAGACAGTGGAAGGTCCACGTTGCATATTTGGATCTTGGAGGTCTCCAGAGTGAATCCAGTTAATGCCATGTCGTCATTATGCTTGATTTCTAACACTGGGATGTCGTTGGTTCTGGTCCCCTCGGTGGTGACACTATCGCCGTAGACTGTGGTTAGCTCGTCGCCTTGCATGAACTTGAGGCACTGATGAAGGGTGGATGCCACGCCATTGATTTGATGCAGCCAGGGATGCCCTAGGATGGCTGTGAAAGTGATTGGAATGTCTAACACTTGGAATTCGGTGGGGATCATCCGCTTGTCGAACCAAATGTTAAGAGTAGCAACCCCGAGAATAGTACGGGAAGTAGAGTCATAGGCCTTGACAGTGTGGACTGAAGGCTTTAGATCTGTGGGCTTGATGTTAAGCAGGTCCATCATCTTGGCAGGCAAGACATTCATTCCGGAACCTCCGTCTACCAACACACGGGGAAGGCGACGCTTGTCCAGCTGGACTGTGATGTAGAGCGGCTCATTGTGATCAGCCCCAAATTTTGGAAGGTCCAAATCTGTGAAGGTGATAATGTTGCCATATTGGATGTTGCCGATCATCTGAATGACTTCGTCAGGGGTTGCGTCCACGGGGACCATGGTGCGGGCCAAACTTTCCACTAGCTTGAGCTTGTGAAGATAAGAGGATGTGAGCAGGGACCAAAGGGAAATGTTTGCCTGGGTTTGCTTGAGCTAAGTGAGGATCGGGTCCTCTTTTATGGAACTTGTGTCTTCGGGCAGACTGGTTTGCGGTTCTGGCTCCGCAGGCTTTTTAGTGGCCTTAGGTGGTAACGCATGGATTTGACCCGATCGGGTTAGAACGCTGACATCAGGTTTGGTTCCTTCCGAACAGGCCGCTCTGAGTTGAGCCATAGTTAGAGGAGGATTCCTCGTAGCATAGGGCCATATGTCTTCCCTCAACTCGTTGACTGTAGACGTATTCCCGGGAGCTTCGGCAGCTTGACAGATTCTGTCCCAGGATACTGGCTTGGGTGCCTCTGCGAGGAGGTAGTTTACGGATTTCCGCAGTTGTTCGAACGTCAGTGCACAAATGCTGGTTGCCTCGAATCAACCGTGCGTTGCTGACCCTCCGGGGGAGTTTGGAGAGTTCCTGGCTCAAGCGAACAGTCTCCTTGATCTCTTCACGGTATATTGCGCTCCTTTCCTTCTTGCTGAGCATACTCAGGGCATTCTGGAGTTTGGTCTGGCGGTACTCATGGTTTGCTAGTTTTCCTCCGCTCTTGGACCAGATCAACTTTCTTGCAGTAGAGCCTGCGTCGAGAGTTAGAGCCTGCGTTTCCTCCCATGTGAGAATAGCCAGTGGTTCTTTGAACTGCGTGCGGTAGTCTAGATAAACCTCCATCAGGGAAAGCTTTCCCTTCTGCTTTATCTGAGTGGCGGGTATGTCGGAAGGTGAGTACACGGCTTCCCGAACATCTGCCCATGTGACTGGTTGCTGTCCCAGTTGATCGTTTCTGTAAACGAATGTCGCAGTCTGTGGAATTTCCCTGAGTAGTGCTCGAGACGAATTTCCATCTTCCTCTTGTTTTTAAATAGACCTTCTCCCCTAAGTTGGCCTTTAAGTTTGAGTGCGGAAATGATCTGTTTCCATCCTCTCAGGACCCTTGGGAGTCCGGTTTTGTTGGCCTCATGCCGGGCTTGGAAGAGAATGGTTTCATCGTCTTCATCGTCGCTTTCATGGAGAACTTGCTTTCCTCAGGGAGGTAAGCGCTGAGATTTGTTCTGCCGTGTCGTTCCATCTCCTAGGTCGTCGGGACCGTTGACCACCCTCTCCTGGCAGAGGGGGTTGGATGAGAACAGACGGTAGTCGATGAAGTTGCCGTGAGCAAAACCCCTGAGGTCGAACTGGTCTAGAGTGGCCTCTAGCTTTCTGTCTGAAGCTTCTTGTGACACTTTAAGGGCTCGGTCCCTGTCGGTCTTTTGAGCTTGGTTTTCGTCCCAGAGACGGTTTTCTTGAGCGGCTAGTTCCATGAGGGCCTTCCTTGCGAGAGCTAAACAGTCTCCGTAGGTACGCACCGTCTGGCTAGTGTCCAGAACTGTGATCACATCCAAATCTCCGAATGGCGGAAACACTTGGATGATGTTGACGAAGGAATTCGGACTGGGACATTCCATGCGGCCTTCCTTGATCTCGGTTACCAAGAAATTCGCCCATATCTGCTTGATTGAACACACCGGAGTGTTGAATTCTGCAATGTTGACAGTCTCGTGATCTCGCTCGATCGCCAAGTCTATCGAGCTAGCGATGCTGGCGGGATGTACGAATCCGCAGCCGTGACGACCGGGAGCAAGACCGAACCGGAGCATGTTGATGCTGAGGTGGTCATTTCCCTCATCGAAAGCTGACTCTGTCTTGCGGGGAAGACCTTTACAGATGTTTTCGGGGTGACTGCCGGAAGCGTTCCCAAGGTTGATCTGATTTGTAACAGAGTGAGGAGCTTTGTCTCCTTCGCTGTTGCCCTTGGCCTTGATGGCGCTTGTGGCTTTAAGCTTGACTGACGGCACGGGCCGGTTGCCACTGGGGCTGGTACTCGGAAGTGATGGTGAGCTATCTCGGTTAGCCAGGGCCTCGTTTACCATGAGCAGGCAGTCGTCGAGGGTAACTTTGGCATTGCAGAATCTGACGATAAGGACCGGATCCTTGGTATCATCAGGATATCTGGAATAGATGATGTTGACGAAGTCGTCGTCAGTCACTTGATCAGAGGGATTCTTTGTCGTGTCAACCAGTTTCTTCCAATTGTCGGATAACAGCCTGTACTGGACGTTGAGCTTGACAATCTCCATAGTGTTGGAGCCTTGGTCATAGGTGACTTGATCGGAACGGGTGCCGTCCACGAAACTGAGCATGTGAATGCGAGGAGGTCCGCACCCGCGTGCCCGGCGCGTCCTCGACTCCGGAGAGTCCTGATTCGTCATCGTCTGATGGCTCAACCCAAACGTAGGGACGTATTGCGTTCGGGTGCGTTGCTGGAGCTACTAGAAAACATCATGCCCTTCACTGGAGAAGAGGGGTACAGTGGGTAGTTCCTCATGGAGGACATCCCATACGACTTCCATGCATTCTTCCCGAGAATGACGGTGCTTATTGACTTTTATCACGAAGATCTCTTCGCCTGGCGGGGCCAGAGAGTTGGCTTGAAGAATGTTGACGAATCTCCGATTGGATACAGGGGGTTTACGTGCCCGCATCATGGCGATGCTCAGTGTTTCTTTCCAATCTGCCTCCAAATGTTGGAAACGACAGTTGAACTTGATGTATCGGACAGCTTCAGGGTCTGCCTGCTCGAGTACGTTTACATAGTTAGCATCTCCGGACTCTGAGGGATTCTGATTAGATTTGCCCCTGTAGTCCCTTGGTTGATTTGAAGGAGGTAGCCCCGGTGCCTGACTGCGGGCACGCTTGGCTACTGTCTCTGCTTCGTTTCCTATGAGGAAACTGTCCCCTCGAATGACTTCAAGATCTCCCTGCCGGTTAATGAACTTAACGCACTGATGGAGAGTGGAAGCTATAGCTTTCATGTGAAGCAACCAAGGGCGTCCTAACAGAGCCGTGAATTCGGATGGAATGTCCATCACATGGAATTTTGCTGGCACCATTTGGGTTTCGAACCTGAGTTTCAGAGTCACCGTCCTAAGGATGGGACGAGACGTGCTGTCGTAGGCCTTGATAGTCCGAGTACACAGAATCAGATGGCTCTCATTGATGCGCAGGGCTCGCATCATGCTGAGAGGGAGAACGTTAACGGCTGACCCGTTGTCTACCAATACTCCGGGGAGTGTTATGGTGTTGAGCTTGAGAGTGATGTACAAAGCTTCATTGTGCCCCGAGGCATCTCTCGGTAGGTCCTCGTCACAGAACGTGATCATACCGCCATACAGTCGGGAATCGTAGATCTGGTCTCTATCCGGAGAAGGAGAGTCATCAAGCCATCCGTTTACTGTCTTCCTCTTGCGAGGTAAAGCTTTTGCTGGAGCCTCGGGATTGTGTTGAGGCTGTTTGTGGCGGTTGCCGCCCTTGGTTAGCACGTTGATCGAGTGCGAGTGCCAAGCTGACCTTGATCTTCCTTTGCCGGTCCGTGCTCGAAAGCTGGACAAATTGAATCATAGCTGATCCCACGGGGGGGATAGGCTTTTGACTGGCAGTAAGATTGTCAACATCTGAGGTATTTCGGTGTCCCAAGGTCTGAACTCTGGTGTCAGCAGGACTTTTCGGCTTTCCCACCCCTGTCTACTCTAAAGCTGCATTGCCTAGAGGAAGAGAGGACTGGCTGCAGTAGAGTACGTAGTAGTCGAACCTCCCGGATGGCTCTCCGAGTGTACCCACACTGGTGTCTCCAGCTTCGTATCTTTCTCTCAGCATCCGTTGAGAGGACTTCTTCTTCTGTTTTCTCGGAGGATTGCTCCGGACCATGTCTTGGGACTCGTACTCCCGTGCAAAGGCGGAAAGCGATCACAAACATTGTAGCTGATGTGGACATTTGATGAGGACCCGGCTGGAAGAGGCGGAGGAACTGGCTCTGCGGCAATCTTCTTGGGCACCCACTCAATAGAATTCATACTGTTGTTGTTGTTCGGAAAAGGGTTTTCGACTGTATTGGGCCCCCGGGGGCGCTCCAACTTTCCTTCCTCTATCAAGTTCTGAATTTCGTATCGTAACCCCACGCAGTTGTCGGTGGAATGGCCGTGATATCGATGGAAGGCGCGATTTTGCTCTTGTCGGCGTTGACTACGGGATTCTTGGGTTTGTAATTTGCAACGGGTTTAAGGAGACCTTCCTTGATTAACCCTTCCAAGATCTTGCTCGGTGGCATGTCCAACTTGTCGAAGTGTACGGCAGTGCCGCTTCGAGTAGAATTGTTGCTTTGTGGGACTCGGGTTTTGTTGCCCGACCGCTGTCCCCGATGGATGTAGTTGACAGACGTATCTTTCCCTTTGCCGAGGCCGGTGCGGGATTGAATGCAACCGCCGAGCGGTATCTCGTATGGCCGTGCAAGAGCCCACTTTTCCTTGAGATCCTTCTCGAACTGTGAGCCGGCATTGACCATGGCCTGGAGATATGGGAAGAAATGATGACTGATGAGAGTTCTGATGGACGGTCTTAAGCAGGACATGAAGATCCGCATCTGTTCATCCTTGGAGAGTGGCTCCATGATCTTGGAGAGTTTCCAACTCCACCTCTTGCAGAATTCTCCGACGCTTTCATCCGCTTTCTACTCAGTGGGGATTAAGTCCTCACGACTCGTTTCCCACTCTAAGTTGGATTGGTACCGTTCCAGAAGATGTTACCGATCCGATCCTGTGTGTGGCGATCCGCAGCTTGACCTCGAAACCATCATAACGCCGAACTTTTAAGCGTATGCCGGGAAGTGGTCGGCCATTTGCCGGGAGGGTTGCTCCTTTCGCTCTCATACCGAGAACGTGGGGTGTCGACGTGCGTTTGAGGACATTCGGTTCCGTCGAATCGGTCCATCTCCGGCATTCTCGAACTTGGCAGGAGAGGCGTGACCATTCCCGGATCTGTGGATTTGAGCATTTCCTGCTTTGAGCTGCTCATGGTGGCTTTCAGGTCTTTCATCTGTTCGACCATCCAGGCCAAGGTTGGGTCCAGTGGTGGACTGTGAGGCTCGGCGCCGGGTGCTACCACGTGAGCGGTAGTGATTGGAGGTGGAAGGCTTGATATATGTGGATATATGGGGGCCTTTTCTGAACTGTATCGGGGTTTGTCCCCGGTGCTTTGGGATTCGTGTATAGGCAATGGGACGAACCCGGGAGGGTATTGAAGGATATTGGCATCTGTCTGAGATGGTCCAGCGGTGCGCTGGTGGTATTGAGCGATGGGAGTAGCACTGGCTTGGCAAAATGTGGCAGGGTTGCCCTGAGAGGTGGCAACGTGGAGCCTAGGTCGGCTGTTTCCTTGGTTCGAAGGAATCCCGTAAGTTGGCGGGAGAGGAACCTGGTTGAAGGTTTGGGGAGCTGGTTTCGGGGAATCGTCATCCTCTACCAGGACAAAAGTACCATCTGACTGGGGGATAGCTGCTATACCTCGGTCATTCAGAAGCTGTACCACAAAATTCTGCTGATCTTCTTTCTGCCTCTTGTGAACTTCACAAGCCTAGATGGCCTCTTCCAATGTCATATCTGTTACCGGTGGCGGAGTCCATCCCCGTCATGATTTCTCGGTGAGCTAGACATGTCAGAAATTCTGGCTGAGGGAACTGAGGGAACCGAAGAACTGTCGGACGCTGCCGTAACGGTGATTCTGGCGAGGCGCTGACCCGGAAATCTGAACCACTTTCTGCTCCCTGCAGGGGACGAAAGGCAGGGTTTAGGCTTCGGAAAAAGAGGGATTTGGATCAAGGTTTCGGGCTTGTGCAATGTGCAGTTACTGATTAATGTTTACTTAAAGCGTGTTTTCTTAGAGTCCTAATTGGTTGGAAAAGAGCAAGTCTTCTTTTTCGCAACTAATCCTAGAGCTCTAATCAGTGGATCTCATCACTACGCTTATAAGCCCCTCGTTTCCATTTGTAGATCATCTTTCTCAGGACGGACTATCCCGAGCGAGGTCCTATAAGGCAAGTGAGTTCCACCGACAAAGGAAAAAGTGAACTTTAGGCCAGCTGATCACGCAAACTTCCAACGTATGTGACGCACGGGCCACAGTCGAAGTCAACGTCCTTAAGTTAAGGCGGGGATCGTGCCAAAATTTCGGCATGACCTCTCCTGACTCGCTTGTGCGAGAGACCTTAGCTTTTGGCGTTGGCCAAGTTGTGGCTGGCACGGTACATACGGCGAGGTTTGGTGAAACGGCGTCACATTGAACCTTCGGGTATATTTTTCTGCAGAGCTCCGCGTCAAAGTCAAGGCTGAAAATCTCGAGACTTCGGGTCGGGAACGACCTTCGGTCTCAACCTCTCGAGCTTGACTCGTGGCGAAACCCGGCGTAAAAAACATACACTTAGGATTTATGACACGAGCTAAGCTAAAAACTAATCGGGGTCTTGGACAAAGTGTGACACAAAGAGTGCATGGCTTACACGGGCTAGGATGGGCTGTTTGGGACGACCACGTGCACCCTCGAAAGGTGTCTGGCAGACCAACCGAGGTGCAACTGATAAGGCCATCCCGGGTTACGGGTCGTAGTATGCAGTGTACTGAGGCAGCAAGTGCACGTGGAGTGCGGTGTACCGAGGCAGCAAGTGCGAGTAGTGTGCGGTCACTAAAATTATTTTTCTGAGTAAAACAGAGATTTTTCAGAATGTGTCTTAAAGCATTATGAAGCGCAGTTCAAAAGACAGCATGAAAATCAAACATGAATGGGGATGCACAAACATGGTATGATTTTGAAAAGATGACAATGTAATGCCTTTGAAAAAACCGTTCGAGGTTTAAAGTAATACACGCACACGAAAACGAGGAAGGGTAAACGAAAGTTTGACCCACGGAAGGCTTTTTAGAAAACAACGGTAGTTTTGAAAAAAGTATCGTGTCCCCAGCGGAGTCGCCAACTGAAATTACCCAGGATTTCGTGTGGACGCGAAACGCGGTTGTCTTTCGCGGAGGGTTGGTGTCTGAGACCTCGCTTCATGGGAAGGAAAATGAGGAGTCGCCATGCGGTTTTGTATTTTGAGCCCAAACGTTGAGAAACGGCTTTAGTGAAAATCGTGTCGTTTTATTGGTAGCAAAATCTTAGGAAAAGGCTTTGAAAACAGGGGATCATTTTTATTGGTAGCAAAAACGAGTAAAAAGCTATTTAGTACCAGAGATTGTTTGGTTCGGAGGTCACGTTACATTTCGGGAAGAGTATTACGAGATCACCCGAAACGCCTCGTATGACGAGTCTTTCTACCTTTCTCGAAATCGTGTGTGTTTGTGTGTGTGTGTTTTGAAATGGGGGCTTGAATGACAAGCTTAATCTTGGTTTGAATGTCAAACGTTGATTAGGTGACTTTGTTTGAAAAGACGAGCGTTTGAATGACAAACGTCGGTTTTGAGTTTGAAATGAGCGTTTGCGTGGAAAACGTCGATTTTGCGCGTTTTGAAAGAGAGTTCGAAGGACGAACTCCGGTTTTGAACCGGGCATTACATTGTTAACGATTTTTACGGGAAAAAACGTATTAAATGATTTGCAATCAACGAATCGGGTTGCGACTCGAACTTTGCAAAGTAAATACTATCACGATCCAAACGGGTCGGACTTGTAAATGACAGTATTTAAATGCGGTATCGACGGAATCGAACGATCCGGAATCGTAAATGACGATCGATGAGCCAAACGACTCGGAATTGTAAATGACGATCGACGAGCCAAAACGGCTCGGAGTGGTAAAGTTGCATGAAATGTAAAGGACGTTCGACGGATCAAACGGTCCGGAATTGTAAATGACAGAAAAGTAAATGACGATCGACGGATCGATCGATCCGGAGTTGTAAATGACAAAAAAAGTAAATGGAACGGGGTCGGAACGCCATTTTAACCCGTGATTACTTCTCTTACGGGAAGAGAAGAGGATCGAGGGGCTAAAACGTATCAGACCCTGTTAGACGGAGGCGTCTACATTTCAATAACATTGTTCGAAAAGGTTGTAGCGACTGGCGCGTAAACCGAGACGAAACGAGAGATTAGAGAGAGGGAGTTATACCTATGGCTAGGGTCAACTCCTTTGGCTCGAGGGGTGTATACGGGATACTAAAAGTAGTTTGGAACAGTGTTTCGGAGTGGAGGAGGGCGTATTTGATCGAAATACGAAGTTTTCATGCAAAACGAGGTAAAACCGAGGCTCGGGAGGGGTAAGAATCAGTTTAGGCCGTGAGGTTTTGGTGGAGGGGGGTAATTTTTTGTTGTTACAAATGGCTTTGACAGCCTCACTATTTATAGGTGAAATTTCAGTAGGAGTCTGGCCGGACTTAGACTGAAATCCAGGGGTTTTTGTGGTACTTTGGAAATTTGAGGGACTTGCTGGCAATTTCTGAAGTTTGCACAGGAAGTCCGGCCGGACTGAGACTGTATACCAGGGGTATTTTAGTCTTTTGTCCTTGATTTTTGATTGAAAGGTGACTAGAGGGAGGTGGCATGCTTGCCATGTGCCCTGTGAGTCACCAGCCATGTGGGAGTTCGTTCCCGGGTCCCAGTTTTGTCCGTTTTTTAAAATAACAGTCTGGAAAATGTCCGAAACGCCCCTGGAAAGTGCGTTTTTCACGGAAAGTCGTACTTTCACGTGTGAGGACGTGTGTCAAGTACGTTTCAACATCGGGATGCTCAGGGCAGTCCCGGGACGTCTCGTTGGCATGGCAACGGGGAGTTAACGAGTTCCGGTTAACCTGGAGCGGGCCAGTTAACGGATTTCGATTAACTTTCTGACGGATTTTGACGATCCGAATTTGGGTACTTACACTTGGTAAGGCATTCATGCTTGCAAAAATAGCTCCATGCCTTGACTCTCTAGGACACCAATCACGAGCATCTTCCAACATCTTCCACTCCCGAACCATCAATGAAGCCACATATGATTTCCTACTTATAGAATCCGCCACAACATTAGCTTTGCCCGGGTGATAAGAAATGGTATAATCGTAATCCTTTAACAACTCCATCCATCTCCGCTGCCTATTGTTCAACTCCTTTTGTGAAAACAGGTATTTCAAACTTTTGTGGTCCGTGAAAATCTCGAACTTTGCTCCGTAAAGATAGTGCTTCCATTTATGTAAAGCGAAGATTATGACTGCAAGCTCCATATCATGCGTTGGGTAGTTCTGTTCACACGGAGTCAACTTCCTTGAAGCAGATGCTATAACCTTCCCATTTTTCATCAATACACAATCTAAACCCTCCTTTGAAGCTTCACAATAAATAACCAAACCGTCATTCCCATTTGGTAGAACAAGAACAGGTGCCGACGTCAACTTCTTCTTCAATTCTTCGAAACTTGCTTGACACTTTTCATTCCATACAAACGGTGACTGATTCCGGCCTTTTCCAACTAACCACTGCTTCAATCTTGGAGGGATCAACTGAAATCCCACCCTTTGACACGACATGGCCTAGGAAGGAAACCTCCTCAAGCCAAAATGCGCATTTACTGAATTTAGCAAACAACTGCTTCTCACGGAGCACTGTCAAAACCATTCTCAAGTGTTGCTTATGCACCTCCCGAGACTTGGAATAAACTAAAATATCATCTATGAACACTACTATAAAAGTATCAAGATAGGGTTTGAAAACACGGTTCATTAAATCCATGAAAATGGCTGGAGCATTTGTTAACCCGAAAGGCATAACAAGGAACTCAAAATGTCCATAACGAGTACGAAAAGCTGTCTTAGACACGTCATCGGGATGAACTTTCAGTTGATGGTACCCGCTCCTCAAGTCAAGTTTAGAAAAGACCGTCGCACCTTGCAATTGGTCAAATAGGTCTTCTATATGAGGTAGAGGATATTTGTTCTTCACCGTCACCAGATTCAACTGGCGGTAGTCAATACAAAGTCTCAACGACCCATCCTTCTTCCTCACAAATAACACCGGAGCCCCCCACGGCGAAACACTTGGTCGGATGAATCCCCGATCAAGTAACTCCTACAATTGAGCCTTCAACCCTTTCAATTCAGCTGGGGCCATTCTATAAGGTGCCTTAGAGATTAGAGTTGTACCCGGAAGTAAATCAATTCCAAACTCAATCTCCCTATCCGGAGGCATCACATACTCGGAAGAGAATACATCCGGAAACTCCTTAACTATAGGAACGTCCCCCAATTCTAGCAACTCCTTGGTAGTATCAAAGACACAAGCTAAATATCCCGCACACCCCCGAAGCAATAACTTTTTAGCTTTAACATAGGAAATGACACGAATAGTCCCCACATAAGGAATAGCTTCAAATACAAACTTAGGCATATTCGGGACCGAAAAAGTAACAACTTTCTTATAACAATCAACTAAGGCATGGTATTTTCTTAGCCAATCCATCCCCAAAATGACATCAAAATCATGCATAGGCAATACTACTAAGTCAGCAGGTAACACACGATCACATATATGCACATCACAAACACGTAACACCTCATCGGCCACCAAACACTCTCCCATCGGAGTTGACACTTCTAGTACGTAAGGCATAGTTTCCACATAAACAGGCAAATGTGAAGCACAATGCATGGACACGTAGAAATGAGATGAGCCAGGGTCTATTAGTGCACACGCTCTCCTATTTGCTATAAAAATAGTACCTCCTATAACATTGGAGGAATTCGCCGCCTGCTGTTGATTTATCGCGAAGACCTAACCCTAAACCTTAGGCTTTCCCGAGGATTCTCTCTTTTGACCTTGTGAAGTCCCAACACCACTCGAGACTGCTGGCTTCATCGGCTTAGGGCAATCTTTCTGAAAGTGCCCCGACTGTCCACAATTCAAACATTTTCCCAATCTCTTCCAACAAAACTCCGCTACATGCCCTTCTTTCTGACAGTAAGTACAAATTTCTTTGGTGCATTCCCTTGATTAACACCCGACTTTCAAACCCCAAACTGACCTTGCAGCTGACCCCTAAATTGAAATGTTGATCCTTGCCCACTTCGATTATCTCTACCCTGATGTTGCGGTCTGACTTGTCCTCCTTGCCTCCCCGTACTAATCCCTTCAGTTTTCCTCTTATGCTCTTCAATATCGTGCTCCACATGATATGCTCGATCCACGGCATCTTGAAAACTTTGAAATTTATGAGCCACCAATGACGTCCGGATGACCATCTTCAAACCCCGAACAAACCTCGTAGCTTTCCACTCTTCCGTTGCCACCAAGTGAGTACAGTACCTTGACAATTCCATGAACTTTGCCACATATTGTGCCACGGTCATCGCGTTCTGCTCTAAGTGAAGAAATTCTATTTCCTTTCTGTCTTGATCCACAGTTGGAATAAAGTGTTCCTTGAATTTTCTTACGAAGTTCTCCCAGGTATAAGGAACATGTGCCTCGTCCCAACTTGTCTTGAGAGCCCTCCACCAATGCTCAGCTGCACCCAAGAACTTATAAGCTGCAAACCTGACTTGCTCCTCCTCCGTACACCTCAGCACCTCAAAAATCTTTTCTATCGACTCAATCCACCTTTCCGCCTTTGCTACATCCAGCTCCCCATCATAACCGATAGGCTTCAATTTCAGGAACTGCTCTAATCCCACTCATGGTACTGCTTGTTCTCCCTGATGGCGTTGATCATTCATGGCCTTCATAGCCGCTCCCAACATCCCTTGAAACATATCTCGGGTCTCCTCTCGAACATTTCCCCGGCCTAAAGGTCCGGTCGGATCTCCTCCTACTCCTACCATAGCAATAGAGTACCTGCGTAAAACATTTAACGTTACTCACTCTATCCATTCTACCCACCTAGGTCATGTAGTCACTCTAGACTATTTAACCTAAGGCTCTGATACCAACTGACGTGCCCCGACCCATAGACCTACTTGGCCACGTGCCGAGTCACGTACTGAAGACGCCCTTTATGAAAAATTTTCAAAATGTACTTTCAAAATATTTTACTTTAAAAACCTGTTTGACATTTAAAAACGATACTAACTTACCAAACCAAATTTAACTTCAACCTACTCACTCCACATTTACACCATTTACAATCACACACTTACTTACAAACCAAGGAACCTAGTCCCACATGAAAAATATTTACAAAACCATTTTGAACTTGCAAAATAAGGATACATTAAGACTATGAATACTAACCCAAGGTCATACATTTATATAATGTATCCTTACCAAACTTTCCTCCAAAACCAACTTGGCGCCCTCTCGATACTCAAAGCGTCCTAGCCCCTGACCCAGCTCAATCTAGGAAAACAATGAAATGAAGGCGTGAGAAAATCTCAATAAGTTATTATATAAGTAACTAAATGATATGCAAACACATGAAAGACCTTAAATAACAATTCATATATCTCACATTCTTATAACTCTAAGGAACATATATGAATCCACATAGCAATTAAGTGCAATATATAACACTTAGAAGGATGCTGAGCCAAGGTTTCATCCTCAAAAGGATATCCCGATCCAAGATGCAACATTCGTTGAAGAAACGGTTCTGGAACCAAACACAGTAACAACAAGAGGACTATGACACAAAGTCATATCCAATAGTGCAACTAGTCTTCCCTTGAGCCAGTTCACCACCCCCAAACAATGGCCAATGGCAGGGCTAAACGGGAACCAGTGTATGAATTATAATGAACTCGGCTCATTGGCCATTATAATCTCATATCACTGCCCACAAACAAGTACCAGCTGGGTTTCACATATAAGCACAGTAATTACTACTTGCTTAATCAATCAATGTATGATTCCAAAGTAGGGAAACATACAAATAAAGCATATCAAATGATAGCAACAAGATAACAACCATCCATCAATAGTAGCACTAAGGCCAATTCATCCTTGAATCAATTTAATGAACTTAGGATTCCAAAGTAGGGAACCCTAATCAAGCACTTCACAAAGATATTACCATGTATAAGGTGTAACACATAAGGACTACACACATTTTAAAGTCATTCAAGGATGTATCAATAGTAGCACTATGATAATATTCAAGTTAGGTTCAATAGATCCACCTTACTTTAACAAATCATTTACCTACATTCAAATGATCACAATTCAAATGTAAATACTTATTTTGATTATTCATACCTTGTACTTTGATTGTAGTATTCCATTGGTTGCAATATAAGTGATAAAATTTAACCTACATGGCTTTGAAATACATATCCCAAAATTGGTCAGGGCACGACTCGTGCCCCAGGGCACGACTCGTGCCCCTTTGACACCCCTCCAGAATCAGTCGTCCAAGCAATGGCACGACCTGTCAAGACTGATGGGCACGACTCGTACCCTCTGTAGATTTGCAAAAACAGAGCTGCTACTCAGCTTTTGACCCAAACCAATTCCAAATTAATTTGTACCAATTTAACCCCAATACCCAAAGCCAAGTTTCAGTCCCATGCAAACCAAAAGTGTAGTAAAGTAGTGTCAATATGACCCAATTCCACTCTTTTCCTTTTTCCAAACATCCAAAACATTTCCATTTCTCCCAAAACTCCATTAATGACCATTTCAACACCAAACTCATTTCCATGGAAACCAAACACACACTTTTCCATCCCATAACCTTGAAAAATGATTTTAAACTCCCATACAACATTACACAACATAACTACATGATTTATAACACAAAATGAACACAAATTCTAGAAATTATAATAACTTACTTGAAAATAAATGTCACAATTTCTGAACTTCAATCGGATAGAACCGTGCTCCTTCTCTTCACGAACACCCCGAAGCAAACGGATTGTCAAATGGATTTTTCTAAGATTTTAGGGGTATTAAAATGTGAAATGGGTTAGGGTTTGGTTTAGGATCATGGATGAGCTGAAAATACTAGGGATTTTTATTAAAATGAATTCATTCTTTCTCAATTTCCATGGATAGTCAACCTTTTAACACTTAACCTCCTTCATTTATCAATTACCCCCAACTACTAAAACCTTTACAATACGCTAATTACAATCAAGCACCTTGAACATGAAGATGATTTACTACTTATTTAAAAAGTTACATTTTAACTACTTACTCCTAATCTTTTCATTAAAACATTATATAATGATTTTTATTTTATTCCTATGTTTGAAGTAGCATATAACTCCTAAAATACCAACTTACACAAAATTTCTAAAATTAAAATGCAACTCATAATATTATGAAATGCACTTATTTATAATATTAATATGACTCAAAATAAAACCGAGAATTAGGGTCGTAACATTCACTCCCCCTAAAAGAAAATTCGACCCGAATTTTAAAGGGACTTACCACAATTATCGAATAACCAAGGATATCTCCGCTCCATTTCTTCCCGGAGCTCCCAAGTAGACTCTTCTACATCATGGTTCCTCCACACGACTCTTACAAGAGGAATACTCATATTTCTCAGTTCTTGGACCTTGGTATCAATAACTTGGACTGGTTGCTCTATATAAGACATGTCCGGCTCTATATCCTCGGGAATCCTAGGCAATACATGAGAAGGATCATACACATACTTCCTAAGCATGGAAACATGGAATACACTATGCATCTTCCCGAGAGATGAAGGTAAAGGAAGACGATACGCCAAATTTCCCACTCTTTCCAAGATTTTAAAAGCACCTACGAACCTTGGAGCTAACTTCCCTTTCTTGCCATATCTCTTAATCCCTACCTTAGGTGACACTCGTAAGAACACTAGATCTCCCTTTTGAAATTCAAGGTCTCTCCTCCTCTGATCCGCATAACTTTTCAGTCTACTTTGGGCTGTAATCAATCGGTTCTGAATGATCTTGACCTTCTCAGCTGAATCTCGAACCATATCAATACCCCAAATCTTAGCTTCCCCAACTTCATCCCAACAAATCGAAGACCTATACTTCCTCCTGTATAATGCTTAGTAAGGTGCCATCTCTATGCTAGATTGGTAACTGTTGTTGTAAGAAAATTCGACAAGAGGTAAGTGCACATCCCAAGAATCCGAGAAGTCAATAGAACAAGCTAGTAACATGTCTTCAATAATTTGAATTGTCCTCTCGGATTGGCCATCCGTTTGAGGATGAAATGCTGTACTGAACCTCAACTCTGACCCCAAAGCCTTTTGCAACGCTTGCCAAAATCGAGAAGTAAACCGAGGATCACGATCGGACACAATGCTAACTGGAACCCCGTGCAATCTCACTATCTCTTGGATATACAACTTTGCAAGCCTCTCCATCGAATAACAAATTTCAATAGGTAGGAAATGAGCGGACTTAGTCAACCTATCTACAATCACCCAAACTGCGTCATGTTTCCTACTCGTCCGAGGAAATCCCGTAACAAAATCCATCGTAATATGCTCCCACTTCCACTCCGAAATCTCCAATGTTTGAAGCAATCCGGCGGGTCTTTGATGTTCCGCTTTCACCTGTTGACATATCAAGCACTTGGACACATAATTTGCTATTTCACTCTTCATGTTATTCCACCAAAAATGTTGTTTCAAATTTTGATACATCTTAGTTCTTCCGGGGTGAATGGTATACTTGGACTTATGGCCTTCATCTAACATTTGACATTTCACTTCTTCAATATTTGGTACACACAATCGACCTCTATATGTCAATACTCCCTCGGGGCTAAGGGAGAACTCCTTGAATTTCCCATCCAACATCTAATCCACCACCTTCTTCAACTCTAAATTACCCTTTTGACCCTCCTTTATGTGTGGAATCAAACTTGGTAAGGCATTCATGCTTGCAAAAATAGCTCCATGTCTTGACTCTCTAGGACACCAATCACGAGCATCTTCCACTACCGAACCATCAATGAAGCCACATATGATTTCCTACTTATAGCATCCGCCACAACATTAGCTTTGCCCGGGTGATAAGAAATGGTACAATCGTAATCCTTTAACAACTCCATCCATCTCTGCTGCCTATTGTTCAACTCCTTTTGTGAAAACAGGTATTTCAAACTTTTGTGGTCCGTGAAAATCTCAAACTTTGCTCCATAAAGATAGTGCTTCCATTTATGTAAAGCGAAGACTATGGCTGCAAGCTCCATATCATGCGTTGGGTAGTTCTGTTCACATGGAATCAACTTCCTTGAAGCATATACTATAACCTTCCCATTTTGCATCAATACACAACCTAAACCCTCCTTTGAAGCGTCACAATAAATAACCAAACCGTCATTCCCATTTGGCAGAACAAGAACAGGTTCCGACATCAACTTCTTCTTCAATTCTTCGAAACTTGCTTGACACTTCTTATTCCATACAAACGGGATATTCTTTCGAGTTAGTTGAGTCAAGGGAGTGGCAATCTTGGAGAACCCTTTTATGAATCTCCAATAATACCCGGCTAACCCCAAAAACTCCTAATCTCGGTGACTGATTCCGGCCTTTTCCAACTAACTACAGCTTCAATCTTGGAGGGATCAACTGAAATCCCACCCTTCGACATGACATGGCCTAGGAAGGAAACCTCCTCAAGCCAAAATGCGCATTTACTGAATTTAGCAAACAACTGCTTCTCACGGAGCACTGTCAAAACCATTCTCAACGACCCATCCTTCTTCCTCACAAATAACACCGGAGCCCCCCACTGCGAAACACTTGGTCGGATGAATCCCCGATCAAGTAACTCCTGCAATTGAGCCTTCAACTCTTTCAATTCAGCTGGGGCCATTCTATAAGGTGCCTTGGAGATTGGAGTTGTACCCGAAAGCAAATCAATTCCAAACTCAATCTCCCTATCCGGAGGCATCACATACTCGGAAGAGAATACATCCAGAAACTCCTTAACTAATGGAACGTCCCCCAATTCCTGCAACACCTTGGTAGTATCAAAGACACAAGATAAATATCCCGCACACCCCCGAAGCAATAACTTTTTAGCTTTAACATAGGAAATGACACGAATAGTCCCCACAGAAGGAATAGCTTCAAATACAAACTTAGGCATATTCGGGACCGAAAAAGTAACAACTTTCTTATAAAAATCAACTAAGGCATGGTATTTGCTTAGCCAATCCATCCCCAAAATGACATCAAAATCATGCATAGGCAATACTACTAAGTCAGCAGGTAACACACGATCACATATATACACATCACAAACATGTAACACCTCATCGGTCACCAAACACTCTCCCATCAGAGTTGACACTTCTAGCACGTAAGGCATAGATTCCACAGAAATAGGCAAATGCGATGCAAAATGCAAGGACACGTAGGAATGAGATGAGCCAGGGTCTATTAGTGCACGCGCTCTCCTATTTGCTATAAAAATAGTACCTCCTATAACATTGGAGGAATCCACCGCCTGCTGTTGATTTATCGCGAAGACACGACCCTGAACCTTAGGCTTTCCCGAGGAATCTCTCTTTTGACCTTGAGAAGTCCCAACACCACTCGAGACTCCTGGCTTCATTGGCTTAGGGCAATCTTTCAAAAAGTGCCCCGACTGTCCTTAATTCAAACATTTTCCCAATCTCTTCCAACAAAACTCCGCTACTTTCCCTTCTTTCTGACAGTAAGTACAACTTTTCTTTGGTGCATTCTGTGAGTACCCTGACCCGAACTCGTGTTTTTGGGTCCGCTTTCCTTGAGTTGCATTTAGTTTTGGGCTCGTTTATTAATTAAAATGCATTTTGGGCCTAAATTATTCATTTATTTATTTATTCACCTTGACCCATTTGATTCTTCCTTGGGCCTGCCTCCCTTCAGCCCAATCTGTCCTAGGAATGACCGGTGTCGTCCGACACAGGACAGACATAAGGCGGTTAAAGCTCCATATCGTACGACATATGAGCTCCTCTCAGCATGCCTATAAATAAAGGGCCTTGCTGATCATTTAAGGGGGACTTGGGGCAAGTAAGGTCACTCTGCTGAAATAGAGGCTCATATTCTCTCTCATACACACACACTCACCTCCCTCCTCACACATACACACATCCAAGCCAAGGTCCAAAGAGTGATCTTCCTTGTTGGTGTTTTGAAGGGGCAAGTACCATACGATTGGTGTCTTTTCCTTGTGGACTACAATAGGTAGATCCTAGACTCTCTCTCTCTCTCTCTCTCTCTCTCTCTCTCTCTCTCTCTCTCTGATTACATCTTGTTTACTTGTTCATTTTATCTTGCATGCTTATATTATTTGATAACATGTGAATATTTTGGATTTTGCATGATAAAGGTGGTGAAGATGTGAATCATCAATATTCACACCTCCTCACCTCAGATCTGGACATTTAGTGTCATTAGTTGCATTAAAGTTTGCATCTTGGTTGATTTTGTTCGAGTTAGGAGGTGATGGCTACATGATCATGGCAAAAAACATGTGATTATTCACATTTGGCCATTAAAGCCATGTGATCCTCCTATAATACTCACGTAGGATTGTTATTCTACTATTTTCATTTGGTATTGTAGCTTAGTTTCATGTTTTGATCAATGTGGGATAAATCCGCTGAGGATCACTGATATAGGACACCTATATCATCCGACACAGGACACCTCAAGGGGTCCTGTGTCATACGACATAGAGATCCCAGAAAGCTGCTTGGCTTTCAGTGACTTCAGCTAGTTCAGATTGATTCCCCTTGTAGTTTTAAGCTATGTTAAGTAGTTTTAGTTCATATATCACTGTTTGGGCAGTCTGGGATCATTTGGGTGAATCTGATGATGGAGGCGGCTTATGTCGTCCGACACAGGACACTCTTGGTGTCCTGTGTCATACGACATCCGTATCACAGAAAGTCAATCTTGACTTTATTTACTCCAATCAACCCCGAATTGGTTCCAGACCCTAAACAGTGCATCTCCATGATTAAAGTAATTTTGTTTTGGTGTTAGATTAGCATTGGTGGCTTATCCACCCCCATTGTTGAGGCAATCTGACCAGGATGCCCTGTGTCATCTGACATCCCTCTCCTAAGGAAGTCTTGTGTCGGATGACATCCAAAGTCCCTGGATAGACTGTCTCAACCTTTTCCATGTAATTCAAGCAATTGTTTGTAAGGGTGTGGCCCCCCTTTAATGGTTCACAAGCTGTACTCAGTTCTTAATATCATCAATGAAATCCAAATTTGCATGCCTTACTTGTTGACACGAAATGCACATACTTAGAATGATCATTATTGTCCTTGTTTGATTGAAAGTCTCGAAAGAGGCGACGTGGGTGAGCTCCATATTCTCTTCCCACGTCATAACTTGACCCCCGGACCCATTTTCTCTTTAAAAAAAAAAGGTTTTTCAATGTTTTCCTTAAAAAACGGCGTGGCGACTCCCAAAAAGAAAACAAAACAATATTTTTAATCATAACGATTTTCGGAGGGCGTTCATTCAGTGGCGACTCCGCTGGGGACATTGAAAAGCTTTTATTTTTAATGAAAAAAGTGATACTTGGTATATAGGTGGAAACCATTAAGCTTCCCGTATCGCTTCCTAACCCGAGGCTTGGGATAAATTGTGGTCTAACAATGTCATGTACCGGTATCATTCTTCTTTTTTGAAAAAGAAAAGCTTTTCTTAAGAGGGTCTAACTTTCTTTAAATCGACTTGGACAATTTTCTCATTCTCTTTGTGTATGATTTGTGTCATTGTGTGTTCTCCTATGTGCCTTGCCATGCTTCTGTGCCTATATGCTTTTTATGCCTTGGTATGATGGTATTTTGGTGTTGGGGTTTCTCCCCCTTGCTGTTTGTTTGGCTCTGTTGGTGAGAACCCCTGTGTCGGACGACATCCCTTTCCTGGGAAGTCCTATGTCGGACGACACAGTAGGGCAGTGCAGGGGCAGTTTCAGTTGGTCAGTTGGACAGGGCAGAGTGATTCTGGGATGCGGTTGCTGGTTTTTTCTTGGCATTTGGGGCAGTCCCCTTTTGTCATGCTTTTGGACTCGTTCTTTTTTGGTTTTCCTTTTGGCATACTTGTAAATATTGCATTTTGAAAACTCTTTTTTTACAAAAAAAAAAAGCAAACTATTTTCCTAGAAGATACCTTCACACTACTCGCACACTACCTGCACATAGAGTTAGAACCCTTGGAGTGTACGGACGGCATCGCGGATGGTGACGTGTTTCGCCTACGCTTGAGCGCCTAAAGTCCTCCCGGCCTATAAAGTGTTAGGAACCACACTTGTCCGTGACACACTTTTTACCGTGACCGGTTGGTTTTTGGCAAAATACTTTTCAAAACATTTCCAAACACGATTTTCAAAATTTTTCTCACAAAGTTCAAGTCGTACTTCGTTTCCAAAGTCTTGGCATACTCTCCCTCTTCATGTCGAAATTACGACATAAGTTAACGTGAGTACATGTCAAAATTTTGACATGTCTCAACGTATGTACATGTCGATTTCTCGACTTGGCTTCACAAGAAGTCATGACGCGTTTTCGACATGTGCTAACGCGAGATCATGTCAAATTTTTGACACGTACTAACGAGAGGTCATGCCGAAATTTTGCCATGGAGCAACGAGAGGTCATGCCGAATTTTTGACTCGAAGTGAGGAGAGATCATGCCGAATTTTTTCCAGGATTTTACCTGCAAATTGCGGTCTCGTACATTCAAATGTACTTTCGAGCCTCTCTCCTCCCGAGTCAAGACGTTGTTGACTTGAACTTGGTTTTGAAAATCTTGAGTTTGACTTGTTTTGATTTGTATGCCCTTAGGTCTATTTTGCTTTTTGATTGGTGGGTTCCACGTGCCCTATAGGACCTCTGCCGGGATTGTCCGTCCCGGAGGTGGAATACAGGGGGTCTATAGACGTAGTGATGGAACGCACTAGTCCAGGAATAGTGTAGAATGCGAAAAAGAAGGTGTCCCCCTTTTCCAACCATTCTTAGGATTAATAAAAATTGTTTTTATTCAAATTTTTAATAAGGCATATGCATAAATCCATCCCGAGTCTATCCTCTCCCCTACCTAAAATAGTCCTCTCCCCCTTTCAGCGAGCAAGTATTGGGTCAGAGTTCTGGGTGGTCGGTTAATCAGTTTCTCTCCAGTCAAGTATTCGTTTCCAGCAATCCAAGAAATGATAGATTCGCAAGTTTCGGCAGGCTTGGGTCAGAATGCGAGTATGGATCCAGCTCAGGGTCAGAATGTCAGCCAAGGTTTGGGGCAAGATCAAGGTCAGAATGTGGGTCCGAACGTCGGTTTGAGTGCCTCTCCTAGCAGTGTTCATGGCATGAGTCCTCATATGACACCCCCGGGAAGTTCGTTTGTTAATCCTCACCCAGGTTTCAACTTCTCTCAGGAGGCTTCTCTCCGTGCTGCTCTCGAAGCCTCTCGTGCCCGTGAGGAGGCCGTTTGGGCTCGTTATGTCAAAGTGATGCATATGCAAGGGGTTGCAGTAATCCATCGTCCCGATGGGTTGTATGAAGAAGTTAGGGAGGAGCCCGATGTTACTATCACCGGCATTGGTTTTGTCCCCCCGTCCTCACCTAGGCAAGGCTATCCCAATGTGCCCCTGCCAATCTCTTATGGCATGCCTAGCTCCTTTCCGATGCCGACTTATGTGAATGTGTCAAGACCTCCCCCCATCCCAGTGTCTACTTATGGCAGGCAATACAGACTGAGAAGCGAATCAAGCTCCTTCGCGAAGGTTAGTGCTCAGGACCAGTTTTTGTTTTCTCCTCAGAATCAGTTTGGGCAGAATCAGCACAGTGGTGTCAACCAAGATCAGTTTGGGTTTGCTCAGAATCAGTTTGGGTCGGCTCAGAATCAGTATGGGTTCCAAGGTCAAGGTCAGTATAGCAACGCAGGTCAGCCGCTCAACCCAACCTTTGGCGGTCAGTTTGTTGCTTCTCATGGTCAGCCCACTCAGCAGCAGGATGGTCAGTACCGTCTGTCGGGAAGCCAGATCTGTCAAGACAGTATTCTGCAGTATCCTAGTTCCCAGTTCCAAAGCTTTCCTCCACCAGTAGCACAACCACAGTTTAACGGGTATGATGCTTTTGGGGTCAAGATCCAAGGTCCAAGTGAGTCTTATGCGGGTGCTCCGATATCATCGCCACCGGTCGCTTTGCCTTTTAACCCGTCAGTTTCCCAGTTTACAGTTCCTCCCTTTGTGTCGCCTATTCAGGCAGGTCCTCCTGTGTCATTGTCACCGGCCTCTTTGCCTTTTAACATGTCTGTTTCTCAGCTTGCTGTTCCTCCTTTTGTGGCGCCTGTTCAGGCAAATGGTCCTGTTCCATCCTCCATGGTAGCTCCAACTGTAGTGCAACCCACATCTTCCGAGGTTTCGAGTTTGAAGGAAGAGTTGAAATATGTGAAGGAGCAGTTACACAAAATGACTTTTGGGTCAAGTGTGGTCAATTTTGTAGAGCTCAAGGACTCTAAGGCCCTCCCGAAGAACTTCAAGATGCCCCCTATAGCCAAGTTTGAAGGCTCCACATGCCCTAAAACTCACGTGTATAGGTATATCATGTCTATGGGTGCCAAAGGGGCCACCGAGGAGATGCTATCCTTCTACTTTCATTTGTCTCTCGATGATTCTCCTTTGAGATGGTTTCTAGGCCTCAAGCCGGAGGCGCGAGCTACGTGGTCCCAGATCAGTGATGCTTTCTTGGAGAAGTACAAGGGAAGTTTTGAGTGGTACACCACTCGTAGTGACTTGATCGGCACAATCCAGAGGCACGATGAGTCCGTAACAGATTTCTATAAGAGGTGGAACAAGAAGCTAAATGAGTTGATTCATCTGATTCCCCAATCCGATGAGAAGGCCATCTTCCTTTCATGTGTCAAGCCAGCTGTTAGGGAAGCCATTGGGCGTGGGTACTACCCAAATCTGCTAGAAATGGTGAATGCAAGGGCCGAAAGCGAGAATGCCACATATTCTATCGTTCCAAGCTCTACCCCCGTTGCTTTGAAGGGTAAGGAAGCTGCTGTCTCTAACACCGTCAACTATATTCAAGGGGAGAAGGGTCATTTATCCGGCCGTGGTGGAGGAAGGCCTCAGCGGCAGAAATTTGATGATTTGGGGATGCCAACTGAGGAGGCATTTAATGGTTTGGTAAAGGCTGGGCTGATCAAGCCTCTGGATAATTACAACCCGGTTAAGGCAAATCCCAATCTGGATGTTGGCAAGTTTTGCCTCTACCATCAGTATCCCGGCCATGTCACCAACAACTGTGTCGCTCTGAAGTCGCTCATTCAAAAGCTCATTGATGAGGGGAAGATTGAGAAGGCTCCTCGCCCCAATGTGGTTACCAATCTTCTTCCGTGATCTTCACCAGAACCCAGGGCCCTCCCATCCAATATTAATACAGTCAATCAGTCTGTGTAGGTTCTAGATTATCTTTTTGTTTCTTTAATGAATATCCTTTATTGGACAAGAGTCTGTTAAGTCCACGTTGGACTAGTCTTTTCTTCCAATGATAAAAATCTTTGTTTCTCTTCTCGCAAGACTCGAGACATAACATGCATACCCACATTACACTTGATTGAAATGGTCTTATTCCACATGATCACTTGTGCTGCTCAACCAATAATTCTTTGAAATGATTAATGTTTAAATTGATCAAAGTAAGAAAATCAACTGATATCTTTCTCAAATTGGGGCTTACCAACTCCCCATCTTGCATCTCATATGCTCACATCTCTTTCATCATCCTCATCATTTCGTTGCTCGAGGAATTTGCATAAATCTTTTCTCATTTAAAAGTTTAAGCAAGCAATGAAGACTTAATTTCATTTAGGTCATCCGGTAGGGATTGCGGTTGAAGCCTTTCACCCATAGGAAAGCCATTACCTCACCCTCACCAAACAATATCCTTTCATTTCAAGATCGGCGTGTTTTGAAACCCCGTCTAGCCATCATCTTTGCTAAGAGAAGTCCAAGCAATGCCAAATAAGTTAGCTTCGAGAGTTGGCAATGCATAAAATGCTTAAGTTATCAAAAGAAGGATTTTAAATCCTCACAAATCAGCATGATTCCTCAACTGCTCAAAGAAGCCTTCCAAGTTATCAAAAGAAGGACGTTAGATCCTCACCACCACAACAACAACAACAACAAAGCCTTAGTCCCAAAATAATTTGGGGTCGGCTAACATGAATCCTCATATGTTGAAAAATAAAATAAAATAAAAAATAAATAAATAAATAAAATAAAATAAAATAAAAAATAAAAAAAATAAAATAAAATAAAATAGAATAAAATAAAACAAAATAAAATAAAATAAAATAAATAAAAAATAAAAAAATAAAAATAAAAAATAAAAAATAAAAAGTAAAAAAGAAAAAATCAACCCCCACTTGGATTTTTGCCCTCCACTCCGGCCTCTTCAACACCATACTTTCATCCACTCCAAGTAAATTCATATCATTTTCAATTACTCTAATCCAAGTTTATTTGGGTCTTCCCCTACCCCTCGCCATTTTATCATTTCTCCACTGTTCCGGCCTCCTAACCGGTGCATCACTCGGTCTCCTTCTCACATGTCCAAACCACCGTAGACGATTTTCCCTCATTTTATCCTCAATGGGCGCAACTCCTACTTTAACTCTGATCACCTCATTCCCCAATCGATCCTTTATTGTATGACCGCACATCCATCGAAGCATACGCATCTCCGCCACATTCATCTTATGCACGTGACACTGTTTCACGGCCCAACATTCGGTGCCGTAAAGCAATGCCGGCCTAATTGCCGTGCGGTAGAATTTTCCCTTTAATCTATTGGGCATGCCGCGATCACATAGAAACCCTGTAGCACTGTTCCACTTCAACCAACCTGCTTTAATCCTATGAGACACATCTCCATCTAATTCTCCATCCTTTTGGATAATGGATCCAAGATAGCGAAAAAACTCAGAAGCTTGGATAATATTTCCATCAAATGTGACCGCCCCTGCCTCCCTACTTCCAACTCTGCTAAACTTACACTCCAAATATTCAGTCTTGCTTACGCAATCGAAAACCTCGAGATTCCCAAGTGTGTCTCCACAACTCCAATTTACTTTCAACACCCTCTCTTGTCTCATCAATCAGCACAATATCATCTGCGAACAGCATACACTTTGGTATATCATCTTGGACTGACCTCGTCAATTTGTCCATTATCAAAGCAAAAAGAAAGGGGCTAAGTGCGGAACCTTGATGCACTCCAATCTTTATAGGGAACTCTTCAGTCTTCCCAATACTAGTCTGTACACAAGTACACGTTAGATCCTCACCATTCAGCAAAAATCCTCGACTTCTCGAGAAGCTCTCCAATGTTCAAAAAGGAGCCCAAATCCTCGAAAGTTCATAAGAGTTCTAAATAGCTTGGACTTTCTCTCACCAACACCTTCCAAAACCAATCCCAAGCCATCCTTTCGATTTTAGAGGATATTCCCATCACCATTACCATAATCCTTGACCTTGGCAAAGCCAATCTTGACCTCTCACTTTTAGAGGCAATCAATTCCCTCACTTTAGAAATCCCAAACACATCCCCAAAAGCCAACCTCTCATCTTTAGAGGTTCAGTTAGCAAAAATCCCAGCCGACCTCTCATCTTAAGAGGTCACAACTTTCCAAATCACCTGATGGTCGATCGAAGCCCGAAAACCCAACTACAGTCCCTACCGGATAGCAGTTTCATTCTAATATCCTCGAGGTCTAAATCAAATTAATGCTTCATTGCTTGCTTAAGTCAAAGCCTAATCTATCTAGGTTCAAAATCATCAATCTAAGATTGTGCAAATTCAATCCATTCATTTGGCACTTCATGTGAGCATATTTCATTTCTTTTCAGCAAACACTTGCCGTGGATGTTCCACTGGGGCTCCGCATCCGTGTCTTTCATCGACACTCCAAGAGGACATGTTTTTCAATTCTCCAAATTCTCAAAATCCCCAAAGGTCCTCAGATCCTCGAATTTCAGCATTCATTCTCTTTTCAATCAGGATAAGCCCGAACTACGGTGACCTGAGCTCCTCCTCAGGAGGGGAATGTAGGCAACCATAATTGGTCCGGTCGAAATCACAAACATATCTCAGAAGATCCGGTCTCATCAAGGACCGTTCCTATACACTTTCCATCCTTCCAAGCTTGATTCTCGATATCAGTTGGTTTTCTCCTTGTGATTAATCAAAATATTTGTTCATATCAGATTTAGTGGTTGAATAACCCGAACATCAATAAAGGGTTTTAAGCAGCCTTGTGATCATCACAAATAAGACAAGTTTTCAAGTGTCTCGATAAGTCTTCTCTCTCTACATCATAGGAAAATAGAGCTAAACACTGTCTTTCTATCAGCAGGGGCTTCCATACACTTTTCCACACCTTGTGATGCTTATACTCACCCAAAAGAGTCAAACCCAAAAGCGAGAGTGTCATACACAAATTCGGGATCCATTCCCACCCTCAAAAAATGTGCCCCTTGAAATTACCCGGATCCGGCTCGCGCGCGGAGGCCCCGGCATCTCGCATTCGTGCGTCGCGTTCGGGAAGTCGCCCGGATCCGATAGGCAGCGCGTTCGCGCCCCGGCATCTGGCTCATTCCGTTTTTGCGTGTTGGAGGTGTCTCACTGTGTTTTCGCTTTGTAGAGTCGCCACCCCATTTTTATTAAGCCCAAAACATTGAAAAAGGGCATCAGTTTAAAAAAAATAAACTGTTTTTGTGTGATGAGATTTTTGAGTTCGGAGGTCAGATGACTCCTCGGGAAGAGAATATTAGAATCTTAGAGCTCACCCGAGTCGCCTCATAAAAACGAGTCTTTCGGTACCCCTTATATTCTTTAACTGTTGTGTGTGTGTGTGTATGTGCTTTTAAAAATGCATGTTGTATCGGATGTCTACATTGTACACTGCTTTATTGAAATGTATTGAAATAGTGAGGGAAGGAAGCCTTACCAATGTTGGTTCGTGTCTGTCTTCCGCAGGGGAATAGTGTTTGAGGATGGAATAGTGTTTCGGTACGGACCGGGATTGCTTTGGGATGAGCCGGTTGTCTGCAGACAGAGTTTCGGCGTGCGTTGGGATCGCAGGGATCACTCGGGAAGAGGTTCGGCGTGTGTTGGGATCGTAGGGATTACTCGAGAAGAGGTTCGGCGTGCGTTGAGATGGCAGGGATTACTCGGGCAGAGGTTCGGCGTGGGCTGGGATCGCCAGTTTGACTCGGAAAGAGCCGGAACGCCTCGGGAAAGACCGGGCAAGGCCTCGGAGTACCACGAGGGGCCTTAGAGTACCTCAAGAGTGCCTCGGGGTAGCGCGAGAGCATCGCGGGAGCGCTCGAAGAGGCTTCGGAGCACCACGAGGGAGCTCGGAAGGCCTCGGAATGATCCGAAAGGGGCCGGGAGTGCCTCGAGAGGACTTAGAGGGGTGCCAGAAGGCTGGGGGGAGAGAAGAGAAGAGGGAGATGTGTGAAATGAGGGAGGGGGAGCCCTCTATTTATAGTACTCAGAAATGTGCAAGAAGGTCCGTACAGACCTTTTAGGTAATCTAAGATTTTGGTTTTCCTCGATTTGAGGGAATAAGTGGACTTTAAGAGGATTCTGAAATGATGGTGTCTGGTAACAAGAAGGTCCGTACGGACCAACCTTGCATGCATAAAGGTCCGTACGGACCTCCCATGTATTTCAGTAATGATGCTTTCCGGGATTTGATGGAATAAGTTGGACTTTAAGGGGATTCAGTAATCATTGAAGCAAAGAGGTCTGTATGGACCACATATGCTTTTCTAATTTCTGAAAAATTCCTAAAAAGTCCTTTTGTCCCTTTTTGTCCCAGAAAGGTCCTTCCCTTGGTTTGGCTGGGTGTTTTTGAGGGTTTTGAGTGTCACGGGTCTTTGAGACTGCGTTTGTGAGTCTGCGGTGTTTCCCGTGTGCTCGGAAGAGGGTGATCCAGATTGGGGTACTTACAGAAGCCCCTCGACGACGTCACTTACGGAGGAAGTGGGGTCGTCGATAAGATAAGGGTCCTCATCTGGATCGCGTACTGGGAGAGGAAGTGACCGTGTAGGTCGGTGTGTGAGGACATGGCGATGTCCTGTTGTGTGACCGTTTAGGTCAGTTGGCTGGACCCTGTGATAGGATTCCTACGTATCCCTAGCGGGAATCAAGCCTTATCGTAGTTCGTGTGTGGGGTGAGTGTTGTTGTGCACGAGGACGGGAGATGTCCTCTGACTGAAACTCTGTATGTGGATGTGATGGTATCCTGTGGGTGACCGCGTGGGTGGACTGTGAGGACATGGAGGCGTCCTGGGGTGACCGTATAGGTCGATGGTAAGGACGTGGAGGCGTCCTGGGTGACTGCATAGGTCGACGGTAAGGACGTGGAGGCATCCTGGGTGACTGCATAGGTCGATGGTAAGGACGTGGAGGCGTCCTGGGGTGGCCGTATAGGTCGATGGTAAGGACGTGGAGGCGTCCTGGGTGACCACATAGGTCAATGGTAAGGACGTGGAGGCGTCCTGGGTGACCGCATAGGTCGATGGTAAGGACGTAGAGGCGTCCTGGAGTGGCCGTATAGGTCGATGGTAAGGACGTGGAGGCATCCTGGGTGACCGCATAGGTTGATGGTAAGGACATGGAGGCATCCTGGGGTGACCGTATAGGTCAATGGTAAGGACGTGGAGGCGTCCTGGGTGTGCAATCTTACTAGAAGATGGGTAATCTTACGAGAAGATCGGTTTGTGGTGTAGGAGGATGTGTCCCGTCCTAAGATGATGCGAGGGCATGGTGGTGCCCTAGGGATGTGGTGACCGCCGAGGTCGATTGCGAGGACATGGTGGTGTCCTGAGATGGAATTTTACGATTTTCCGAATTGGGTGGTTTAAAGCCTTCCGGGCTGCGGATATGTCATGTATGAGGACTTGATTCATCTTCTGACTGCGGTTTGCGAAGGCGTGGCTGCCTTGTGCTTTGATTGTGAGAGGTGTGAATGCCTCGCGTTTTGTCCGCTGGGGAAAAGGTTGGACTTACGATGACTGCTGGTGTTCATCTGCTGGGGATATGTGGCCTTGTAGGGGCTTTTTCCGCTGAGAAGGTGACTTCGGGCTTACTTTGATGGCCAATGGTTGATTCACCGTTTGGCATTTTGGAGGCGTTTTGTGCCTTGAGATTTGTGCTTGGAGGTGTTGGCTCCTTCTCGCGCTTGTTTCACCATTTAGTGGGCGAGGTCCGGGCTTACAATGACAGCCGGTGGTTGTGTTGCCGTTTAGTGGGTGTAATCCGGGCTTACGTTGATGGCCGATGGTTACGTTGCCGTTTAGTGGGCGAAATTCGGGCTTACACTGACGGCCGGTGCTGGGGATATGCGGTCTTGTACGGGTTTGCAAGAATTCCCGTTTGACTTGCTGGGGAAGGAGTTCGAGCTTACTTTGATAGCCGGTTGTTGAGTTGATTTGCCGTTTAGTGGGCAAAATCTGGGCTTACAATGACGGCCGGTGCTTGAGTTGCCGTTTAGTGGGCGAAATCCGGGCTTATGATGACGGCCGATGCTTGAGTTACTGTTTAGTGGGTGAAATCCGGGCTTACGATGACGGCCGGTGCTTGAGTTACTGTTTAGTGGGTGAAATCCGGGCTTACGATGACGGCCGGTGCTTGAGTTGCCGTTTAGTGGGCGAAATCCGGGCTTACGATGACGGCCGGTGCTTGAGTTGCCGTTTAGTGGGTGTAATCCGGGCTTACGATGACGGCCGGTGCTTTAGTTGCCGTTTAGTGGGCGAAATCCGGGCATACGATGACGGCCGGTGCTTGAGTTGCCATTTAGTGGGCGAAATCCGGGCTTACGATGACGGTCGGTGCTTGAGTTGCCATTTAGTGGGCGAAATATGGGCTTACTATGACGGTCGGTGCTTGAGTTGCCGTTTAGTGGGCAAAATCCGGGCTTACGATGACGGCCGTTGCTTGAGTTGCCGTTTAGTGGGCGAAATCCGGGCTTACTATGAAGGCCGGTGCTTGAGTTGCCATTTAGTGGGCAAAATCCGGGCTTACGATGACGGTCGGTGCATGAGTTGCCGTTTAGTGGGCAAAATCAGGGCTTACGATGACGGTCGGTGCTTGAGTTGCCGTTTAGTGAGCAAAATTCGGGCTTACGATGACGGCCGATGCTTGAGTTGCCGTTTAGTGGGCAAAATTCGGGCTTACGATGACGGCCGGTGCTTGAGTTATCCTTTAGTGGGCTAAATTCGGGCTTACGATGACGGCCGGTGCTTGAGTTGCCGTTTAGTGGACGAAATCCGGGCTTACGATGACGGCCGGTGCTTGAGTTGCCATTTAGTGGGCGAAATCCGGGCTTACGATGACGGCCGGTGCTTGAGTTGTCGTTTAGTGGGCAAAATCCGGGCTTACGATGACGGCCGGTGCTTGAGTTGCCGTTTAGTGGGCGAAATCCGGGCTTACGATGACGGCCGGTGCTTGAGTTGCTGTTTAGTGGGCGAAATCCGGGCTTACGATGACGGCTGGTGTTGGTTTTGTTGGGTTGAGGACCAAACTGCATTGAATCTGCTGAAATAGGCCTTTGGAGAGCCAGGGGCAAAGATTATAAAGGCAAAGAAGTAATTTGGCCACTGGTTTCAAGAAGGTCCGTACGGATCTTCTCCCTCTGCAAAGATGTCCGTACGGACCAATGTTGAATTTTACAGTTCCCAGATTTTGACCAGCTGATGAACCGAGGCAACCCTTCATTCTTCTTCTTCCAGTTCGTGAACCAGCGAGAGAGAGAAGGAGAAAAATCCATTGTTGTCCCAAATTCCTTAGAAAATCTTCAAAACATAGCTTGAATTGCTTGTAATGGCGGAAGGATCAAGGACAGGACGTCGTCAACGGAGCCAAGAGGCGATCGAGCAAAGGACGGAGCTTCAAAGGAATTGTATCTCCTTCGTGCCTTCTTCGAAGAACCCGGATGTGTTGTATCCGAATCCAGAGGTGCATAATTGGCGAGCTAGGAACGTCGGGGAGGTAAGAAATCAATTTCGTCTTGATTCCTTGCTTGAAATGTTGAATGCTAGAACTAGGTTTTAGTTTTTCGCATTTTTGGGGCTTTTGTTATTTGCCATGCTTTTCGTGAAATTCGTGATGAATTGTTGAAATTGAGCATGTAAAAATTGTGGGTATGTGAATTTTGTGCAAAAATGTGTAGATTAGCTCTTATTTGTAAAAATAAAGTGCCTCTCTTTGAAAATGCATGCTTTGGTGTTTTGTACCTTATGCTATTTTCGTGTGTACATTGTGAGAAAATTGCCATGTAGGGACAAATTTTGTGAAAAATGTGACATGTGCCGTGTTTTGTGACGGGTTTTGTCTGAAAGTATGTGCCGTGTAGGGACGGACTTTTCTTTTGAAAATGTGAGTGTGTGCCGTGTTTTAGGTGACGGACTTTGTGGGGAGTTTATGTGCAATATGTGCCGTGTTTTGTGACGGGTCTTTTGAAAATGTGTCGTGTAGGGTTTAATCCCTCCGTTGAGAAAATTTGTACAGTGTGTGCCGTGTTTTGTGACGGACTGTATGGGGAAAATTATGTGTAATGCATGCCATTTTTTGTGACTGGTTACATGTGAAAAGTATGTGAAATGTGTGCCATGTTTTGTGACGGACTTTTTTTTTTTATGCTTTGGTATTAAGTACTGTGACTGACGTACCTTTGCTGTGTTTACCTGCAGGATGAGGGGCTTTTATCTGGGAAAGCCAAAAAGATGAAGTCTCGGGGGTCGCTCGAGGCGGTAGTGGAGCTGTGGCAGCAGTTGCCGGACATCTCTATGGGGGGCAGGCCGAGCCCTAAGAGATTGGTGTATGCTTTCGGCTTGGGCGTGTTCGTGGAGAACTTGGCCGGGATTTCTGGTACGAGGAAGAACAAGAGTATCTTCCTGGGCTTGTCTGAGTATTGGTGGGATACCACCCACACCTTCCATTTGAGCTGGGGCGAGGTGACGGTGACTCCTACCGATTTTGCTGCTATCACCGAGCTTTCCTTCAAAGGAGGGCCAGTGCGGTGGAGGGACAGGATATTCGAGGAGGTACTGGCTGAGCTGCTGGGCTTTGCGCCTCTTCCTCGCAGGGGCCTGGGCATGCTGTACAGCGATGTGGAGATGCGGATTACGGTCAGCATTGGGGCCTATTGCCGTGGTACCGGCCTGGTGACGGCGGATCAGCTGGCACGCTCCATCCTGTGGTTTTCCCTTTTCGAGACTCTGTTCTCGAATCACTAGACTATGGCTCCCTTTGCTCTGCTAGAGAGTTTGATTGATTTGGAGAGGGTCTGTGATATAGCTTGGGGCGAGGCGGGCCTGGCCGAGTTTTACTTCTCTTTGGACCGGTTTAGCCGAGGCGTGGCCAGTTCTTTGGGCTGCTTTGATTTTGCTCTGGAGGTATGAGTTTATTGCTGTTTTTGATTTAGCAATTTGTCATTTCTCCGCTTTCTTTTGCACTGAGCCTTTTCTGCTTTTGTCACAGGTGTGGTTCTATGAGATCTTCCGGTGCTTCCCATGGGATCGAGAGGCTGCGGCCATAGCGGCCTATCCTGCGATGTTGGGCTGGGCCCGTCCGGCGAGGAGGGGGAGGACCAATAGGGGAAGCTGACCATTACCTACAGGGAGGTGCAGTAGCATCTGGGGAAAGATAGCCCGGCGGAGTTTGCATTGTACCCCTGGGCTCGATATGGGGCTGACGAGTTTGAGGGTGCTCCTGCGGTGACGGCGCAGAGGAAGATGCTGCGGGGCCTGACCTGCGATGTTATGTACTTGGGAGAGAGGGTCTTCTGGCAGCATGGCCCGGGTATGCTCCCCCTGGCTCCGAGGGACCCTCCTTTCGGGATGATGGATTCCCGTGATATGGATGTGCTGGAGTTTGAGAGATATCTTGGCGGCGTGAGTGCCGATGAGTTTGTTTTGTTTGGAGAGGAGTATGGGACCTTCGTGAGGAGGAAGTTGAGGATGCCACAGGTGTTGGCGAGGGAGAGGGAGGATGGCCCGCCAGGTCCCCCAGAGGTTCCGGTGCCTGGGCCGGATTTTACATATATACGGGGCGACTCGTCGAGGCGTAGGGTGTCGGTACCCGTGCCTGAGCTGGCTCCTGCTGCTTATCGGGTTGACCTGGATGCGCCGGTGAGTGTGCTTACTCTTTTCCATTTTGGCATATTTTCTGTATTTTTCTCTTTTGTCGAGTATGCCTGTATCTCTTTAGCTGAGCGTTTCTTTGGCTATTTACTTGTGCAGGTCCCGGGGAGAGACTTCGACAAGATGACCCGCCGTTATGTGGCGATGCGGTCCTTTGCGAAGAAGTTGGCGGGGAAGCTGTCTTACCGGTCTTCGAGGCGTGTGCCGGCGTACGAGCCGATGCCTTCGAGGCATTCTGTGGATGTTCCCCCGCCGAGGGTTGAGCCAGAGCCGCAGCAGGAGGGACCCTCTCGGGGGCGGCATAGCATGGATGCCGGGACGTCTTCGGGAGTCCAGAGGCCGCCGGTCTTTCACCAGTTTTGGCCTTCGCAGGAGGCACCGGGAGAGAGTTCGTCAGAGCCTGCCTACTTTGATCCTTTTGCCGGGTTTGACCCTTCCGAGTATCTTGAGTACCTACCCCAGGAGGGGGTTCAGTATTCTGATGACGAGGGTGTGGCTGGCGAGTTTTCCGGGATACCCGACTTCTCGCGTGAGGATGTTGGTGATGATGATGATGCTGAAGAGTCGGATTAGGGTTCATTTGCTTTCCCTCTTTCCATATCTTCTTTTTTTTTGTTTAGCAACAGACATTATATGTACCTGTAATAAAACATTCGCATTTGCATCGCAAAGTATTTTATTCTAAGATGTAATGTCGTCTTTTGTGATTCCCGGGAGTTGTCCTAGGAATTGTTGCTATTTTATTATTTGTGCATGCCACGTGAGCTGGGAGTGCGTCTGTGGGTAGTGTATGCTTGCCGAAAATGGCTTTGGCCAGAGTTTGGGCAGTTTGGAGCAAGGTCCTGCTGGGAACAGTGGTTGTTGGCCTGTTTGCTGGGAAAGTGGGGCCATGATGCAACAAGGTCCGTACAGACCAACTTGGGGTGCAAAGAGGTCCGTACGGATCACCTTTGCTTTTGGGAAGGGATAAATGCTTTTCGGATGTCTGGACTTTCCCCACTCCCCATTTGCAGCCATTTTCGAGCTTTCTTCCCCATTTTCTCTAGGAACCTCCATTTTTGCCATAGATTCTTCATACGTTCGAAGAATTTTGCCAAGGCTTTCGCACGAGCGGCAAGCACACTTCCTTGAGCGGCTAAAAATGTGGATGCGACACCGTATGAGGCATCAGAGGCGGGCTTTCGATGTAAGGTTTCGACTTTGCTCGATTTGGTCCCTTAAGGAGTTGGTTCCTGATTGGGAATTGTTGCGGGCTACCGCGAGGTTCTGGGATGTTAGGAGGCATGTGTATTGCTTCTCCTACAATAAGGTAGTGCCCACCTTTGAGGATTTTTGGGCTTTGATTGGAGGACCGGAGGTGAAGGCCATCTCACTTCCTTTGATTGGTGGTGCCGCCGTGAGTGTGAAGCTTGCAGGCTTTCTTCGGACTTCGTTAGGAGAAGTGCAGGGCATGATCCTTGATTCTGGTCATATTGACATTTCTGCGCTGCCGGAGAGGTTTATGATTGATGATGAGAGTGATGTCTCTTGGGATGCATTTGCCTTGTGCATGATAGCGACGCTCTTCATGGTCAGCTCCCTTGGGGTTTGCGATGGCGCTTTGCTAGATGTGGTTGGGCACTGCAGAGCTGGAGAGGATATTGTCCCATTGGTGCTGGGGGAGACTCTTCATGGTATTGACCGTCTGGCGACTGGGGATCGGTTCATGAGAGGGGGAAGCCCCGCCTTGCTCACCTTGTGGCTGCGAGAGAGACTTCAGTCCATGCCCGAGGCTCCGATGTCGTTTAGCCCGTGGTCATTTGCTCGGTGACCTCTTGTGTTGGATATGGATCAGTCTGCCTGGGAGAGATGGATGGCATGGCTCGGCACGCATCAGATCCGTTGGTGGGTTTCGCACTAGGGGATTGAGACTAGGAGGGCCTTTCAGGAAGGGTCCTATGTTGTCAGAGTTCCAGGTTTTTCTTGGTCCTCCTTCTATATTCTATCGCTTGTTTCCCAGCAGTTCGGGATGAAGCAGGAGCCTTTGTTGGGCAGGGATGACCTTGCTACTGCGGAGGTAGCTCCTCTTTATATGGCAGCTCCAAGTGCTCTTTTGTATTTTCTGAGGGCATGGAAGTATTCCGCTTTCCCTCCTGTGGTGCTCCTTAGACGTCGGGAGAGTGTCGTATTGACGACCCAGTACCAGGCCTGGTATGAGCAGCGTGTTGGGCAGTCCCAGGTGGTCTTGGGGAGCAGGCGTGGAGCGATTCTGGGGCCTGATTGCCGTAGTAGCTATTTCCTTAGGAGTGCCGAAGCCTGGTCTGACCCTCAGGATGTTACGAGAGACACTTTGTTTGACTACAAGACTAGAGTTGACCGACTGACGGGGACAGGTCCCCTTTTTCAGACTCGCAGGGAGCAAATCCGAGCCAAAGCAAGGGCGAATGAAGCCCTGAGAGCTGCTGGATTGTTTGACTCTACGGGGAGGACCCCTGATTTCGGACTGAGAGACGCAGAGCTGGCTCACGTGGAGCGAAAGAAGACTTGTCGGGGACGAGGGAAGAAAGGGAAGAATGGCGAGGGGACAAGCGCAGATGGCGCGGAATGACCTCCTAGGTATCCATTCATTGCATTGCAAACACATTATTTGTTAAATTTATTAAGCTGTCTTTTAGCATGTTGTGAACTTGAGAGTAGACCGTGCTTGAACTCATCAAGAAATGTTGTAATCGTTAGTGATTTGTGATTTACTTTTAAATCTTTGTCGAGGCGCAAGATCTCTTGTTCGCTTTTGTTTCTTTGTGCACCTTGGAGGCGTCCATCTTTGGACCTTTCTGTTGCATTTGCGGGCTAAAGCAGCCTGGGCCTTGACGGCAATCCCTTGTGCTTGGGCTTTGTGTTTGGCTGAGAGGTTGGATGATCCCCTGACAAGACGTTTTGACAGTCTTTTCCGTAGCTTCCTTGCCTCTTGTTGGCGTCGGGCTCTTAACCTCTTTTTTTTGTGGCTTCTGCTTGAGCTTCTTTTTTTTTTGAGAGACTTTGCTCGAGCTCATTTTTTTTTGAAGCGCGTGAGGGCGAAGGCAAGCCCCTGGCTTGGAAGTTGAAATGGGTCGGTCGTTTGATGCTGAGTGACCTTTTGATGTCCTTTGATGTTGCCGCCGTTGTTTTGACTTGGTCAAGGTGATGGCGGGGGCATGCTCTTGGAAAGTGTGTAGTTTGATAAAGGTCTTGATTGACATTCAAACTTTTGAATTTTTGTGTGTTTTTAGATCGGACCAATTAAGGTTGCCTACGTTCCCCCGGACTAGAGGGCTCAGGTCTGCGTAGTTCGATACTACATGGAGTGCCAAGAGATGCACAGTTGTTCTTCTTTAGGCGAAGTATCTGCAAAGTTTGCTTCCGTTGACTGGATTCATGAAGGGATTGCCGTCTAGGTCTGTTAGCTTCATGGCACCTCCGGAGAAGATCTTTTGAACCACGAAAGGGCCAATCCATGTTGGTTCCCATTTTCCCAGTGGGTTGGTTCGAGTGGGAGGCTTTTCTTTGAGTACCAAGTCGCCTTCCCTGATGTCTCGGGACTTGACTTTCTTGTCGAAATCTCTGGCCATCCTGCTTTGGTAGGCTCGGACGTGTTCCATGGCCTTTAGTCGTCGCTCGTCTAGCAGAGCCAATTCGTCGTGTCGGCTTCGGAGCCATTCGACTTCGTTGACGTCATTTTCTAGCAGCACTCGGAGAGAGGGAATTTCCAATTCAATGGGAAGGACTGCTTCCATCCCGTATGTCAGGGCGAATGGGGTTTCTCCCGTGGTTGTTCTGACTGATGTTCGGTAGCCCCAAAGTGCAAGGTGCAGCTTCTCGGGCCAATCTCATCCTCGGGTGATCATTTTTCGGATGATCCTTTCGAGGGTCTTGTTTGCTGCTTTTATGGCGCCGTTCGTTTGTGGCCGGTAGGGAGAAGACTTGTGGCGTGATCTTGAATTCGGCCAGCAGTCTGTCGCATTCCCCTTCGAAATGGGAGCCGTTGTCTGATATGACTTCGTTCGGGATGCCGTATCGGCATATGATGTTTTCCTTGAGGAAATGTGCTACTTTCTTGGAGGTGAGCACCTTGTAGGACTTGGCTTCGACCCATTTGGTGAAGTAGTCGATGGCTACTAAGATGAACTCGTAACCGTTGCTGCCTGGCGGAGCAATTTTCCCAATGACGTCAATTCCCCATGTGGCGAAGGGCCAGGGCGTAGTCATGCAGTAGAGATCGTGAGGAGGTAGATGATTGAGGTTGGAGAACCGTTGACACTTGTCGCAGCTTCGGACAAAGTGGATGCAGTCTGCCTCCATAGAGATCCAGTAGTAGCCCATCCGGAGAATGATTTGCATTAGGGCCCGGGCGTTCATGTGGGGACCGCAAGCCCCTTTGTGGACCTCATTCATGAAGTCGCTTGCTTCTTCCTGGCTGATGCAGCATAGGAGTGGTCCTTGGTAGCGTTTCTTGTACATCATGTCCCCAAGGATGACAAAGTGAGAGGCGAGGCGTTTTAGGGCCATGATGCTCTTGGCTTTGACCCCTTCCCTGTGTTGGCCTTCTTTGTCCATGAAGGCGGTTTCCCCGTTCTTGAGGTATTGGAAGATCTGGTTGTACCATGGTTCATTGATGGGCTTGGGTTCTGGTTTGATCTCGCAACAGTAGGCAGGAATTTCCTTTCGTCCGACCTTGAAGGGCTTGATTGCTTTTCCCTCGGGGATTTCTACGAGTGAAGCCAAGGTGGCTAAGGCGTCTGCGAACAAATTTCGGATTCTTGGCAAGTAGTGGAAGGTGACCTCTTCGAATTGTGTGATGAGGTCCTCCATGCAGGCGTGGTATTTTTGCAAGCCTGGGTCTATGGTTTTCCATTTGTTGGAAACTTGGTTGATGATCAGGGCTGAGTCCCCATAGACCTCGAGTTTCTGGACGTTCCTTTCGAGTGCGGCCTGTAGTCCGGCGGCGCAGGCTTCATATTTGGCGGCATTGTTGGTTACCTCGAAATTGAGTTTTATGGTGATTGGGGTGTGCTCATCCTTGGGATCGACCAAGAGCATACCGATGCCGTTTCCTTTTTTGTTGGCCGCTCCATCGAAGAACAGTTGCCATCGATTTTCGCCTTCGAGTGCGAAGATTCCTTCGTCTGGAAATTGTGGTTCGGTGCCTCGAGCCTCGTTGGTTGGGAAGTCAGCTAGGAATAAAAACCATTTGGCGAGCCTCATTGATAGAGATGGTTTGTCGAAGAGGTACTTGACTGGGTCCATTTTGGAAACCAAGTGCACCGTTTGCGACTGCATGTAGTGCTGTAATTTTCCGACGACTCATACTAGAGCTGCGCAGGTTCTCTCGAGGGCTGAGTAGTTGAGTTCGCTGCCTTGAAACTTTCGACTGACAAAGTAGATGGCGTTCTCGACCCGTGACTCTTTCTTTTCTTGACAGAGCATGGCTCCAACTGCGGTGTCGGTCACAGTTAGGTATAGCAACAGTGGCTTCTCCTCGTGGGGAGGACAGAGAATTGGAGGACTCACAAGGTACGCCTTTATTTCTTCAAAGGCATCTTGGCATTCTGAGTTCTATTCGACGTCGGCATTCTTCTTCATTAGTTTGAAGATTGGCTCGCACATGGAGGTCAATTGATTGACGAAACGGCTGATATACTGCAGGCGGCCCATGAAGCTTTTCACCTCTGTTTGAGTTTTCAGTGGTCTCATTTCGATGATAGCCTTGATCTTTTGAGGATCAACCTCAATGCCTCGCTCGGTGACCATGTATCCCAAGACTTTGCCTCGGCTGACCCCAAATGTGCATTTGGCAGGGTTTAACCTCATCGAGTGTTTTCGGAGGCGATCAAAGAACTTTCTCAGATCTGTGAGGTGTTGTCCATCTGATCCCTTCGAGTGGACAATCATGTCATCGACGTACACTTCGATCTCTTTGTGGATCATGTCGTGGAAGAGGGCATTTGCTGCCCGTTGAAAGGTAGCCCCAGCGTTCTTTAGTCCGAACGGCATCACTTTGTAGCAGTAGGTTCCCCAGGAGGTTGTGAAGGCTGTTTTTTCTTGATCTTCTTCGGCCATTTTGATTTGATTGTAGCCGGCAAACCCGTCCACGAAGGACTTGACCTCGAAATTGGCTGTAGTGTCCACCAACATGTCGATGTTTGGTAGTGGAAAATCGTCCTTGGGACTTGACTTGTTGAGATCTCGGAAGTCCACACAGCAGCGCACCTTTCCGTTGGCCTTGGTGACCATGACTATGTTGGAGAGCCATGTGGGGTACTCGATCACCCAGATGAAGCCGACGCGGAGCATCTTCTCGATCTCTTCTTTGACTTGTAAAGACCATTCTGGCTTGATTCGGCGTAGCTTTTGCTTGATGGGCTTAGCCTCGGGATTCAAGGGGATCCGATGTTCTACAATGTTTGGATCTAATCCGGGCATGTCTCGATAAGACCAAGCGAACACGTCCACGAACTCTTTGAGCAGTGCAGTCAATGCGTCTTGCTCTGTGCGGTGAAGAAACTTCCGATTTGCGTCTCTTTTGGCTCTTCAGCAGTTCCCAAATTCACTTTGGTTAAAACCTCCTCGGCAGCTTGGGCCCGGTTTTTCTCTCGTTTGACAACATGCTTAAAGATGTGCTTAATGTATTGTTCGTTTAATGTGTCTGCTTCTTTATCAAGTGAATCGTTATTAACTGTTTGTGTGTTAGTTAATTTATCAGTTGCTAAAGATACAATGAGAGGATACTCAGAAAGATCGAAGCATTCATTAAGAGCATACGGGAATACATTATTGGCAATGAGTTCGTAATCTTCTGGCATGAGGCCATCAGATGACTCGAGAGACTCAAATTCAAAGATAATGGACTCAGGATGGGTTTTGACACTGGACTCTAGGACTCGAGGGGTCAGACCAAGTTGTTCGATCATGTCCTTTTTGCTGGCGGTGGGTCCGGAGAAGGTGGCCCAGTTATTGAGTGGCAATGAGCTTGATAGGAGGCGGGGTTTGAAAGGCTTTGTGTCACCATTCCCGATCATGGCTATCATAGAGTTATCAGAAACAAAATCGATTAGGTCTGGCATCTCGATTTCTTTGTTGAAGAGCAGGTGGAGCAGGGGCTTGTTCCAAGCATTGTCTATGGAGTCTTCCGCTCTTTTCTTGGGCATTGCTTGCTCGAATGCAGACTCGTCCCGCTTTTTGGGGGCAGGGGTGTTGACAGAGAGTTTTTCGAGTTCTTCTGCCAAAGAGGGGGTTTTCCCGAACCAGAATTCATTGTGAATAGTGGTGGTCGTGGGTCCCGGCAGAGGTGGTGCGTCGAGAAATGCTCTTCTGACGGGATTTGCCTTGAGGCCTCTGAATCTTGCAATGTTCTGTTGGAGCTTGTCCATGGTTGTCGGCCAGCTTTGTTTGGCGTTGATCAACTCTGTTCCCTTTCCTGTGTCTTCATTCAAGTTGTCATCTTTCTTTGTGAAGTACTTGGTCATGTCGAAGCTGTAAGGGCGGAGATCGGAGATTGCGTGCAAGCCTCTTTTGCCATTGGCGGAGCATTTCCGTGCAGCTCGTTTGTCTTCCGCAGCGTCTTCGGGAGTAGGAATGTATCCCAGGCCATGAAGGGTATTCTGTTCCTTGATATTGATGATTTGTTGGGTACCCTGATGGCGTTTTCCCAAACTAAGCCCCGGGATGTAGTTCATGTGCTTCATCATTTTTATCGGGGGAGGGATCTTGTCCCAAATCAAAGGCAGGTCTATGTGGCACACCTGGGCCTTTGGGCTTTCGATGGTGAACCCTGTCAGCATCATGCCATCATTGTCGTGTTTGATCTGTAAGACTGGGATGCCGTTTGTGTCGGTCCCTTCGGTGACTATGCTATCACCGTAGATGATGGTAAGATCTGTTCCTTGGATGAACTTTACGCACTGATGGAGGGTGGATGCCACCCCATTGATCTGGTGTAGCCAAGGGCATCCCAAAATGGCCGTGAACGTGATCGGGATGTCGATGACTTGGAAGTCGGTCGGGACCATTTGTTTTCCGAACCACAGGTTCAAGGTGGCTATTCCCAAGACTGGGCGAGACGTTGAGTCGTATGCCTTGATTGCCTGAGTTGAGGGTTTCAGATCAGTTGCTTTGATCCCTAGCAAATCCATCATTTTGGATGGCAGGACGTTCATGGATGATCCCCCATCTACCAAGACCCGAGGGAGACGGCGCTCGTCCAGTTGAACTGTTATGTAGAGAGGCTCATTGTGGTCAGCCCCAAATTTTGGGAGGTCGAGCTCCGTGAAAGTGATGATGTTGCTGTAATTAATGTTGCTGATCATCTGAACCGCTTCATCAGGTGTCACGGTGATGGGAACCATGGTCTGGGCCAGACTTTCTTCCAACTTGAGTTTGTGCGGGTAAGATGAAGTGAGTAAGGACCAGAGCGAGATGTTGGCCTGAGTACGTTTGAGCTGAGTTAAGACATGATCTTCAGCCTTCGGGTCCAGGGTTTCGGCTTCTTTGGCATAGGGCCCCTTTTCAGTTCGTGGCTCGGGTATGGCTGGCCTTTTGTCTGCCCGTTGAGGATTCGTCAGGATTTGACCGGAACGTGTCAGTACGTTCACCTCTGGCTTTGCTGCTTTGCTTGTCTCTCCTATTTCTGTAATGAGAGGACCTTGATTGGCGTAGGGCCAGACTGCGCATTTCAATTCGTTCACCATCATAGCTTTTGTTGAATCTTCAAAAGTGGCTTTGAGATCTTCCCAAGACAGGGGTTGAGGTGCTTGGACCCTCGGGCCGTTGGTGGCGGTGCGGAGCTCGTCCCAGCTGATCATGGAGCAGACATTGTTATGGCCTTGTGCGGAGCTAGGCTGAGGAGATTTGCTGGAGTAGATGACTTAGTAGTCAAACCTTCCTGATGGTTCTCCAAGAGTTCCAACTGTGGGGTCGCCGGACTCGTATCTCTTCTTCAGTTTTTGTTGAGAAGAGAGTTTCTTCTTTCTTCGAGGGCGGTCCTCGTTCATTTCATCTTGGAATTCCATTTCCAGACAAGCAGTGCAATCGCAAACGTCCCACCAGATGTGTTCGTTGTTCGGCGGTGGTACCGGGACCTCAGGATGTTGAATGGGCACGTCTCCTCCCGGGGGGTCTTGTGGCTTTATGTCGTAACTGCATGGCTCGTACGAGGGCAACAGGTTGACTTCTGGGAGACAATGAGAGATGTTAGAAGCTGTAGGAGCAGGCATGTCCTTGGGAGCCCCAGGTAGTTGGGGGGTGGCTAATGTTCCGAAGTGGTGTATGGCACCTTCGATCCAGGCTTGTTGTTCACCTTGGCGTTTCTCAATAGCCATGAGGACCTGCCAAACTTCTTCCAATGTTGGAAAATTTCTCGGGGGTAAGGTCCCGTTTTCTTCACCGTTATCCACTGACTTGGCCATGGGGAGCTGACGGACTGCCCTAGTGACTGCGGTGGGAAGGAAGTTGGACCTTGCGGCTTTGACACTGAAAAGGCGGCTCCCGGGTATTCTTAACCACTCTCGGTTCGCTGGAGGGGGTGACGGGCAAGGTTTAGACATGGGAAGGCCTTTTGGAATAAAAGGGGGAAATCTCACGTGACATGCGGTTTCCGTTTTTATTATTTTTTTTTATTTTTTTGTTGTTTTAATTTACTTAAAACGTGTTTTCTCAGAGTCCTAGGTAGGTTGGAAAAGATTGCTCTTCTTTTTCGCAACTATGCTAGATCCTGGGTCAGTGGAGACCATCTGTGCGGCTATAAGCCCCTCGTTTTGCACCTGTACTTCGACATCCCAGGGTGGACAGCCCCGGGCGGGGTCCTATAGGGCAAGCGGTTTCCACCGGCCTAAAAGGAAAAAATTGAACCTAAGGACCGAGTCTGTCATGTTCGCTTTAATGCGTTAGCTATGTGAATAGTGAACCGAGCCGGCCATTGAGTCAAGATCGGGTCAACAGTTCGGCATGACCTCTCTTTACCTTGCTTGCGCAAGGGATCTGTGACGTTAGGCGTTGACTGGGTCATATCGTCATGGCTGACGTATTAAAGGCTTGATGACATGGTGTCATGTGAGCATGGATGTATATCCGGGACGGAACATCGTCTGGGTGTAGCTTCGGAAAATCAAGATCGGGTCAAGATTTTAGCATGACCTTTCATCGCTTTGCTTGCGCAAGGGATCTTTAGTTTCGAGCTTCGACTCAGAAAATGGCCATCATGGGACATGTATCCAAGCTTGTATGACACGGACTGGGTAAAAACCAACCGAGTCTGGACAGAGTGTGACTCAAGACTCAAACGTGCAGGGTTGACGCTTGGCTAGGATGGGATGTTAGGGATGATCCCGTGCGCGTCCGAGAGGCGTAGGAAGGCCAAACGAACTGCAACTAAGACCACCCCGGGTTAAGGGTTGTAGTGTGCAGTGTATCCGAGGCAGCAGTGCGCGTAGCGTGCGGTGTAACCGAGGCAACAGTGCGAGTAGTGTAGGGTGTAACCGAGGCAGCAGTGCGAGTACTGTGCGGTCTCTAAAATTCTTTTACTGAGTAAAACAGAAGTTTTTGAAGAATTTTAAATGTATGTACACAGATGTATATTGATGCATTTTTTGTATTTTTATTTTTTTTTTGTAAAATAAAAGTAAAGCACATGCACACACACACAACAGTTAAAGAGAAGGGGTAAAATGAAAGTTTGACCCTCATCATCGTTTTAAAAATCTTTTGTTTTGTTTAAAAGTTTTTTAAAACAAAATTTCCCCATCGGAGTCGCCAACTGAAATTATCCGGATCCGGCTCGCGCGCGGAGGCCCCGGCATCTCCCATTCGTGCGTCGCGTTCGGGAAGTCGCCCGGATCCGATAGGCAGCGCGTTCGTGCCCCGGCATCTGGCTCATTCCGTTTTTGCGTGTTGGAGGTGTCTCGCTGTGTTTTCGCTTTGTAGAGTCGCCACGCCATTTTTATTAAGCCCAAAACATTGAAAAAGGGCATCCGTTTAAAAAAAATAAATTGTTTTTGTGTGATGAGATTTTTGAGTTCGGAGATCAGATGACTCCTCGGGAAGAGAATATTAGAATCTTAGAGCTCACCCGAGTCGCCTCGTAAAAATGAGTCCTTCGGTACCCCTTATATTCTTTAATTGTTGTGTGTGTGTATGTGCTTTTAAAAATGCATGATGTATCGGATGTCTACATTGTACACTGCTTTATTGAAATGTATTGAAATAGTGAGGGAAGGAAGCCTTACCAATGTTGGTTCGTGTCTGTCTTCCGCAGGGAAATAGTGTTTGAGGATGGAATAGTGTTCCGGTATGGACCGGGATTGCTTTGGGATGAGCCGGTTATCTGCGGACAGAGTTTCGGTGTGCGTTGGGATCGCAGGGATCACTCGGGCAGAGGTTTGGTATGTGTTGGGATCGCAGGGATTACTCGGGCAGAGGTTCGGCGTGCGTTGAGATGGCAGGGATTACTCGGGCAGAGGTTCGGCGTGGGCCAGGATCGCCGGTTTGACTCGAAAAGAGCCGAAATGCCTTGGGAAAGACCGGGCAAGGCCTCGGAGTACCACGAGGGGCCTCAGAGTACCTCGAGAGTGCCTCGGGACAGCGCGGGAGCGTCGCGGGAGCGCTCAGAGAGGCTTCGGAGCTCCACGAGGGAGCTCGGAAGGCCTCGGAATGATCCAAAAGGGGCCGGGAGTGCCTCGAGAGGACTTAGAGGGGTGCCAGAAGGCTGGGGGGAGAGGAGAGAAGAGGGAGATGTGTGAAATGAGGGAGGTGGAGCCCTCTATTTATAGTACTCAGAAATGTGCAAGAAGGTCCGTACGGACCTTCTAGGTAATCTAAGATTTTGGTTTTCCTCGATTTGAGGGAATAAGTGGACTTTAAGAGAATTCTGAAATGATGGTGTATGGTAACAAAAAGGTCCGTACGGACCAACCTTGCATGCATAAAGGTCCGTACGGACCTCCCATGTATTTCAGTAATGATGCTTCCCGGGATTTGAGGGAATAAGTTGGACTTTAAGGGGATTCAGTAATCATTGAAGCAAAGAGATCCTTACGGACCACATATGCTTTTCCAATTTCTGAAAAATTCCTAAAAAGTCCTTTTGTCCCTTTTTGTCCCAGAAATGTCCCTCCCTTGGTTTGGCTGGGTGTTTTTGAGGGTTTTGAGTGTCACGGGTCTTTGAGACTGCGTTTGTGAGTCTGCGGTGTTTCCCGTGTGCTCGGAAGAGGATGATCCAGGTTGGGGTACTTACACCCCTGCACATATACATTTCCGAGTCTTGACCAGTGACTGATTGACTGAAGTCTGAAAAGATGGGTGCCTCCTTGGGCACATGATGATTCTGCCTGTAATGGGGCTGCGTTGGATCTCTCATTGTAATGCTCCTGTTTGGGCTAAATGTTGGATCTTGGGGCTGATTTGGGGGCTGCTATGACTGCTGGAAGTTGCCTTTTGCGAATCTATCCTTTTATAAATGTTGGGGCTTACTGTCCAAGAAAGTCTGTTAATGTGAACATCCATCAGACATCAGCACTGGCTGCATCTGCAGCATTCCATCGGCGATCCGATACTTGCTCAAAGCCTGTCCAAAACACCCCAAAACAATATATATGCATCCCCCCTTTACTCACCAGGCGCATGGGAGTGGATTTGGCACACTTTGCACCCAATACATCACAAACCACAAAAATACCAAACCCCAACAAATGCCATTCGTTTTTGCCATTTCTTGGGACAGACTAATGCATATAAACAAATAAGTTTAGATGCTATCAAGAGAATGCTTTAGTTGCTAAACTACAAAGTGCAAAAAATATTGTTTTACAAATTCAAAAGCAATGAAGTAGTGCATGCATTTTGTTTTCTCTCTCTTTCTCCCTAAAAGTCCTAAAGCATGGCAAAAGGGGGCCGCCACAATCATTCTGACTCTGAGTCGTTGCCAGAGTAGTCATCGCTCTCCCCGGAATCACTCTCCTCCTGGCCGTCGCCTCCCTGCTCCTCAAATCACAATTTGTTCGAAGATTTCAAATCCTGCAAGTGGCATATCCCGCCTTTATCATCTTCATCAGTACCGTCATCTTCGGACTTATCGGCATGCTCTGAAAGAGCCTTAGCTGCCTCAGTATTCAAACAGTGTTCATCAAAAAGAGCTTCAGCCGCCCCAATCTCCAAGCAATAATGCTCATCAGTCTCAACGTCATCAAAGTTCGTTCTGCTCGACTAGTCATAATCAAAGCTCGTTTTGCCTAGCAAATCATCAAAAGCCCATTCTCATGGGCGAATCATCAAAAGCCCGTTCTCAGGGGTGCACCTTCATCAAAGCCTGCATGCATTAGCGCATCTTCATCAAAGTCCCCACGAGTGGACATAAAATCATCAATAGTAGCCTAAGACCCCTGGCAGCTACTCTTCATCATCAACAGTAGCCTAAGACCCCTGGCAGCTACTCCTCATCATCAACAGTAGCCTAATACCCCTGGCAGCTACTTCTCATCATCAACAGTAGCCTAAGACCCCTGGCAGCTACTCCTCATCATCAATAGTAGCCTAATACCCCTAGCAGCTACTCTTCATCATCAACAGTGGCCTAAGACCCTACGGCAGCCACGATCATCGATAGTTGTAGCCTAAGACCCACCGGCAGCTACAACCTTCCACGATCATCAGCCGTAGCCTCAGTCCCTTCGGCAGCTACAGGTAAGCACAGCACAGGTATGAAAGCATATCTCAGTCAATTACTTTTCTAAGAAACATTAGCAAATCTTTCGGGTGACTCCCACACAGTCAATCTTTCGGGTGACTCCCACACAGTCAATCTTTCGGGTGACTCCCACACAGTCAATCTTTCGGGTGACACCCACACAATCAATCTTTCGGGTGACTCCCACACAGTCAATCTTTCATGTGACTCCCACACAGTCAACCTTTCGGGTGACTCCCACACAGTCAATCTCTCGGGTGACTCCCACACAGTCAATCTGTCGGGTGACTCCCACACAGTCAACCTTTCGGTGACTCCCACACAGTCAATCTTCCGGGTGACTCCCGCACAGTCAATCTTCCGGGTGACTCCCGCACAGTCAATCTTCCGGGTGACTCCCGCACAGTCAATCTTTCGGGTGACTCCCGCACAGTCAATCTTTCGGGTGACTCCCGCACAGTCAATCTTTCGGGTGACTCCCGCACAGTCAACCTTTCGGGTGACTCCCGCACAGTCAACCTTTCGGGTGACTCCCGCACAGTCAACCTTTCGGGTGACTCCCACACAGTCAACCTTTCGGGTGACTCCCACACAGTCAACCTTTCGGGTGATTCCCACACAGTCAATCTTTCGGGTGACTCCCACACAGTCAACCTTTCGGGTGACTCCCACACAGTCAATCTTCCGGGTGACTCCCACACAATCAATCTTTCAGGTGACTCCCACACAGTCAATCTTTTGGGTACGACATGTCACGACTGATGGGCACGACTCATGCCATAGGGCACGACTCGTGCCCTCTGCAGATTTGCAAAAACAGAGCTGCTACTCAGCTTTTGACCCAAACCAATTCCAAATTCAATTTTACCAACTTAACCCCAATTCCTAAAGCCAAGTTTCAGTCCCATGCAAACCAAAAGTGTAGTAAAGTAGTGTCAATATGACCCAATTCCACTCTTTTCCTTTTTCCAAACATCCAAAACATTTTCATTTACTCCCAAAACTCCATTAATGACCATTTCAACACCAAACTCATTTCCATGGAAACCAAACACACACTTTTCCATCCCATAACCTTGAGAAATGATTTTAAACTCCTATACAACATTACACAACATAACTACATGGTTTATAACACAAAATAAACACAAATTCTAGAAATTATAATAACTTACTTGAAATTAAATGTCACAATTTCTGAACTTCAATCGGATAGAACCATGCTCCTTCTCCTCACGAACACCCCGAAGCAAACGGATTGTCAAATGGATTTTTTTAGGATTTTAGGGATATTAAAATGTGAAATGGGTTAGGGTTTGGTTTAGGATCATGGATGAGCTGAAAATACTAGGGATTTTATTAAAATGAATTCATTCTTTCTCAATTTCCATGGATAGTCAACCTTTTAACACTTAAGCTCCTTCATTTATCAATTACCCCCAACTGCTAAAACCTTTACAATACGCTAATTACAATCAAGCACCTTGAACATGAAGATGATTTACTACTTATTTAAAAAGTTAGATTTTAACTACTTACTCCTAATCTTTTCATTAAAACATTATATAATGATTTTTATTTTATTCCTATGTTTGAAGTAGCATATAACTCCTAAAATACCAACTTACACAAAATTTCTAAAATTAAAATGCAACACATAATATTATGAAATGCACTTATTTATAATATTAATATGACTCAAAATAGAACCGAGAATTAGGGTCGTGACAGATATCTTCACCAAAGCTCTGGACTCCAAGAGGTTTTCTTTCCTCTGAGGAGAAATGGGTATGCTTGAACTTAAATGAGTCCATACTTTTTATTTACTAACTTGTGTGTTGAGTATAGGTTGAAATTCTTGTTGAGATTTTAAATCTCATCCCTATTGAAACCGCGTGTATTCAAACCGCATGTTGTCAACCGCTGCAGCCAACCGCCTATATTCAAACCGCTTGTTGCAGCTTGACCGCTTGAACCCAAACCGCGTTTCAACTTAGTGTAATTTATGTTTATTTCTTATCTTTAATTAAAAAAAACTGTTCAAATTCTTTTATTTATTTTTTAATCCTTATTTTGACATAAGAGTAGTTTTGCAAATGTTTTCCCACGTTATTTTAAAATTTAAATGCATTTAATGCAAAAGGAATATTTTGCATTGAAACCCTCTTGTCAGCCGTCATTAGAAGATGAAAGGGTGCAAGAGCAGTGATATAACACTTAAGTGCTAGCGAAATCATCATCACTTTTGTCCCTTCACCCTAGGCTTCACCTATATATATACTTGTTTTAGAAATCATTTGACTCTTTACAACTGACACCCTCTGTTCCTTCTACCAACTCACTTTCTCTCTCTATACTTCTCTCTTAAACCCTCCATTTTTTTCAAACACTTTAATCAAAATGAATTCAAACCCTTCCAAAAGACAAAGAGCTTCTGCAGTTACAAGGGCCCCTAAGAAACCAATCCTTGAAATGGTAACAATTTCTAACTCTAACTCTTTCAATATTTGAAATCTGACATTGATAAACTTGGGGAAACTGTTCGTATGCCCTGTTCATGACTTTTGTTGATTTTGTTCTTGTTTCTTGACCATTTCTATTGAAATTTGTTAGGTTTTCCCTCATAATCTTGTTTAGATTCAGTTTATGTAACTTATTTCATAATCAATGGTCATTTTGAACACTGATTTTGAGTTTTTCAGTTTATGTTCTTCGAAAACCCATTTTGTGTTCTTGATGTCTCTTGATGATTTTGTAAAAAAGTTGTTATTTTGATGATATATTGTTAGTATACAACTTGTTAGGATCAATTTGATATGCTTTTTGTCAATTTTGGTTAAGTTTTTGAGAATCTCTGTTCTACATGTTCATGGCTGTTCTTCGTGTTCTTTATGAAATTCATACGTTTTTCTAGAAATTTCTTATGTTTTGGCTTTCAAGATTTTCACTTCTGTTTTCCATACTTAGAAAAATTTTGGAAATTTTTGGATTTTGTATTACATGATGAATTTCTTCTTTCTTCCAAACCACATGCTTACTATGTTTGAAACCGCTTAAGTTTTCTATTTCAAACCGCATGCTCCTTTCAAAGCTAAACCGCATGCTGGAACCACCTTTTCAAAATCTTTTGAAACCGCATGCTGTTTAATTCCGTTCTTAGTTTTTGAGATTTTACTTAGTATATAGGCTGGAAACCAAGACTTTTCCCAGCAAGCACTTATTGGGAATGTGGGTAAGTTTGGATTACAATGCCACGTACTAGTAATTTTTGTTCTCAAATATCCATGTTTATTTCTCTTAAAGTATTCATAGTTCACTTGGGGTTTGAAATACTTCACTTTTCAAAACGCACCATTGCTAAACCGCGTAAGTGCTCAAACCACTTGTGAACTATGAATACAAAAATGGATCTAACACTTAATGTTTTTTTTTGTAGGATCCTAATACCTTCCTGCCTGGTGTGAATGTGTGCCCCAAATTTTGGATTCACGCGAGTTTGAAGACATCCAGTTTAATTTGAAAAATGGAGTCGCCACGCCATTTTGATTACCTCAAAACTTTGAAAAAAAGGTTTTATGGGTTCGGAGGTTAAGTTATTCCTTGGGAAGAACGGATCGTCGTTCACCCAAGGTGCCTTGCCGGAGCAAGTCTCCCAAGATTTCATTAATCGTGCTTGCTTGCGTGCTTTCTTGTGTGCATGTGTTTGAAAATAGAGGGAGGGAATGTCCCAAGTCGTCTTCCGGACATACAAACCATTTATTGGTTGTCGCTCGGGATTTCTTGGATTTTATGTATTCGGGATTTTGATCCCGTCCTCATCTTGGACTTGTGATCACCGCATTTTTAACCTCGGGACTTGTGTGATCGAGAGAGTGACTCCCTTTATAGTCAAAGATGAGGTTCTTTAGAAAAGGAGGGTCCTTATCCCATCAATCCTACGCTTTAAGACGATCGAGCTCATATAGATGCTTCATACTCATCTTAAGCGATAATCGGAGATATAGGGTTCAAGGTTATCCCTTTTCTAAAGAAATTATGAAACCTTTAATGGAAGGAACGATGTAAAGATAGGATCTTTTACACCGGTCCGTTCCAAGGTTGCTAATGGGGACATATGGGGGAATGCGTGTAAAAATGACATTTTTAAAGAAAAGATGACATTTTAGGGTTGCAAAGGATGCTTTTTGGTTTAAAGAAGTGATCTTTATGGCTTTAAAGAAATGATTTTGTGCATTTTATGGGAAAAATAGCATTTTAGGTGCAAATGATGCATAAAGGTGTTATTTTGAAAGCAAATGATGCATTTTTATGTATGAAAATGAGTTTTTGGGTCCAAATGATGCATCTTTAATGTGAAAAGAGATTTTGAATGCAAAGGATGCAATTTTTATGCAAAAAGAATGATTTTAATGCATGAAAATGGGCTTTAGGTGCAAAGGATGCACCTTTATGTATGAAAATGGTATTTTAATGAAAAGATGTCATTTTATGTATGAAGAGACTATCTAAATTGCAGATAGACATCAGATTATAGCATGATGAGGGTTAAAATCAGATTACAGCTTGAAAAATATGAAGTTTCTACAAACTGGCCATGTTTGTCGTGTGACATAGGCTGCCTATGTCGCGTGACATAACTAGCCACTTTGCAGAGACCTTTCAGCTGGGATTTGCAGATGTATCAAGGCACCAATATGGCCAAGTTACTTCACAGACAGATCTCAAAGGGCAAGTTTGTCAATGGTGAACACTTCAAGAGGGTGTGGATATGCGGGATCCACACTCATCTCGAGTGTTCATGCAAAACCAAGTCAAGCCGGGGCTTTTACATGAAATGATATGCAAATGGATATGGATCTAAGTAATATAACACTAAAGCATGCAACTTTAATCAGAATACCACATTATCAACGCATTTAGGATAGAGATTTCACATATAATGAAGATAGGGGAAGGAAAAGGGTAGAAAATCGTTACCCTTGAAGACCATGACTTCCTATATCAAGTTAGATATAGGAGCCTTCAAATCAGCAACCTCCGGGGCTGGGATTGAGTCTTGGTTTAGTGAAAACCTTTGGTTCTTGATGTGTGTGGGAAGTGTGTGTGTGTATTGGTTGAATGGTGGGTGATTTGGAGGTTTAGTGTGTGTTTTAGGGGGTATGTGAGGAGAGAGGATGCTTCTGGGCGTATTCCCTATAGAGGGGAACTGAGGGGTGAAGGAGAGGTGTCCAAAATGAGAGGTGAAGGCCTCTATTTATAGGCTGCCTACATGGGCTTATTATGTCGCACGACATAACAAGCCATAACCGTTTTCCTTCTAGAAACATGCAAGGTGGCAAGCTTCTAGAAGTCTTCATGGCCTATTATGTCGCACGACATAAGTAGCCACTTCCAGATTCTTCTAGAAACATGCAAGGTGGAAAGCTTCTAGAAGTCTTCATGGCCTATTATGTCGCACGACATAAGTAGCCACTTCCAGATTCTTCTAGAAACATGCAAGGTGGCAGTCTTCTAGAAGGGAATTCCTCATAAAATAAAAACGTGTTTCTTTGGCTCCAAGCAGTCCCTTCTCCCCTTAGGTGGTTTGGAACAGTTCCGGAATTGTTCCGGAACTCTAGGAAAATCCGGGGAATTGCCGGAAAAATTACCGGAATTGCCGGGAAAATTAACCGGAAGGCATGAGCCAGATTTGGGTACTTACAGAAGCCCCTCGGCAACGTCACTTGCAGGGCGAGTGGGGTTGTCGATAAAAAAGGATCCGATCTGGCGAATGCCGAGACGGATTGGGTGACTGAATTGGTCGAGTGGCTGGACCTTTTATGAAAGGCTACCTACGTATCCCGGATGGGAATCAAGCCAAAATCGTAGTTCGGAATCCACTGGGGAAAGGGGGCGTCATATGTGACAAATTGGCTAAACCTACAGGAGGCTACCTATGTATCCCGGAGGAATCAAGCCAGGTCGTAGTTCGAGCTTTTACTGAATCGAAATGTTATTCTTTCATCTTGGAATAACGGAGATCGAAAGAGAGAGCGAAATGTTATTCCTTCATCTTGGAATAACGGAGATCGCGAGAGAGGTCGAAATGTTATTCCTTCGTCATGGAATAACGGAGATCGAAAGAGATATCGAAATGTTATTCCTTCAACTTGGAATAACGAAGATCGAAAGAGAGCGAAATGTTATTCCTTCAATCTGGAATAACGGAGATCGAAAAAGAGCGAAATGTTATTCCTTCAATCTGGAATAACAGAGATCGCGAAAAAGGTCGAAATGTTATTCCTTCACCTTGGAATAACGGAGATCGAAAAAGAGCGAAATGTTATTCCTTCATCATGGAGTAACGGAGATCGCGATAGAGGTCGAAATGTTATTCCTTCGTCTTGGAATAACGGAGATCGAAAGAGATATCAAAACGTTATTCCTTCAACTTGGAATAACGGAGATCCAAAGAGAGCGAAATGTTATTCCTTCAATCTGGAATAACGGAGATCGAAAAAGAGCGAAATGTTACTCCTTCAATCTGGAATAACGGAGATCGCGAAAAAGGTCGAAATGTTATTCCTTCACCTTGGAATAACGGAGATCGAAAAAGAGCGAAATATTATTCCTTCATCCTGGAATAACGGAGATCGCGATAGAGGTCGAAATGTTATTCCTTCATCTTGGAATAACGGAGTTCGCGAGAAAGAATGGATTTTGTAAAAAAGTAGGAAGGACTCAATAATTTTTGTAAAGAAAAGTGGGTCGTACCCGGATAATTTTTGTAAAGAAAAGTGGGACGTACCCGGATAATTTTTTGTAAAGAAAACTGGGACGTACCCGGATAAATTTTGTAAAGAAAAAGTGGGACGTACCTGGATAAATTTTGTAAAGAAAGGTGGGACGTACCCGGATAAATTTTGTAAAGAAAGGTGGGACGTACCCGATGATTTTATTATTAAAAATGTTAAGGGCAAATAAAATGAGCCATAGGGATAAATTTGAAAAATAGGCCACGGGAGCACTGGAGGGAAAATTGGATTGGAAATGATTGGAAATGCCAGGGGCACAAAGGGCAAAACAGGCCTATGGGGGACAAAATTGTAAAATGGAGCCTTCAGGGGTAAAATTGTAAAAACAAGCCACAGGGGCTTAGTATGTCGCACGACATAATAGGCCCTGTGGACAGTTTCATTAAAAATTCGCACAGTCGCCATTTGAAACTCAATTGAAATTGAAATTGAAATTGAGAGGGAGGCGACACCGAGAAGAGAGAGAGCAACATCAGAGGGAGATTTGAGAGGGATCGAGAGAAATCAAACAACTTTAGTTCGATTCAATTTGGAAAATGCCTCCTAGGCTCTATCCGACCAAAAGGGCTCCTCAACACGCCGAATTAGCTACTAGAAGGAAGGGGGTGCAGAGGAATCAAAGGCCCTTTCTTCCGGAAGCACGAAGAGGAGATTTCTACCCACAGCTCGATGAGCATACCTCGGATGTCAGGAAGAAGGATGTGGTAAGCAACCTAGGGTTTTTTGAAAATTTTTGATTTGGGTGAAATCGATTTGATTTGAATTTTCCAGACTGCAATGCATTTTATATGAATTGCCCTTTGAACATGGATTGACCTAGGAACTGTGATGTTAAAATGCATGCTCTTCGATAATTGGTTTTGACCTATCTTCTGCTTAGGATGATTTTAAGAAATAGCACGAAATATTAATACTTGTGCCATGTTTTCTTGCAGAAATTACGCACCCGTGGTTCCCCTGAGGTGATTGGTAGGCTATGGCAGAGCTTACCGGGTAGCCAGGAGCAGATAGACTCGCCTAAGGGCATGATTTACGCCGTCGGGCTGGGACGATTCTTTGAGATGGCGAAGGCCATTGGAGACACTCAGAGGAGTGTAGATTTGGTGAGGGCGTTTAGAGAGTTTTGGTGGGAGACCACTCATTCATTCCACTTCTCTTGGGGTGAGACGACAGTCACACCATTGGATTTTGCGGTCATCACAGGATTGCCTTTTACAGATGAGCCACTCTACATAGAGGAGCCTGCACAGGGAGCTGAGCCCCAGCCTATCACTGATGCCGATTTTATGAGTTTACTTGGCTTCGTTCCCCAGATCAAGAAGGGGAATGGATATGAGTTGGGCGAGCTACATGGCTTGGTTGGGGAACAGAGTAGGGACTACATTGTAGTTGATGATCCTGTTGAAAGCCGGCTGAGAGCCAAGAGAATAGCGAGGGCTTTTATATGGGTAGGCTTTTATGACATGCTGTTCATTAACAGCGCATCTACTGCCTTGATTTCACTACTGGAGCTTTTGAGAGCCTGGGATGCTGTGGGGAATTTATCCTGGGGTGTGGCTGGTTTAGCCGAGATATATTTGGCTCTAGATGACGTCAGTAGAGGGAGGACGAAGTATTTTACTTGCTATCATCTGGCTGTTGAGGTATTCTCTTATCTTGACCTCTTTTCTTTTGCGCATTTCATTCTATCCTTTTTCCTTGTTTTGACTTCTTCTTCTTCTTTTCAGGCTTGGGCCTTCGAGTATTTTGGTTGTTACGAGTGGCAGATACAGGATGAGTTTCCTGCCACCACTTTTCCTGCTCTCAGACGGTGGACGAAGAGTGCCAGGAGACAGACTAGGACACCGGAGGGTTCGAGGTGCAGGATTACGGCCTCGTATCATGATACGCTGACATGCCTGAGAGGGACTCCACAGAGGATGAGTTTGTTCCCCTGGACTGGCCGTTATGGCGATTTGGATTTAGATCATGCTGCGCACTTGACAGAGTGTCGCAAGCTGTTAGTGGGCTTGTCCGGAGACGCCTTGTACTTAGGAGAGAGAGTGTACAGACAGCATGGGCCCAATAGGCATGCTCGGATCCCTGATGATCCTCCAGCTAGGATGTGGCTGCCTCGCCAGTTGGCGAATGTAGATGCTTTGATCGTAGGCATGGCGGCACATCTCTTCACACGGGATGGGGATTACACTTTGTACGTGGCTATGCATCTTCAGTCCCCACAGACCAGGGTTGGTTATGGTGCTCAGAGTGCGGGACCCTCGACTGGCTATGTGGCTAGACCTCCTTTGCCCCCGACTTTCATTGATTACCAGGGTGGCGGTCGCATGAGGCGAGCTCATATTGATATGTCACAGACTCACCCTCATCCGTGCTCTCGCGAGGTTCTAGATCCGTAAGTACCGTTCCTTACGTCTTTTGGATTGATTGCATCTCTTTCGTTATCAAGAACCGCATTCGACACTTATTATGTCTCGCTTGTAACAGTGTCGGCTCAGCTTACGGGCACTTGACCGTGGCTTATACCGGCGTTGTGGGCATGATTGGCAAGCTCCGTAAAGGTATGAGCTTTTGGAAGAATCGCTGCGGCCACAGTGGTTCGATCGATATCTCTCCACCTGGCCAGCCGAGAAGGAAGAAGAGCCGCTCTGATGACGTGGGCACCAGCGGAGGCATTAGTGGACCGATGCCTCGGACGAAGAGGCCAAATGTGCCTCTTCACAGACCCATTGAGATTGATGATGATGATGAGGATGAGGATGGTGGAGCTGAGACGACCACATACTATGAGCTTGACTCTACTGTTATCACTGAGCTTGATGATTATTATCGCACGGAGACCATAGCCTATGAGGCACCTTCTGACGATCCCGACGATGAGCCCGAGGAGGTTGAGGATGATGGCGAGGATGGAGAGGATGATGAAGAAGACTCAGAGTAGCCCCGTTCCCCCCTAGATATTTATGACTTTTTTGGTTATTGTACCCTTTTAGGGAAAACATATCATTTTATTTTTGCTATGTACATCTTTTGGACTTGGTCTCTTTTAGTTTGTATGTACATTGTTAGACTTTTTATTGCACACATTTATGAAATGAGGGTAGTATGGTAAATGGCTAAAATGGATGGCTTGAATGGATTTCCAGACGAATGCATGGGTGTACGTGGGGTAAATGAACCCTCCCCTATGCATTTGAGAAGTGGATGGGTGGTATTTGCAGCTTTTGACATGTCGGGGATTGTCCTGGGGAATGCAGCATGCTGCTGATGTCTGATGTGGGCTTGTTATGTCGCGCGACTTGGCTTGTTATGTCGCGCGACTTAGTAAGCCTGAACTGTGCTTTTCATTGCCTTTGGAACTGGAATGGAATTGCAGACACAGGTTGGAATTGGGTGACCAACAGAGGTCACCTACCTGGCCTCCTTGGGACAATGGCAAAGAGATATTTGGTCCCTTCCTATAAGGATGGAAACGGGGTGACCTAGGAGGTCAAACAATCAATCCTACTAGGAATGTGCCAAAAGCTTACACACCATCGAGGAACGGGGAAAGAAAAGGTGACCAAAGTGGTCGGATGGCTGAACCTTTTATGAAAGGCTACCTATGTATCCCAGAGGAATCAAGCCTTGATCGTAGTTCAAGCTTCATCTAGACAGTTAGGAACGATGTCTCGGATCCTTGAGGTTTTGACAATTAATGGAGGTTGTCACCTGAGGAAGCTAAAGCTTACATCACTATCGAGTAGATAGAGGTATCTATAGCTGGAAAAACTTGAGCATACTTCTCAATCTGTGATAGAGGTAGCTAAAGTTGGATTTTTTTATTTTTTTTTTGACAATTAGGAAACTGTCGCCTGGCGTTATCTCGTTATAACGGAAGTAACAAAGGCGCTTTTGGGAGAAAATGTTATTATTAGCAATTGGCACGTTACTTGAGCCTAGGGGTGATTTTTCCTTGGAAACATGGTAGGAACTGGGTCTGGATGTACATATGGAATGTGTTTGGAAATTGTTTAAGACGGGTTTCAAGCAGGTGGGGTTGTATCCCTTGGGTGCGGACTGAACTGCTGTTGTTGCTGAGATGTTGTCAACGTGGACTAGGATTCCCTCTTGGGCTGAGACTGGGTTTAAAACTTGGGTCTCGATGAATGTTCCTTTCTCAGATTCTGGCATTTAAAGTTGATGCTGATAGGCTTTTACAACCAAAGACTAAAGCAGATGTCGAAGTGACCAAACCTCTCTTCTAGGGATGGATGCAACTTATCGGAGCCCCGGTCTGAGGAAGAACTTTCTGCAAAGCCCCATGAAAGATCCTTTCACTGGCAAAGCCCCGGTTGGATGAACTGAGCAGGCGAAGTCTTAGATTTTGAAGAAGTGACTTAATGAAGCCCCAATCTGATGACCTAGCGAAAATCCCAATATGATTGGTACTGCGGAAGTGATCCTGAGGTTGATCTGAACAAAACTGAATCCATCTAGGGACCTAGTGAAAAATCCGATGCGAACCCCCAAAATGGCTAAAGAAGCCCCAGTTTAAAGGAATGGCTTGACATAGCTCCAATCTTGAAGAATTTCGAGGCAGCCCTAATACGAATTGTAGCAGAAGAGGGAAAACCTATCCTTTTTCTTTTTTTTTTTTTTTTTATTTTCTTTAGTCAATCAGTCAATCTTAAGAAGATGTGAAAGAGAAGATTCTTAGAAATTTATACATGCAGGGGCATATTTTTCGAAAGGTGGGAATGGATCCCGATTTTGTGTTATTTCGATGGCCTTATTCGATGTAGGCACAAAAACTCGCTTTGGGTTTGACTCTTTTGAGAGAGTATAAGCGTAGAGAGGTTGGTAAAAGTGTATGGAAGCCCCTACTGACAGAAAATTAGTGTTTAGCACTATCTTTCCTAAGATGTAGAAAGAGAAGACTTGTCAAGACATCTGAAAACTTGTTTTATTTACAATGATCACAAGATTGCTTAAAACCCTTTGTTAATGTTCGGGTTATTCAACCACTAATCTTGATATGAAAAAAAAATCTTATTAATCATGAGGAGAAAGTCAACCAATGTCGCGGATCAAGGTTGGCTGGTGTGAAAGAGAGCTTTGTGTACAAGGAGGTCATTAATGAGACCGGGTTTTCGGGGCTTTGACTGTGTCTATGAGAGAGGTCATTTGATGAGACCGAGTTCTCTAGGATTTGACTGTGCTTATGAGAGAGGTCATTTGATGAGACCGAGTTTTCGAGAATTTGGATGTGTTTATGACCGGACCATTTCTGGTTGCCTATGTTTCCCTCATTGTGAAGAGCTCAGGTCGCCGTAGTTCGGCCTTGGCCGGATTGTATTTGGCTTTGGGAAATGGGATTTGTGGTTCCTTTAGTGAAAAGGCTCGGATGAAAAGATTGGATGGTGAGGCGTGGGCCTCGGGATGATTCCTTGACCAAGTCACTTTGGACGGTTGTTTCTGATTGCTTCCTCTTTCATTGGGGGAGAAAGGATTTGCACGTGCCTACAGGCTTATGAAATGCTTCTGGCTTTGCTTCGACCGCCCCATTGTTATCGACAACTTTCATTCTCTGAGCTTTGATCTTGCCTGTCCGTCAAGCTTTTAATGGGCGGTGCTGGGTCCTTGGCCTCATTTTCTTTTATTTTTATGTGCAACCCTGTTTTTTGCCTAGACCGCCCTTTTTTTTTTTTTGGGATTTTCAGCCTAGCTGGGCATTACTCTTTTTGCACTAAGATTTTTCTTCTTCTTTTTTTTTTCTTTTATGTGCAACCCTGTTTTTTGCCTAGACTGCCCTTTTTTTGGGATTTTCAGCCTAGCTGGGTATTACTCTTTTTGCACTACACATTTTTTTTATTTTTATTTTTATTTTCTGAAGCACCTGAGGGCCAAGGCGAGCCCCTTCTTGAATTTTTCTTGACATCCTTGAGGTCGAAGGCAGGCTCCTGGGTTGTTGTCAACACGGGGTCAATCTTTCGAAGCTGAGTGGCCTTTTGTTGTCCTTTGAAAATGCCGCCGTCGTTGACTTGGTCAAGGTGAAGGTGGGGGCATGATTGGGAAAGGGTATGGTTTAATGAAGGCTTTTTGTGAGGTAAGGAAAGTGTATAGGGAAGGTATTAGTTGACTTTCTCACACTGATTAACCGGAACGTGAATTATTTCTAGAGATTATTTGTTGAGCAATGCAAGTGATCATCTAAAATAAAACCATTTCATTAAATGTAATGTAGGTGTGCAAATAATGTCTTAAGTCTAGTAAGAAAAGAAGAAGACTCTTTTACAGAAAATTAAAGATTAATTACAATGTCCATGGAGGACTTGATTGAAAGAGAAAAGTACTAGAACCTACGAAGGTTGACTGAGAGACTAATATATTTTTTATTATTATTATTATTTTTTTACTTAAGGATAAGTAAACCCTAGTCTAGCTACTCTTCGCTCGTTGGACTGCCAGGGAGCTTGAGCTTTCCTTCGTAGATCAGCCACTGAATTTCTTTCTTCAGATCCAAACACTTGTCTGTCACGTGACCATAATGCTTGTGGTACTCACAGAAATTGGTTCTGTCAACTCTTCCCGGGTTTCTTGGCTTATAATTCTCGAGAGGTGTGAGAAGGCCTCGTTTCACCAAATCGCCAAAAATTTTGCTCATGGGCATCCCAAAATCATGCTGACGTTTCTGACCTTGCACCCCCTGAATCGACTTCTTACCATAACTTTCTGTTTTTGGCCCATGGAGGTTCTCGAGCTTCCCATCTTCTATCAACTTCTGGATCTCATGCCTCAAATAGCAGCAATCATCAGTGTCGTGCCCGGGGTATTGGTGGAAAAGACAATGTTTATACTCATCCAACTGAACGTTGGGGTTCTTGGGCTTCCAATTCTCCAGTGGCTTTATCAGCTTTTCTTTTATCAGCTTCTCCAGCATCTTGCTTAAAGGCATCTCCATGTTGTCATAATGAAGGGAGCGGAGTTTTCGGGAGACATTGTTGTTCTCAAGACTCAGATTTCCATTGTCCAATTGGTTCCATTGTTGGATTTGGCTGAAGGAGGCTATGACACTCTTTCCTTTGTGAGGATCTGGTGCTGATATGGGTACGGTTGCCGTTTGGTGCTGGTGGCATTGGGTTATGCTTGGTGGAGTCATTTCTTTGCCTGGTTCGACGTCTTGTGTCAAGGGAGTATTGATACTCATCATGAGGTCAAACTTCTCTTGCATTTGTTTCACTTGTTCCATCAATATTGCCACATGGGGGTCAACGGGGACTCTCGAGTTACTGGAAATCGCAACCGGACATGTATCGGCAGAGGGAACCATAGTAGCAGACTGGTGAAACTGACGGATGAATTCATTAAGTCCGGTAGGTGACAGCTGAAAACTTGAATCATCCTTTGGCAACTCATGATTGCATTCAGGTGGGTATAGTGGTTTCAGAACATAGCCACATAGCTCGAACCGATTATGTGAAGTGGAGTATAGGCGGCGGTATTGCTGGAACTGAGAGACAGGTGGGGTGAAGCCCAATCCGTTCTGAGGAACTGAGGGCAATGAAGCCCTGATGAGCTGGGATGTTGGAAAGGACTGAGGAGGAGTGGTCCTTGGTAAGGGATTGCATGTGGATGGGGGAAGGTATTGGCTGTAGGATGGAAGGTCTTGGTTATAGGATGAAGGGACTGAAATCACTGTTTCTGAAGTCTCATCTTCGACCACTACCAGAGAACCGTTCGACTCAACCGTTATCTGAATTCCATGACGACGGAGTGCGTCGATAAGCATGGCTTGCTGTTCCTCATAAACCTTATGGGCATTTTCCAAAGCTAGGACTAACTCTTCCTTCCTAACCATCTGATTTCCTGCACCCTCACTGTTTTCTGTCAAATCTGCCATTCTGACTTTTTGACGATTCCGCCTAAGGTTTTCTCAGACCGAAAAGCCACCCGGTATTCTCGCACACTTCTTTCTTGCTGCGGGAAAGGGACAGGCAAGGTTTAGACTCGGGGATAAGGTAAGGTTTAGACTTGAAGGTAGGTAAGATTTAGACTCGGAGGTAAGTGTTTAGGCTAAAGGCTCAAGTAACATGCACTTATCGCTTAAGTTTTACTCAAAACACATTTTCTCCTAATCCTAATTGATTGGAAAAGATGAGACCTTGAAAGGTCAAGATTGAAAATTGGGGATTGGACCGAGGAGGTCTCGACTAGGGATTTGACCGCGAAAGTTTGAGATGGGAAGATAGGAGATCGGACCGAGGAGGTCTCGATTAGGAATCTGACCATGAAAGGTCAAGATGGAAAAATCAGAGATCGGAACGAGGAGGTCTCGATTAGGGGTTTGACCATGAAAGGTCGAGATGGAAAATCGGAAATCGGACCGAGGAGGTCTCGATTAGGGATTTGACCATGAAAGGTCGGGACAGGAAAATCGGAAATTGGACCGAGGAGGTCTCGATTAGGGATATCAGAGGTAGGACCATGCAATTATGATTACATTAATTGTTCAGGTTTACTTAAAATCATGTCTTTTATTTATTTCTATTTGGTTGGAAAAGGGGATTTGCCCTTCTTTTTCGCAACTACTCTAGATCCTGGATCAGTGGGTTCCGTCACTACGTCTATAAGCCCCTAGTATTCCACCTGTATTTCGACCTCCCAGGGTGGACAGCCCCGGGCGAGGGTCCTATAGGGCATGCGGATCCCACCGACCGAGAGAAAAGAACGCTCCTAACGGGTCTAGCGGGTCATAGGAACTCTTAACGCACGAGCGATGCGAATTATAGTCAAGGCAATACCGGGAAAGTCTCGTCTTTCAGCCTTGATAAAATTTCGGCAGAATTTCGCTTGCGCGATTGACGTTTTGACTTTTCGGTAATGTCCGAGAAGATAATAGGCATGGGTCGGGAGGTGAAAGCCGGATGACACAGTGTCACATTGAACTTCGTTGCATACGCCGTGCGTGAGTCAAAGTCGAAGTCAATGCCGGGTCAAGACCTTGCCAATTTTTCCTTGTCGGAATTTTGGCAGAGCTTCGCTTGAGCGAAAGATCTTTGGACTTTTCTTGGCAAAGACTCGGTCTCGACTCTTACGCATTCCGTGCAGGTCAAGGTCAAAGTCAATGTCGGAGTCAAGGTTCTACCAATTTTTCCTTGTCGGAATTTTGGCAGAGTTTCGCTTGAGCGAGAATCTTGGCTTCCGTTATGAACTAAGGCTTGACCTTTACAAGGGTATGCAACTGGGCTATATGACATGGACTAGACCAAAAACCAACCAAAAAGTCACGGTTTTTTGAAACGTGTGACACGGACTGTGCATTGGTCGACACTGGCTGCCATGGGGAGGTTGGAATGATTCCGTGCGCGCCCGGGAGCATCGTAAGGCTGTCCGTGACTGCAACTGGAACCACCCCGGGTTTGAAGGACGTGCGTGCAAAGTGTACAGGATATATCAGGTGCGCGTAGTGTGCGGTCTCCTAAAAATGTTCCTTTTTGAGTTTAAAACAGAGATTTTCATAAATGTGTTTTAAAGGAATGATTTTTCGGGACGGGGAAAATGCAGCACGTAAGCACGTAAATTTTAGGGAGCCCCGGTCGCCTTGGAAGTGAGTAGCCCCAAGCCGCTAGGATTGCCAGATTAACCATAATTTTTCCTGGTGGAATTGCCACTGAGGCCGTCCGGTCGAATCCGGGAGGATTGAGCCGTACGACTGCATGGATCAATTTTCCAGGTTCCACTCCTTTGCTATTTTTCGGGTTGTTTCCCGTTCAAAGTATGCACAGATTCCAAGATGCAAATGATGCAATGCAAGGTAAATAAAGCAAGCACGATTAATGAAATCAGCGACGGGAGTCTAACCCGTTCAAAGGGAAAAGCTTTCTTTTATTTTTTTTTCAAATTTTTTTTTTCGAAAAGGGATACTGGTACGTGGGATTGTTAAACCACCGGTTATCCCAAGCCCCGGGTTAGGGAGCGATACAGGAAGGTTAAGTGGTTTCCACCTATATACCAAGTATCGATTTTTTTGTTTTGAAAATAAAGCTTTTCTCCTTTGGGATTTTCCCCAGCGGAGTTGCCAAACTGTGAATGTGTGCCCCAAATTTTGGATTCACGCGAGTTTGAAGACATTCGGTTTAATTTGAAAAACGAAGTCGCCACGCCATTTTGATTACCTCAAAACTTTGAAAAAAAGGTTTTATGGGTTCGGAGGTTAAGTTACCCCTTGGGAAGAACGGATCGTCGTTCACCCAAGGTGCCTTGCCGGAGCAAGTCTCCCAAGATTTCATTAATCGTGCTTGCTTGCGTGCTTTCTTGTGTGCATGTGTTTGAAAATAGGGGGAGGGAATGTCCCAAGTCGTCTTACGGACATACAAACCATTTATTGGTTGTCGCTCGGGATTTCTTGGATTTTATGTATTCGGGATTTTGATCCCGTCCTCATCTTGGACTTGTGATCACAGCATTTTTAACCTCGGGACTTGCGTGATCGAGAGAGTGACTCCCTTTATAGTCAAAGATGAGGTTCTTTAGAAAAGGAGGGTCCTTAGCCCATCAATCCTACGCTTTAAGACGGTTGAGCTCATATAGATGCTTCATACTCATCTTAAGCGATAATCGGAGATATAGGGTTCAAGGTTATCCCTTTTCTAAAGAAATTATGAAACCTTTAATGGAAGGAACGATGTAAAGATAGGATCTTTTACACCGGTCCGTTCCAAGGTTGCTAATGGGAACATGGGGGAATGCATGTAAAAATGACATTTTTAGTGAAAAGATGACATTTTAGGGTTGGAAAGGATGCTTTTTGGTTTAAAGAAGTGATCTTTATGGCTTTAAAGAAATGATTTTGTGCAAAGGAGGCATTTTATGGGAAAAATAGCATTTTAGGTGCAAATGATGCATAAAGGTGTTATTTTGAAAGCAAATGATGCATTTTTATGTATGAAAATGAGTTTTTGGGTCCAAAGGATGCATCTTTAATGTGAAATGAGATTTTGAATGCAAAGGATGCAATTTTTATGCAAAAAGAATGATTTTAATGCATGAAAATGGGCTTTAGGTGCAAAGGATGCACCTTTATGTATGAAAATGGTATTTTAATGAAAAGATGTCATTTTATGTATGAAGAGACTATCTAAATTGCAGATAGACATCAGATTATAGCATGATGAGGGTTAAAATCAGATTACAGCTTGAAAAATATGAAGTTTCTGCAAACTGGCCATGTTTGTCGCGTGACATAGGCTGCCTATGTCGCGTGACATAACTAGCCACTTTGCAGAGACCTTTCAGCTGGGATTTGCAGAGGTATCAAGGCACCAATATGGCCAAGTTACTTCACAGACAGATCTCAGAGGGCAAGTTTGTCAATGGTGAACACTTCAAGAGGGTGTGGATATGCGGGATCCACACTCATCTCGAGTGTTCATGCAAAACCAAGTCAAGCCGGGGCTTTTACATGAAATGATATGCAAATGGATATGGATCTAAGCAATATAACACTAAAGCATGCAACTTTAATCAGAATACCACATTATCAACGCATTTAGCATAGAGATTTCACATATAATGAAGATAGGGGAAGGAAAAGGGTAGAAAATCGTTACCCTTGAAGACCACGACTTCCTATATCAAGTTAGATATAGGAGCCTTCAAATCAGCAACCTCCGGGGCTGGGATTGAGTCTTGGTTCAGTGAGAACCTTTGGTTCTTGATGTGTGTGGGAAGTGTGTGTGTGTATTGGTTGAATGGTGGGTGATTTGGAGGTTTAGTGTGTGTTTTAGGGGGTATGTGAGGAGAGAGGATGCTTCTGGGCGTATTCCCTATAGAGGGGGACTGAGGGGTGAAGGAGAGGTGTCCAAAATGAGAGGTGAAGGCCTCTATTTATAGGCTGCCTGCATGGGCTTATTATGTCGCACGACATAACAAGCCATAACCGTTTTCCTTCTAGAAACATGCAAGGTGGCAAGCTTCTAGAAGTCTTCATGGCCTATTATGTCGCACGACATAAGTAGCCACTTCCAGATTCTTCTAGAAACATGCAAGGTGGCAAGCTTCTAGAAGTCTTCATGGCCTATTATGTCGCACGACATAAGTAGCCACTTCCAGATTCTTCTAGAAACATGCAAGGTGGCAGTCTTCTAGAAGGGAATTCCTCATAAAATAAAAATGTGTTTCTTTGGCTCCAAGCAGTCCCTTCTCCCCTTAGGTGATTTGGAACAGTTCCGGAATTGTTTCGGAACTCTAGGAAAATCCGGGGAATTGCCGGAAAAATTACCGGAATTGCCGGGAAAATTAACCGGAAGGCATGAGCCAGATTTGGGTACTTACACCTGGCTGGGAGGTTAATGAGGCTGAACTTAGGAATGATGTTCTTGGAAGGGAGCTGCTGAGAAAGCTTAGGGTATCTGGGATTCTGCCCCTTTTCAACAAGAAGCAGAACTTCATCATCCCCTCCTTCATTGACCAGTTCTACTAAACTGCCAAGCATGGAGTCAGAACTAAACTGCCAAGCATGGAGTCAGAACGATTGAAGATGGCCCCAAAGTTTCCTACCTCACAGCTGAAGTAGAAGGGATCTGAAATTACCCGGATTTTTGCGCGCGGGCGCGGAAAGGCGGTTGTCTTTCGCGGAGAGTTGGTGTCTGAGACCTCGCTTCATGGAAAGAAAATGAGGAGTCGCCACGCGGTTTTTGTATTTTGAGCCCAAAACGTTGAGAAATGGCTTTAATGAAAATGGTGTCGTTTTTATTGGTAGCAAAAACTTAGGAAAAGGCTTTGAAAACGGGGGTCATTTTTATTGGTAGCAAAAATGAGTAAAAATATTTGAGTACCAGAGATTGTTAGGTTCGGAGGTCATGTTACGTTTCGGGAAGAGTATTACGAGATCACCCGAAACGCCCCGTATGACGAGTCTTTCTACCTTTCTCGAAAACGTGTGCATGTGTGTGTGTATTTGCATTTTGAAATGGGGGGCTTGAATGACAAGCTTAATCTTGGTTTGAGTGTCAAACGTTGATTAGGTGACTTTGTTTGAAAAGACGAGCGTTTGAATGACAAACATCGGTTTTGAGTTTAAAATGAGCGTTCGCGTGGCAAACGTCGATTTTGAGCTTTTGAAAGAGAGTTCGAAGGACGAACTCCGATTTTGAACTGGGTGAGTCATTGTTAACGATTTTTACGGGAAAAAGCGTATTAAATGATTTTGAGTGTCAAATGGCGGCTTTTAGTTTGAAGATGATCGTTCGGATGCCAAACGTCATTTCGCGCGTTTTTTGAAAGAGAGTTCGATGGACGAACTCCGGTTTTGAACCGGGCATTGAACCGGGCATTACATTGTTAATGATTTTTACGGGAAAAAGCGTATTATATGGTATGCAATCAACGAATCGGTTTGCGACTCAGACTTTGAAAAGTAAATACTATCACGATCCAAACGGGTCGGACTTTGTAAATGACAGTATTTAAAGCAGTGTCAACGAAATCAAACGATCCGGAATCATAAATGACGATCAACGAGCCAAAACGGCTCGGAATTGTAAATGACGATCAACGAGCCAAAACGGCTCGGAATTGTAAATGACAGAAAGTAAATGACGATCGACGGATCGATCGATCCAGAATGTTAAAAGACATAAAAAGTAAACGGAACGGGGTCGGAATGTCGTTTTAACCCGTGATTACTTCTCTTACGGGAAGAGAAGAGGATCGAGGGGCTAAAACGTATCGGACCCCGCTAGACAGAGGCGTCTACATTTCAAGAACGTGGTTCGAAACGGTTGTAGCGACTGGCGCGTAAACCGAGACGAAATGAGAGATCAGAGAGAGGGAGTTATACCTATGGTTAGGGTCGACTCCTTTGGCTCGGGGGTGTATACGGGACACGGAAAGTAGTTTGGAAAGGTGTTTCGGAGTGGTGAGGGGCGTATTTGATCGAAATACGGAAGTTTCACGCGAATCGAGACAAAACGGGAGCTCGGGAGGGGTGAAACTCAGTTTGGGTCGTGGGTGAAGTGATTTTTGGAGTAAAAATCTTGTTCTTTTGGCTTTGACAGCCCTCCTATTTATAGGGTGAAAAATGCAGTTAGAGTCCGGACGGACTTAGACTGATTTCCAGGGTTTTGTGGTATTTTGGAACTTTGAGGGGCTTGCTGGCAATTTCAGAAAGTTTGCACAGGGAGTTCGGCCGGACTTAGACTGTTTACCAGGGGTATTTTAGTCTTTTCCCTTTGATTTCTGATTGAAGGGTGATGGGAGGGCTGTGGCATGGCTGCCACGTGTCCCATGACTCACCAAATGTGTGGGAGTTCGTTCCCGGGTCCCGGTTTTGTCCATTTTTTAAAATAACAGTCCGGAAAATGTCCGAAACGCCCTCGGAAAGTGCATTTTTAGGGAAAGTCGTACTTTTACGTGTGATGACACGTGTTAAGTACGCTTTGACGTCGGGATACTCGGGGCAGTCCCAGGACGTCTCGTTGGCATGGCAACGGGGAGTTTAACGAGTTTTGGTTAACCTGGAGCTGGACAGTTAACGGATTTCGGTTAACTTTCTGACGGATTTTGACGATCTGGATTTGGGTACTTAAAGTTAGCCCCTCAGTGACGTCTCCTCCGAAGGAGGTGGGGTCGTTGAAAAAAGATAAGGATCCAAATCGGGATGCCTTACTTTGAAAGTGACCAGGGCGGTCAGCTGGCTGGACCCTTAGCAAAAGGATTCCTACGTATCCCGAGTGGGAATCAAGTCGATCGTAGTTCATAGGTGCAAGGGCCGCGCGTGGGGGACCTTGACCTGAGCGAGACTGTTAGGAGGCATCTGAACCTGAGAGGAGACCATTGCAAGGTACCTGGACCTGAATGGAGACTATTGTGAGGCGTCTGAACCTGAGAGGAGACCATTGCAAGGTACCTGGGCCTGAATGGAGACTATTGTGAGGCGTCTGAACCTGGAATTCCTGAAACCTTCGAGGGCGTTTGGCACCTCAAATCGGAGCTGCTGAAACATATGAGGGCGTGTGGCGCCTCAAACCGGATTTGCTGAAACATACGAGGGCGTGTGGCACCTCAAACCGGAGTTGCTGAAACATACGAGGGCGTGTGGCGCCTCAAACCGGAGTTGCTGAAACATATGAGGGCGTGTGGCACCTCAAACCGGAGTTCTCCTAGAGGATGAGCTTATCCTGAGATGAAGGCGTTCGTGCCTTGGGTGTTGGGCTTACGATGACTGCCAGGTTTATCCTGCTGGGGATAGGGCGGCAATGATGGGAACGGTTGTGTTATACTGGCGTTATTAACAACTCGGAAGAATCGACGTTTCTTCTTTAGAATCCTGCTGGGGAGATATGTGTTCACTTGCTGAAGTGAAAAGATATTCGGGCTTACGAAGATGGCCGAAGAGGGATTGTTGCAAGGCGTTCGTGCCTTGGGGTTCGGGCTTATTGCAGCTGCCGCTGAGGTGGGATGATCGAGCTTACGAGTGGCGGCCGGGGAGATATGTGTTCACTTGCTGAAGTGAAAAGATATTCGGGCTTACGAAGATGGCCGAAGAGGGATTGTTGCAAGGCGTTCGTGCCTTGGGGTTCGGGCTTATTGTGGCTGCCGCTGAGGTGGGACGATCGGGCTTACGACTGGCGGCCGGGGAGATATGTGTTCACTTACTGAAGTGAAAAGATATTCGGGCTTACGAAGATGGCCGAAGAGGGATTGTTGCAAGGCATTCGTGCCTTGGGGTTCGGGCTTATTGCGGCTGCTGGGGAAATGAACGATGGTGAAAACCATTAGAAATTTTAACGTCGGGAGACGGAATTGTACCTGGAATGTCCGGAGACAAGATTGAGCGTTTGAATGTCAAATGTCAACTGGGGATTGAAGTGAGCGTTTGAATGTCAAACGTCAACTAGGGATTGAAGTGAGCGTTTGAATGTCAAACGTCAATTGGGGATTGAAGTGAGCGTTTGAATGTCAAACGTCAACTGGTGATTGAAGTGAGCGTTTGAATGTCAAACGTCAATTGGGATTGAATTTAACGTCTGGCGACGAGCATTAGTGAAAACTAACTGGGAATTTAACGTCTGGAGACGGATGTTAGTGAAAACTAACTGGGGATTTAACGTCTGGAGACAAGCGTTAGTGAAAACTAACTGAGAATTTAACGTCTGGAGACGAGCGTTAGTGAAAACTAACTGATAATTTAACGTCTGGAGACGAGCGTTAGTGAAAACTAACTGAGAATTTAACGTCTGGAGACGAGCGTTAGTGAAAACTAACTGGGAATTTAACGTCTGGAGATGGACGTTAGTGAAAACTAACTGAGAATTTAACGTCTGGAGACGAGCGTTAGTGAAAACTAACTGGGAATTTAACGTCTGGAGATGGACGTTAGTGAAAACTAACTGGGAATTTAACGTCTGGAGACGGGCGTTAGTGAAAACTAACTGAGAATTTATCCTCGGGGGATAGGGTGTTAGAAATGTCTAACTGTGGGGAAATTTTACACTTTTGGGGGCCAAAAGGGGTAAAATTGAAACTGCCCAAAGTTGAGGGGCTGAATTGGAAAGAATCTTTTTAAATTGCGGGGAAGTCCCGGACTTGGACTGAGTTTGACCAGGTTCAAATCAGCTCCATGTCCGACGCAAACCAAACATTTTCTTCCATTATTTCCGACGGGAAGGAGAGAAAAAGAGAGAAAAACTCAACCAAATTGTGAGATTTGCTCAGATTTGTGAAGGAAAATCGCTATGGAAGGTGATTGGAAACCAATGGCTCGTCATGGAAGGACCGATGACGAAAGAACGCGGTTGGTTCGGACCATTCGAACCATTATTCATCCATTGAATCCGGCGGAGTTCTACCCGGCTAGGGAGAGACACAACTCCAAAGGAGGGATCGAGAGACAAGTAAGCTTCCTTCAAATTCCATTAATTTTAAGAATGTGCATTCTTTAAATGTTAGAAATTTAATTAGGAATGAGCTAGAGATTTTGGTGCCCGAATTTGGGGCTTTTGACTTTCCTATGAACCTTTGTCGAAATTGACTAGGATGTAGTTCAATTGACACTATGGGTAGATGACATAAAAATTTTGGTTGCAAAATTCCATGCCTAGATGTGTTTTCCAAAATTAAAGTAGCTTTAATTCGGGACGGAGTAAATTTTCGAAATGTTCGAAAAGATTTGAAAGTTCCGGTTTCGACGGAGTTTTCGAAGGATTTTGAAAGTTCCGGATACGACTGAGTTTTCGAAAGATTTTGAAAGTTCCGGATTCGACGGAGTTTTCGAAAGATTTTGAAAGTTCCGGATTCGACGGAGTTTTCGAAAGATTTTGAAATCTTGGTCCGTCAATATTCCAAACGAGATGGAAGTATTTTAGGAAAGGAATAAGAACCGACATTGCATTGCATCATTCTGACATGCGTTCGTGCATTCTGTTGATGTTACTATTGTCTTGTTCACCTGCAGGGGCGAGGGACGGTTGATACCCACAACCAGAAGAGTCGGGGTGCCTTCGAGGCAGTGCGAGCGTTGTGGGAGGTCTTCCCGGACGCGGCTCGAGAGGGAGATAGGAGTCCACGGCAGCTGGTGCTTGACTCCGGATTGGCTGGGTTTATCAGTGCGGTAGCTGTGATAGCTACGACGCCGAGGGCCAGGTCTATGTACGTAGCTCTGAGCGAGTATTGGTGGGATACGACCCATACTTTCCATTTCAGGTGGGGGGAGGTGACGGTGACTCCCACGGACTTTGCTGCTATTACTGAGTTGCCAACCTATGGCAACACGCTGGTGTGGATTGACGGTTATACCCCGGAGCAGTTGTCTGAGCTGCTGGGTTTTGATATTACCGATGCCAGGGGCTTAGGCATTCGGTACAGGCCGATGGAGAGGCATCTGGAGGCGGGTATCGCCGATTATTTGGCTGGATCTTTGAGGATGACCGCGGAGCGCCTGGCTCGAGGGTTCATTTGGTTCGCGTTGTCAGCGACCTTGTTCCCGACTTCCGACACATCCTGTCACTTCCCTCTGCTCGGGTCGCTGACAGACTTGGACGCCGTGAGGGGGTTCGCATGGGGGGAGGCTGGTTCACACCTGAGCTGACATAACTTTCCATTTGCTTGGCAGGTCTGGTGCTATGAGGTGTTCAGTCCGCAGGAGTGGGACATTAGGGAGGCGTATCGACCCCTGTTCCCTGCCATACTGGTTTGGCAGAAGAGAGCAAAGAGGCCGGTCTCGTCGAGAGTGGGTACTCGGGTGTCATACGAGGAGGTGTCCTAGGCCCTGGACCGGGAGTTCTCTGAGAGGATCCAGCTGACCTGGTGGAGTCGGTTCCACATTGTTACAGTTCAGATTGCTAGCGAGGTGACGCGGCGGAGGAAGCTCCTGGTGGAACTTCATTGCGACGCTATGTATCTGGGGGAGCGGGTGACCCGTCAGCACAGTCTGGGGTCCATTCCGTTGGTGCTGGTGGATCCTCCTATATACATGCAGCATTTTCTGGAGATGCCGATGGAGGAGTTGGAGAGGTATAGACAGGGCGTGTTCTATATCGAGTACATCATAGCGGGGGCCGACTATGGGATTCTCTTGAGGATGAGGCTGAGGAGCCCACATGTGCAGCACAGGGAGGGCGATGGCCCTGGATATCCCCGCAATCTCCCGCTCCCACGTGCTAGGCTGGCGTACGAGGGGCGTGATGGTTCACGCAGGCGGCTGGTGATCCCGCTCCCGGATGAGCCGAGACCACAGTACAGGGTTGACCCCAACACTTCGGTGAGTGCCTTTTTTGATTTTCTGCATTTGATAGTAGCATTCTGCAAATGTTGCATCTGTACTTTCTGCTCGTCTTCTAATGACCTTCCTGGTTCGCAGGTGTCTGGCCGTACGTACAACGATGCTATGAGGCTGGTGGATGGGTGGGCCGCCTACGCTAGGAGGCTCGTGGCGTTCATGCGGTGCAGTTCCCAGAGGAGCGTGGATGTCCGTGAGCCGAGGCCGTCTAGGCCGAGAGGTTCGCCTGCTCCCACGGCTGGTGGGGAGGACTTTGCACAGGGATTTGGCCAGTTCGCGGGCGAAACGGCTGGGTTTGGAGCTTATCCTCCTTCGTACTCGGGGCACGAGAGGGGAGAGTCTTCGAGTTCGCAGACGTCAAGGAGGCCTTTTGCGTATTCCCGCCTGGAGGAATTTGGGGAGTTCTTGTTTGCGACAGATCCGGTAGCTGCGGAGCAGTGCGTCGAGTGCTCGGATGACGAGCAGGACTCGGAGTAGTCCTTCCTTTACTGCTTTCTTTCTCTCTCTTTTTTTTGTTTGTATCATCTGGAACGATTTGATTTGAACTGTATTTGAAAAAGGCGCCCGTGGGGCGGAACCTGTATTTCGCGCATCTATTTAATGATTACCTTCTTTTTATTTTTGACAAATAAGCAAGTAGGTTGATCAAAAATAAACAAAATGAAACATGCATTAAAAATTGAACGGGTCAAAAATTAAGCCTATATGCACTGATTATTAATTATTTGCACTGTTGCACGAGCCCGGGGGCGGAAAAGGTGTTGTCTTTGGTTAATTAAAACCAGGGGAGCACGCAGGTTTTATAAAGGCATGAATAGGGAGTTGTTTGAAATTGTTTCCAATTCAGGAGCAGCTGGCTGCAGAGTTTGACCAAGTCAACTGCAGAGGGAGTCCGGCCGGACTAAAAGTGAATTTCCAGATTCTTTAAATTGCAGTTTCAGCTTTGCAATTTGTAAGAAACTGTGCATTGCTTTTGATCAGTTAACTGAATTCTTTCAAATTTCTTAGGTTTCCTTCACTTTCTGTCATGGCTCCCTTTCCTAAGATATCGTCTCGGATGCAAGAGCGATACTTGGACAATTTCCAGTCGTGGGTACGGAACCACACGAGGCAGAACAAGGGGTTTTTCGAAGGCTGTTACGGAATGAAATCTGTTTGGGCTTTGAAGGAGCTCATGCCAGATTGGGATCTTTTGAGAGCCGCGTCTCGCTTCTGGGACGTACGGAGGAACATGTACAGCTTTTCGTACAATGAAATCACTCCTACGTTCGAAGATTTCCGAACCATTCTGGGAGGACCTGAGACTGAACAGCTAGTTCTTTCGTATGCTGGTGGCATGGCCACTGTTGAGAAGCTAGTGTCTCTGCTTGGTATTTCGGCTGGAGAAGCATACGGGATGCTGATACTGGATACTGATTATGTTGACATTTGGGGCCGCCCAAAAGATTTGCCGGAGGCGAGGAGCGTCTTTGCATGGGATGCATTTGCTCTGCGCGGTGCTACTTTGTTCACATTCACGTCTGCAGGTGTGTGCCATCACAAAGGTGTCTTGGACTGGGTGGGGCAGTGCGGGAGCGGGGGAGACATCGTGTCGTTGGTCTTGGGTGAGACGTTCCTGGGCATAGGCCGGATGGTGACCGGTAGCCGATACATGTGGGGAGGGAGTCCCGCTATGCTTACCATGTGGTTGAGGGAGAGACTGCAGATGATGCCTGAGGTGCCAATGTCTTGTGACGCTTGGTCCTTCTCTCGACGTCCTTTGGTGATATGGGGCAATCAGGCTGAGCTGGGGAGTCTCCCATGTAGCGGTTCTGACTGATGTTCGGTATCCCCAGAGGGCTAGATGTAGCTTTTTGGGTCAGTCCCGACCTCTGGTGGTCATCTTCCTGATTATCATGGCGAGAGTCTTGTTGGCTGCCTCTACTGCACCATTGGTTTGTGGTCTATAAGGAGAAGACTTGTGATGCGTGACTCTGAATTCGGTCAGTAGTTGGTCACAATCTCCTTCGAAGTGGGTCCCATTGTCGGAAATGATCTCGTTGGGCACTCCGTATCGGCACATGATGTTCTCTCGGATGAACTCGGCCACCTTCTTAGAATTCAGTACCTTGTATGATCTGGCTTCTACCCATTTGGTGAAGTAGTCGACTGCGACTAGAATGAACTCGTGACCATTGTTCCTGGTGGAGTGATCTAGCCGATGACCTCGATTCCCCATGTGGCGAAAGGCCATGGTGTAGTCATGCAATAGAGTTCATGAGGAGGGATGTGATTGAGGTTGGAGAACCGTTGACATTTGTCGCAGCTTCGGACGAATTGGATGCAGTATGTTTCCATCGATATCCAATAGTATCCCATACGGAGAATGATTTGTGTCAATTCTCGGGCGTTCATGTGCGGACCGCAGGTTCCGTTGTGAACTTCGTTCATTAGCTCGCTGGGTTTTTCTTTGTTTACACACCGAAGGAGTGGCCCTTGGTGGCGCTTCTTGTACAACTTACCCCCAGAATGACGAAATAGGATGCCAGGCGTTTTAATGCCATCATGTTTTTGGCTTTGATCCCTTCTTTGTATTTTCCATCTTCATTGGTGAAGGAAGCTTCTCCGTTTTGGAGGTACTGGTAAATTTGATTGTACCAGGGTTCGTCGATCGTTCCCTTTTTTATTTCGATCTCACAGCAATAAGCGGGTGGTTCCCGTACGCCTATTACGAGGGTTTCTTGCTTTTCCATCAGAAATTTCGACAAGAGAGGCGAGGGTTGCCAGGGCATCTGGGAAGCGGTTCCTGTCTCTTGGCAAATAGTGAAAAGAGATGTCCTTGAAGTGAGCAATGAGCTCCTCCATGTACGCGTGGTACTTCTGGAGGCCAGAATCTACCGTCTTCCATTTGTTGGACACTTGATTGATGATCAATGCTGAGTCTCCGTATACATCCAGTTCTGAGATGTTGCGCTCGAGGGCGGCTTCCAGACCGGCTGCACAGGCTTCGTATTCTGTTGCATTATTGGTTGTTTCAAAATTTAACTTGATGGCTATGGGAGTATGCTCGTCCTTGGGATCGACAAGGAGCATTCCAATACCATTCCCCTTCTTGTTGGCTGCCCCATTGAAAAAGAGTTTCCAGCGGTTTGCGTTGTCGAGTGAAAAGATTCCGTCATCCGGAAACTACGGATCAGGACCCTTAGGTTCACTACTTGGGAAGTCGGCCAGCTGATCTGCCATGACTCTGCCCTTTGTTGATTTTCTGACCATGTACTTGATGTCGAACTCAGCCAGGAAGAATGACCACTTGGCTAGTCGCATTGACAGGGATGGCTTGTCAAAGAGATATCGGACGGGGTCCATTTTGGAGACCAGGAGCACTGAATGCGACTGCATGTAGTGTTTCAGTTTCCCGACTACCCATACCAAGGCGGTACAAGTTTTCTCTAACGCTGAGTAGCTGAGTTCACTTCCTTGAAGCTTCCGGCTTACGAAGTAGATTGCATGCTCAACCTTGGAATCTTTCTGTTCTTGTGCCAGCATTGCTCCGATTGACGTGTCATTGCATCGGATACAGGAGTAGTGGCTTGTCTTCATGTGGCGGGCACAGAATTGGGGGATTCACCAAGTAGGACTTGATTTTCTCGAAAGCTGTCTGGCACTCGGAGTCCCATTTGATGTCGGCATTCTTCTTCATCAGTTTGAACATGGGCTCACAGAGAGATGTCAACTGGTTGATGAAGCGACTGATGTATTGAAGTCTTCCCATGCAGCTTTTCACTTCTTTCAGAGTCTGAGGCGGCTTCATGTCGATGATGGCCTTGATTTTCTTGGGATCGGCTTCGATACCCCTTTATGTAACCATGTACCCCAGTACCTTATCGCGCTTGACGCCGAAGGTGCACTTCGCAGGGTTCAATCTCATGGAGTGTTTTCTGAGTCTGTTGAAGAACTTCCTCAGATCTGTCATGTGCTGCATGTCTGATCCTCTGGAGTGGATGATGATGTCGTCGACATACACTTCGATTTCCTTGTGAATCATGTCATAGAAGAGGGCTGTTGCAGCCCGCTGGTAAGTAGCCCCAGTTCTTCAGACCGAACGGCATGACCGTGTAGCAGTATGTCCCCCACGGAGTGGTGAAGGAAGTCTTGGCTTGATCCTCCTCGGACATCTTGATCTGGTTGTATCCAGCGAACCCGTCCACGATGGACTTTACTTCGAAATTTGCCGTGGTGTCGACCAGCATGTCGATGTTAGGCAGCGGGAAATCATCTTTAGGGCTGGCCTTGTTGAGATCCCGGAAATCCACACAGCATCTTACCTTTCCATTGGCCTTGGTGACCGTCACGATGTTGGAGAGCCAAGTCGGGTACTAAATCACTCTGATGAAACCAACTCGGAGCATTTTCTCAATTTCTTCTTTAACTTGCAAAGACCACTCTGGCTTGATCTTGCGCAGCTTCTGTTTGACAGGCTTGGATTCGGGATCCAGGGGAATTCTGTGCTCCACGATCGAGGGATCGAGTCCTGTCATGTCCTGGTATGACCAGGCAAACACGTCAACATACTCCCGGAGGAGGCTTATCAGGGCTTCTTTTTCTGCATCGGCGAAGAAACTTCCCACCTGTGTCTCTTTAGGCTCTTGCACTGACCCAAGGTTCACTTTGGTCATAACCTCTTCGGAAGCTTGGGCCCGATTGTCCTCTTGGTCAACTACACGCTCGAGAACTTCTCTAATGTATTGTTCATTTAATGTGTCTGCTTCTTTATCAATTGAGTTATTAACGTCTTTTAAGTTGTTTATTAAATTATCAGGTGTTAAAGTGGCAATGAGAGGATACTCCGAAAGGTCAGACTTTTCATTAAACGAGAACGGAGATACATGGTTTGCTACATTATCATAGTCTTCCGGCATAAGGCCGTTGGATGACTCAGAGGACTAGACTTTTACAAGGACTGACTCAGAGGGTTTGAGACCGGGTTTAGGGAGATGTGGGTGCAGGCCCAGCTTGTCTTCCATTTCTGCCTGGCTTGCCCTTGGTCCGGTGAAATTTACCCAGTTCTTCAGTGGCATAGCTGGATGCTTGATGAGGGTTCGGGGATCGAGAGGCTTGGCTTCTGCTATCCCAACCATGGCAATCATGCTGTTTTCGGAGCCCAGGTCAATCAGGTTTAGCACCTCCATGACTTCTTCAAAAAGACTCTGTAGAGCTAGTCCACTATGAGCATCTTCTATGAATTCTGGTTCCTTCTGCTTTGGAGTTACTGTCTCGAATGTGGCCTCGGTGACTGATCCGAACAATCTGTTTCCCGTGGAGAGTACCTTGAGTTGCTCCTCCAAGTCTGGGATTCCCTTGAATGTGTACTCATCTTTGGATCGTGGTGGCGGTTGGTCCAGTAGAGCATTGATGTCGATGAACGCTCCCCTAATCGGATTAGCCTTGAGTCCTCTCAAACGCTTGAGGTCCCGTGCTAGTTGTTCCATCCTTTACGTAGTCTCGGTGCGACTATCCCTGCTTCTTTCTCATCTTCATCGGCTCCACCGTCGGTCCCCTCGATTCTGCTGTCGGTTCATTGTCGGTCCCCTCGGTTCGCCGTTGGTTCCCTTGTCGGTCCCTCGGTTCTGCTGTTGGTTCCCCTGTCGGTCCCCTCGGTTACTGTTGGTTCCCTTGGTGAAGTAATGAGCGAGGTTGAAAGCGTAAGGTCGAAGGTTGGGTGTGCCGTCGGAGGTTCCCCTTTTGCGGCCGCTTGCCTTGGTGCGGGTGAGCCTTTTGTTCTCCACGATGTCGGCCGGTGTTGGCACGTAGCCGAGCCTGGACCGTGGTGTGGTCCTTGACTTCGATGACTTGATGCCTGGCCTGTAACCTTTTGCCAAGCCCCGATCTGGGATGAAGTTCATGCGTTTCATCATCTTCATGGCAGGAGGGATCTTGTCGTGAGACAGTGGAAGGTCCACGTTGCATATTTGGATCTTGGAGGTCTCCAGAGTTAATCCGGTTAATGCCATGTCGTCACTATGCTTGATTTCTAACACTGGAATGTCGTTGGTGCTGGTCCCCTCGGTGGTGACACTGTCGCCGTAGACTGTGGTTAGCTTGTTGCCTTGTACAAACTTGAGGCACTGATGAAGGGTGGATGCCACGCCATTGATTTGATGCAGCCAGGGGCGCCCCAGGATGGCTGTAAAAGTGATTGGAATGTCCAACACTTGAAATTCGGTGGGGATCATCCTCTTGACGAACCATATATTAAGAGTAGCAACCCCGAGAACAGGACGGGAAGTAGAGTCATAGGCCTTGACGGTGTGGGTGAAGGCTTCAGATCTGTGGGCTTGATGTCAAGCAGGTCCATCATCTTGACGGGCAATACATTCATTCCGGAACCTCCGTCTACCAACACGCGGGGAAGGCGACGCTCGTCCAGCTGGACTGTGATGTAGAGCGGCTCATTGTGATCAGCCCCAAATTTTGGAAGGTCCAAATATGTGAAGGTGATAATGTTGCCATAGTGGATGTTGCCGATCATCTGAATGATTTCGTCTGGGGTTGCGTCCACGGGGACCATGGTACGGGCCAGGCTTTCCTCTAGCTTGAGCTTGTGAGGATATGAAGAGGTGAGCAGAGACCAAAGGGAAATGTTCGCCTGAGTCTGCTTGAGCTGAGTGAGGATCGGGTCCTCTTTCACGGAACTTGTGTCTTCGGGCAGACTGGGTTGCAGTTCTGGCTCCGTCGGCTTTTTGGTGGCCTTAGGTGGTAATGCATGGATTTGACCCGATCGGGTTAGAACGTTGACATCAGGTTTGGTCCCTTCTGAACAGGCCGCTCTGAGTTGAGCCATAGTTAGAGGAGGATTCCTCGTAGCATAGGGCCATATGTCTTCCTGTAAGTACGCCAATCCAATTCGCGACCTTTTCAGATGCATTTTAAAATGATAAAATTGCATTTAGGGGCATTTTGGTAAATTCTCAGTCCATCCCGAGACTTCCGGAAACATTTCATAAGTTTCTCGCGAAGGAAGTACTTTTTTGTACTTTGCTCAGGCTAAGGGACCTAAAAGGAATAAATCTGTTTTGGACTTTTTAGGAATTATCCAAGAAGGTTCCAGAACCAGATTTGGCGCCAAAAACGGTTATAGTCACCTTATGTCATGCGACAATCAAGGCATGGAAAGTGGTTACGTTACGTCGTGCGACACAAGGCTACCATGGACTGCAGCTATAAATAAGACCCTACCCCTCTCAGTTTTGGATCCGAATTTGAACCTCCCAAAGTCACTCTGCCAAAATTCATCCAGAAACTCTCTCTCTCCTGCTCCCTCACCAAAACCACCCAATTCCCTACCAATTCCCTCACCTCTCATCTCTCTTCAACCCATTACCTCTCCTTCTCCACCACATACACTTCAGATACTCCAATCCAGCCCTCAGTTCGTGCTTAGATCTCCAAGTCAGAAGTTGAATTGAAGACTCCTACACCTAACTTGGTGTAAGAGTTGAGGACTACAAGGGTAACTCTCTCTCCTCCTTTCTCTCTCTCATCTACTTGTCTATTTTGTTCTTCCTTCTTCTCCACTTGATAATCAGGCTCCATCTGCCTCAGATTATCAAGTGGCAACTGCAATCTCTCTGTTTAAATCGTTTATACTTGGATCCAATTGCTTGCTTATGATGTGATTTACTTAGATTGGCAATTTGGATGTCAAGGGAGTGTGGATCTCCCATATCCACACTCCTTTGATCAATTCGTATCTAATTCATGTTGTTCTTATTAGTTTTGGTAGAATTGTTGTGAATCTGTTGGATCTGCATCTTAGTTTGTGAGGTACCTGCAGATGGTAACCTTATGTCACGCGACACATGTGGACATGAGGAGTCCTGTGTCACGCGACATGTCGTGACCATCTGCAGGGACCATATTTCATTTGTAATTTGTTTTAGTTGTTTATTTTAGCATTCAATAAAATGTTCATGCTGTTTAATGCTTAGATCTGGTATTAATAGTAATTTTGTGTTCATCTAGAATTTATATGATCTGATTAGTTGTGAGCCTCTGCAAGGTGAACATTGATGTCACACAACATGTTTGGACAAGGGAGTCCTATGTCACGCGACAGAAATGATCCTTTGCAGAGGACCTGTTTGTTTTGTAATCTGTTCTTATATTGTAAAGGGATGTGGCCTCCCGGACATTTGGTCTACAAGTTGTAATGATCTTGCTTATTCAATAAAATCCATGTTTATCGCATTTTCCAATTATCATCGTTTGCACATTGTCTTGAATTACTTGGATGTCTAAATTAGAAAGACTCGTCTACGGACGAGGCGTGTTGGGTGAACTCTCATTTCTTCCCAACACGTAACCTGACCCCCGAACCCATTTTCTCTGTCAAAAAGGTTTTTCAAAGTGCACCTCTAAAAGCATGGCGTGGCGACTCCTTTTTCCATAATTTCTCATTTTCGGGCGAGCGCGCATTCAGTGGCGACTCCGCTGGGGATTTGTTTTTTTGAAAACCTGTTTTTTCAAAAAACTAAGAGGGTCATGCTTTCGTTCGTTTAAACATCCAATGCGTTCATTCTATGTGCATCCTTGATAATCATGTGCGATACATGCATTTTATGAGATCTTACAATTTGTAGACCAATTGTGTGTTGTTTGTAGTTTTTTTTATATGTGGCTTTTCTGGTTTGTTGCATCCCTTGCCAAGGAGAGGCAGGGGCTGACCTCAGTTTTTCAAAGGTCTGGTTTGGTGACTCTCTTAGTCGTGCGACATATTTGTCCCGTGTTGTCCTGTGTCACGCGACAAGAGTAGTCACTGGACAGGTTTCAGGTTCTGGTTTGAGGGCAGTCCCTTGAATCAAGAGAATGATTGCTCAGCTGACTGTTGTTCCTTTTTTCTTCCCTGAGAGAGTGTGTGTGTTTCTTTTTTCTTAATAAATAAAACAAATAAAAAAAATTTCTGTTTGTTTTTGTAAATAAAGGAATATAGTCATCCGCACACTACGTCACGTAGCTTTAGAACCCTCGGGTGCGACGGACGGCATCGCGGACGGTGATAATATTCGCCTACGTTTGAGCGCCTAATGTCAAACCCATCCCCCTAGTGCATTTAGGTGGCACCACACTCAAAACCTTACCCACGGTTGGTTTTTTGATACAACGTTTTAACTACACCAAAATGAGTTGTTTTTGAAATTTCCAATAAGTCTTTTTACCTTCCTCAAAACCCCGCACCGTGTGGGCATGTTGCCAATGCAACATGGTTTCGCGTAAGGACATGTCGCTCCCGTGACGTGTCTTAAACGAGAGATCATGCCGCATTGTCACCATGCACCGACGAGAGGTCATGCCGGTTTTTTCTTGGAAATTCTCCGAGAATACCCATTATGCTGCCCAAATTTCCCTAGAAATTGGGGCTACTCGTCCATCCCACGTCGTGTGAGGTTTTGTTTAGGTAACATTACTTATTATTAATTTCAAATGCAAAACATTTAGTGTAATTTGAACGTTGCGTCCCTAGGTTTCCCCAAGGTATAGTTTGTGTAAATAAAGGATTAGCCTTTCCCAACCGTTCTTAGGATTTAAACTACCGATTTATACTTAAAGATAAATAAATTGTTTGCGCGAGTCTGTTCTCTTCGTTTCTTCTCCCTCTCCCGTATTTCCTCTTCTTTCCCTACCTCATAAACCCATATATATACCCCTGCAGCTACGGCGAGTTGGAGTCGATCATCTGTACCGGGAGCTCGTTTAGTTCGGGTGGTCAAAGAAGTCCTAGCAGTTTCCGAAGCTTTAGTCAGTGCAGAATCAGAAATGGCAGGGAATGGAGATGTGTTCGCCGCTCAATCTGCTGGAGGGTCAGGTCCGATGAGTCAGCCAAGCTTGAATGATCTGTCTACGGACGAGTTGAGGATGAATTTGGAAGCCGCTTTGACCCGGGAGCGTGAGGCCCGCTTGTCAGCTCAGAATGCCAAAATCCGAGAAGAGGAAGCTCATAACCGCTTTGTTGAGGCCATGAGGGCCCGGGGGAATAGCGGTGCTCCATAGAGAAGATGGTTCATATGAAGAAATTACTGAAGAGGGCAATAATGATATTGGACCCGTTTCTCCTGTCCAGCCTGCTCCACTCAGTTACAATGCCATGCCTCCTCCCACAAGCTATGTCCCGCGCCCCGAGCAAATGCCGTCTCCAGGATTGATCATGAATGTCCAAGGAAAGTTTCCTCCCCCTTCTTCCCAAGCATATAACCAGGTGGCTCAGCGAGGTCCTAGCAAGAGTGGTGGTCATCCCGTAAACTTCCTTGATCTCACTTCCTCTCCGGCTCCCAATGCCCCGATGCCGCAGGTTCAGTATGGGTCTCAGTTCCAAGTCAGTTATTCCCAACCCCAGTTCAGTGTGTATTCCGACGGCTATCAGGGTGGTCAGTATCATGTGCAGCAGAGTGGTCAGTATCGACTTTCGGGGAATCAGATTTGCCAAGACGGTGGTCCGAGGTATCAGCAGTCCCAGCTCCAAGGCAGTTTTCCTCAGCCTGCAGTGTGTTCTACCCTTACTCAGCATCTTTACGGTTCCACTCCGTATTCAGCTCCATGTGTCAGTACAGGATTTTCTTCTCTCGGTCAATTCAGAGGTCAGTCAGCGCAGTATAGCTCCCAGAACCCCAGCATGCAGTTTAATGGCTATGATATGTACGGGAAAAGAATTCCCAGCTCTGTTAGTTTGTTGAACAGTAATATTAGTATCCCCAGTACTCTCGGTCTCCCACCAGCTGCTTTGCCCGTTGGGCCCAATTCAGATTTCCCCGTACCGTCTTCAACAATAGCTCCCGCTATTTCCCAAATTCCCGGTTTAACCCCAGAAGTGACGGCCTTGTTGAAGCAGATGCAGCAACAGATAGACAAACTGACTGTAGGTTCTAGCGGTCTCAGAGTGGTGGATCCAGCCCAAGTAACGCCTTTGCCTCACAAATTCAAGATGCCGAAAATGGACTTCGATGGTACTGCTTGTCCGAAAACGCATGTGGATACTTATGTAATGACTATGGGAGCGATGGGTTGCACGCCCGAACTCATGGCCTCCCACTTTCATTTGACTCTGAAAGGACCAGCTCTCATATGGTTTTTGGCCCTGAAACAAGAATGCCGCTCTACTTGGAGCCAGATTACGGAGACCTTTTTGGAGAAGTACAGAGGCAACTTAGAATGGCGTACTACTCGGGATGATTTGGTGGGGACTATCCAGAAGGCTGATGAATCAATTACAGATTTTTACAAGCGTTGGAACGCTAAGCTTAATGAGCTATCGGAGCCCATTCCCCTACAGGACCAAAAAGATATTTTCTTGTCGTGTGTGAAGCCAGTACTCAGGGAAGCCATCGGGAAAGGTTGGTATCCTGAATTGCGAGAGATGGTCGGGATGGGAGCTAGAAGTGAAAATAGATTGTTTAATCAAACCCCGAATGTGAATGCTAGTGGAAACAGTGGTAGTGGAGGTTTCAGATACCGGACAGCAAACCCTGTCTCCGCCATGGCACCAAAGGGGAAAGAAATAGTTAAAGATAACGCTGTTAACAACCTGCAAAGAGGGGGTAATAATGGTCCAAATGGTGGAAGATTCCAGCCAAGGCAACAGAGACAGTTTGATGACTTGGGTATGACTACAGAGGAGGTCTACAACGGATTGCTCAGGACGGGTATGATAAAGCCACTGAAAAATTACAAGCCTGCTATTCCCAATCCTAACCTTGATACAAGCAAGTATTGTCGGTTCCACCAATTCCCAGGGCACACCACCAATACGTGCTTCACTCTCAAAAGAATCATCCAAGAGCTTGTAGATGAGAAGAAAATTGAGAAGTCCCCTCGGCCTAATGTCGTCAGCAACCCGCTGCCTAACAACACCGTGAACCTTGTGGATTTTGGCCAGGACTATTTTGTTAATGTAATAGAATTTGGGAAGTCGATAGATGAAAGTGATAATGCTGGTTGTAATGAGATTGTGACTGATGTAACCCCATTTTCTGGTGAAATGAAAGATAATTTCTGTTATGTTTTGTATCTTGATGATCTTTATGGTTTGAACAATACTGCTGATTATGACGATTATGAAGAAAATGTGATTGCCAACACTATATCCTCCGGAGTTCCTAGAGATTCCCCAATTTCTCTAGAGGAACTCAAAATAGCGGCTAATGTAGAGGCTCCATTATCCATAAATGAGATAAGGCAAGCGGCCTGGCCTTACAGTACTCGTCCTGTCCCGATTTCGCTAGCAGAGCTCAAGGAGGCCAGTGAAGATTTTGTGATTGAGAAAAATCAAGAAGTTAATTTGTTGACTCGGTCAGGAAGGATGTTGGGAGTGAATTCAGATCAATCCGGGAAAGGTAAAGAAGTTGCAAATCCCCAGTCCTCTCAGAACCCTTACAGATCAACAAGAGATGAAGAAGTTCAGGAAGATCCAATCTTGCCACAACTGAAGAGAACCCAAGCTGACATCTCCTTATGGTCTTTACTCACGTCCTCCTACCCTCACAAACTGAAATTAGAAGAAGCTTTGGCCAAAACAAAAGTATCTGTCAATGCCACCCCAGACGAAGCTTGTCAGCTAATTGGAACTGCGCAGTATGGAAACATCATTAATTTTACAGATCTTGACCTGCCTGCTTATGGTGCGAAGCATAATGAGTCCCTACATATCACAGTACCCCTGGAAGGACGGCGGATTCCCCATGTCTTGGTGGACAATGGGTCGGCTATGAATGTGCTTCCGGCTAAAATGATGAGTATGTTAGACATTAATGTGCAGAATCTTAAATCGTCCAATCAAACCATAAAAGCCTATGATTCCACGTCTCGGGCAGTGTTGGGAATAGTCTCTCTAAATTTGATGTTTGGGGGTAAAGAGATGATGGTCGATTTCCAAATTATTGATATTCCGGTTACATTCTCAGCGCTATTGGGCATACCATGGATCCATGAAATCGGAGCCGTAGCCTCTACTCTCCACCAATGTCTAAAGTTTGTGCAAGACGGAGTTCTGACGACCATTTATGGTGATAGCGTTACGATTGGGGAAACCAGCACTAATACTTTGCCGGTGATGGAAATTAAACTTGACCAGGAAAACTTGATGCTTAGTGGTTTTACTATCGAGAAGCCCAAAGGACAGGTCTGCACCATAGACTTGACAACCTCCTCCGACAAGATCCCTCATGTGCTAAAAATGATGAGAGGCATGAACTATATCCCTGGTCTGGGGCTGGGAAAACGTCAACGGGGACCACGTCATTTTGCGGTGCCAGAAGCCAAGAGGAACAGACGAGGCCTAGGGTATGTTATAACGAAAGAAGACAAACCGTACGATAAGACTGAAGCGTTCAAACAAAAGATGACCTCAGCTGCTGGTAAGTGGTACAAAAGGCCTGAGATGCGCCCTTAGAGTTGGTCTTTGAATCAACACTTTGTCAAAGAGGATGGAGAAATGTTTGTTTCCCCAGAGCCGAAACTGAGCCAAGTGGGAGAAAAATTGAAAACGATTCAGAGGTTTGCCGGCAATCAAAACCCTGTGAAGGAAATGCTTGTGAGTATGCCTAGAAGGCCAGGTGTCACTGCTACTTTCAAAAATAGTTACCATGTCTGGGAATCCGATTATGTGAACCAGTTTGAGAAGCTTGCCTTGGATGAACCCGTTGTGCACAAGATTCGTGGTGCAGATCCTATAGATATTGATGGTGAATTGGCATAATTGTTTGAGAATCAGGGGCTGTCAGAATCCGAAGGTGGTGTGCCTACAGAGAAGTTGCATGCAGAAAGGTTTGTTCTTGTTGAAGATCTCGGAGATTTGATTGACTTTTCCTCTGATAGTGAGGTGATAGCCATGTTGGAGTTTGAAAAGGGACCAGTTGCAAATATGAGTAGTTTGAAGACCGTCGCAGAAGGGCCGCTACAGAACTGGACTTCATTTCAGGGACCAGTTGCAGACAGGGAGACTATGATTGGAAAGCTTGGGCTCAAACCTCGTCCTTGCCCCTTTGAGTCTAAATTTGTTCCCCGTGTCCTGAGTCAGTCCTCAGAGTCCCTTGTAATTGAATTTGAGTCTTCCGATCGGTTCGATGTCCTCACGACAGAAGACCGTCTTCGAGTTGTAAACACTGTTTTTCCTTATGCTTTGAATAAATTGGTCGACCTTTCTGAGTATCCCGTGATTGCCAATCTAACAATTGAACGCTTAACTATAGTTAATCATCAAGATTTAAAAATAATTAAGCCAGATTCAATTGAAGATAATGCAGACTTAATAGATGACCAAATTTTAGAAGATAATTCAAAGCAGGTTTGCGAACAAAAGGAAAGTCGGGCCCAAGCTGCCGATGAGGTATTGACAACAGTGAACCTGGGAACAGCCGAAGAACCCAAAGAAACACAGATTGGCAGTTTCTTCTCCGGAGATGAGCGGGTCGCCCTGGTTGAATTGCTCAAAGAATATATGGACGTCTTTGCTTGGTCTTACAAAGATATGCCGGGGTTGGATACTTCTATCGTAGAGCACCGAATACCCCTGGATCCAGAGATTAAGCCAATAAAGCAGAAGTTGAGGCGGATATAACCGGAGTGGTCCTTGCAGGTGAAAGAAGAAATTGAGAAACTCCTACGGGTGGGATTTATAAAGGTGATTGAATACCCAACTTGGCTGGCAAACATAGTTACGGTCACAAAAGCGAATGGGAAGGTCCGAGTTTGCGTAGACTTCCGGGATCTTAACAAAGCCAGTCCCAAAGATGACTTCCCTTTGCCCAACATTGATATGCTGGTAGATGCAACTGCGAACTACGAAGTCAAATCCTTTGTTGACGGTTTTGTGGGTTATAACTAGATTAAGATGGCCGAAGAAGATCAAGACAAGACAGCATTCACCACTCCTTGGGGCACTTATTGTTACACTGTGATGCCGTTAGGGTTGAAGAACGCTGGGGCTACCTACCAGAGGGCCGTCATCACCTTGTTTCACGATATGATCCACAAGGAGATTGAAGTGTAAGTGGATGATATGATTATTCACTCGAAAGGGTCAGACGGGCAGCACTTCACGGATTTAAGGAAGTTCTTCAACAGACTCCGGGAACATTCCATGAGGCTAAATCCCGCCAAGTGCACTTTTGGGGTCATCCGGGGTAAAGTTTTGGGCTACATGGTCACAGAGAGAGGCATCGAAGTAGATCCCAGAAAAGTCAAAGCGATTGTCGAAATGAAGCCACCCAGAACTGTCTCCGAAGTGAAAGGTTTCATGGGCCATTTGCAGTACATCAGCAGATTCATCAACCAGCTGACCTCCATATGTGAGCCAATCTTTAAGCTATTGAAGAAGAATCAGGAAGTGGTCTGGAATGAAGAATGTCAGCTAGCTTTTGAGAGAATCAAAGCTTACCTTGTCAATCCTCCTATTCTCTGCCCACCTCACGGAAACAAGCCTTTACTTCTATACCTGACGGTCACAGAAACAGCTATCGGAGCCATGCTAGCGCAAGAAAAGAAGGACTCCAAGATCGAGAATGCCATATATTTCGTTAGTCGTAAATTCCAAGGAAGCGAGTTGAACTACTCTGCCCTCGAGAAGACATGCGCAGCTTTGGTTTGGGTGGTCGGAAAATTGAAGCACTATATGTTATCTCACACAGTGCACCTGGTCTCCAAGATGGATCCGATCAGATATCTGTTTCAAGGTGATAGAGGCAACATTTCCACCAGGTTGGCGAAGTGGACTTTCTTCTTAGCTGAGTTTGATATCAAATATGTGATCCGGAAGTCAATTAAGGGACAAGCTCTGGCAGATCAATTGGCTGATTTCCCCAGTACAGAATCCCGAGGACCGGATCCCCAGTTTCCAGATGAAGGGATTCTTGTTATAGAAAATGCAATCGATGGCAGTTATTCTTCGACGGCGCGGCAAATAAAAGAGGTAATGGCATCGGGATGGTACTGGTAGACCCGAATGATATGCATACCCCCATTGCTATCAAGCTGAATTTCTCAGTTACCAACAAAGCGGCCGAATATGAAGCCTGCATAGCTGGTCTTGAGGCCGCCCTAGAGCGACATGTGGATGAGTTGGAAGTGTTTGGTGATTCTCAACTGATAATAAATCAAGCAGCCAATAGATGGAAAACCTCAGACCCGTGCCTCCAGAAATACCATGCTTACATTGCAGAACTCGTCGGCCAGTTCAAGGAAGTGTCATTACAATTCCTGCCGAGAGATAAGAACAAATTTGCCGATGCCCTAGCTACTCTGGCCTCTTTGGTAGAAATCCCAGAAGGAAATTCGATTAAACCGTTCAGGGTCGGTAGGCGAGAAAACCCTGCATACAGCTGGGAAATAGAGATCGAAACCGTCAATGAGCCGTGGTACAGTCAGATTTTCCAATATCTCAAGCATGGTGAAGCATCTTTCCCCATTGATAAAGAATGAGACCTAAAGGGTATTCATGCCAAGAGTCTGCAAGCTTTGAAAAGGCTATCAGCTCAGTACGTTATTGTAAGTACCCAAATCTGGCTCATGCCTTCCGGATAAGTTTCCCGGTAATTCCCCGGACTTTCCTAGAGTTCCGAAATTATTCCGAAACTGTTCCAAAACACCTAAGGGCTGAAGGGACTGCTTGGAGATTAAGAAACACGTTTTTCTTAATACCAAAAACCTTCTAGAATTGCCACCTTGCATGATTCTAGAAACATGCTGAGTCACACAGGATAATGCCGCACGGCTGCATTAGCCAAGGACCTCTAGCCGCACGGCCTCATTAGCCTTATCCAGACTGCCTATAAATAGAGCCCTCCTCTTCCCATTTTAGATACGAAAAACACACACAATACACCATACTCAGCTCCAAAACTCTCCCAAAACACTGCTGCAAGATCAAGAGGTTGAAGAAAGCCAAGAAACCACCTCCCTCCTCCTTGAAGCCTCCAAAGTTGGTCCTTCTAGCAAGCAAGACCCAAAGAAGAAAAGGTCACCACCATTGGTAACCTCTCACTCCCTTACCTTGCATTATACTTGCTCTATGTGATTTAATTGCTCATTGCATTCATATATTGTCATTATCTTGCTTGGGACTTGGCACTTATCATTAAAGATCCTATCTTTATCATATCCCCTCCCCCTTTTGCATCCCTTGCATGAAATAAGCATCACTTGCTCATAAAAATGTAATCTTTATATTCAAAGGTGCATCCTTTGCACCTAAAAATTCCTTTTTTACATAAAAATATCATCTTTATGCATCCTTTGCTCATAAAAATGCAATCTTTATATTCAAAATGCATCCTTTGCACATAAAAATCATGTCTTTTCCATAAAGGTGCATCCTTTGCATCTAAAACCCATTTTCATGCATCCTTTGCATTAAAAGTCATCTCTTTACAATCAAATTAGCATCCTTTGCTTTCAAAATGTAATCTTTGTGCATCCTTTGCATATTAAATACTATTTTCCTCATAAAAATGCATCATTTGGATAAAAATCATGTTTTTAATTAAAAAGCATCCTTTGCAATCAAAAGCATCCTTTGCAACCCAAAAATGTCATCTTTTCACTAAAAATGTCATTTTTACATGCATTCCCCCATGTCCCCATTAGCAACCTTCGGAACGGACCGGTGTAAAAGATCCTATCTTTACATCGTTTCTTCCATTAAAGGTGACACAATCTCTTTAAAAAGGGATAAACCTTGAACCTATATCTCCGATTATCACTTAAAACGAGCATGAAGCATCTATATAAGCTCAATCGTCTTAAGGTGTAGGATTGATGGGCTAAGGTCATTCCTTTCCTAAAGAACCTCATTTTGGACTATAAAAGAGAGTCTTTCTCTCGATCACTCAAGTCCCAAGGTTAAAATAGCGATGATCACAAGTCCAAGATGAGGATGGGATCAAAATCCCGAATACATAAAATCCAAGGAATCCCGAACGACAACCAACTAAATGGTTTGTACGTTCGGAAGACAACTTGGGACATTCCCCCCCCCCCTCTTTTCAAACACATGCACACAAGAAAGCACGCAAGCAAGCACGATAAACGGAATCTAGGGAAACTTGCTACGGTAAGGCACCTTGGGTGAACGTCGATCCGTTCTTCCCAAGGGGTAACTTAACCTCCGAACCCTAAAAAAATCCTTTTTTCAATGTTTTGAGGAAATCAAAATGGCATGGCGACTCCGTTTTTCAAATTAAACCGGATGTTTTCAAACTCCCGTGAATCCGATCTAAAAACAAAAACAAAATTTTAGATATTTGGGCACACATTCACAGTTTGGCGACTCTACTGGGGAATATTCCAAAGGAGAAAAGCTTTCATTTTCAAAATAAACGATACCCGGTATATAGGTGGAAACCACTAACCTTCCTGTATCGCTCCCTAACCCGGGGCTTGGGATAAACGGTGGTTTAACAATCCCACGTACCGGTATTCCTTTTCGAAAAATATAAAAAGAAAGCTTTTCCCTTTGAGCGGGTTAGACTCCCATCGCGGATTCCAATTATCGTGCTTACTTTCTTTGCCTTGCATTGCATCATTTGCATCTTGGGAATTGTGCATACTTTGAACAGGAAGCCTTCTCAAGGCTAAAAGGTACCTAAAATGTTCAGGAAACAACCTGAAATAGCAAAGGAGTGGAACCTGGAAAATTGATCCATGCAGTCGTACGGCTCAATCCTCCTTGGATTCTGACCGGGCGGCCTCAGTGGCAATTCCACCAGGAAAAATTGAGGTTAATCTGGCAGCCTTGGCAGCTTGGGGCTATTCAGTCCCAAGACCGCAGGGCTCCCGAGAAAATTTACGTGCCTTATACGTTGCATTTTCCCCGTCCCAAAATCATTCCTTTAAAACACATTTACGAAAATCTCTGCTTTTAACTCAAAAAGGAACATTTTTAGGAGACCGCACACTACGCGCACCTTATATATCATGTACACTTTGCACGCACGTCCCTTTAAACCCGGGTGGTTTTTCACCGCACACGGACAGCCTTACGATGCTCCCGGGCGCGCACGGAATCACCCCAAACTCCCCATGGCAGCCAGTGTCGACCAATGCACAGTCCGTGTCACACGTTTCAAAAAACCGTGACTTTTGGTTGGTTTTTCATCTAGACCGTGTCATATAGCCCAGTTGCATATCCCCGTAAAGGTCAAGCCTTAGTTCATAACGGAAGTCAAGATCTTTCGCTCAAGCGAAACTCTGCCGAAATTCCGACAAGGAAAAATCGATAGAATCTTGACTCCGACGTTGACTTCGACCTTGACCTGTACGGAACGTGTAAGAGTCGAGACTGAGTTCATGCCAAAAATCCAAAAGATCTTTCGCTCAAGCGAAGCTCTTCCAAAATTCCGACAAGGAAAAATTGGCAAGATCTTGACCCGGAATTGACTTCGATTTTGACTCACGCACGGCGTATGCAACGAAGTTCAATGTGACACTGTGTCATCCGGCTTTTACCGCCCGACCCATGCCTATTATCTTCTCGGACATTACCGAAAAGTCAAAACGTCAATCGCGCAAGCGAAATTTTGCCGAAATTCTGTTAAGGCTGAAAGACGAGACTTTCCCGGTATTGCCTTGACTATAATTCGCATCGCTCGTGCGTTAAAAGTTCCTATGACCCGCTAGACCCATTAGGAGCGTTCTTCTCTCTCGGTCGGTGGGATCCGCGTGCCCTATAGGACCTTCGTCCGGGGTTGTCCACCCTGGGAGGTCGAAATACAGGTGGAATACGAGGGGCTTATAGACGTAGTGACGGAACCCACTGATCCAGGATCTAGAGTAGTTACGAAAAAGAAGGGTAGAATCCCTTTTCCAACCAAATAGAAATTAATAAAAGACACTTTTTTAAGTAAACTGAAAGATTCTTAATTTGCATATTGCTTGAGCCTTCAGCCTAAACACCTACCCCGAGTCTAAACCTCTCCTATCCCTTTCCAGCAGCGAGAAAGAAGTGGGTGAGAACACCGGGTCACCGACTTGTTAGTGCAGAATTCTCAGACAATTCGCCAGAATCCTCAGTTTTGTCAGTTCAGAGAGTCAGAATGGCCGATTTGACAGAGAACAGTACTGGTTTGGGTAACCAGATGACTAGGGAAGAAGAGCTAGCCTATAACCAATGCCCTCCTCCAGTCACATATAATCCTTTGCCAGAGACTGTCCCTTTTCAGTCCTTCCCAATGTCTCAAGCCATCAGGGTCCCGACACCCTCTCCTCCTCAGATGAGACCCAGCTTTATTCCCTACCAACAGAGAACAAACGCCACAGCTATCCCCGTAACGTAGCCTCTGCATTACCCCATGGGACTCTTTCCTTCCCCTCAACCTGAGCCAAATTTCCCTACCTTGGAATTTTAGTACCAGCCTGACCTTTCTAACTTTGTCAACGCCTGTGAATTTGCCTATCTCCCAGACAGCGGCAGTGAAGAGTCAGTTGGAAATGAGAACAGGAACGGGTGGATTTACAGTGACGATGACAGTTCAGTAGAAGGAATGAACCTGGAGTCGACGGAAGTGAAACCCAGAGGGCAAGATGAAGTAGAAAACCACAGACCTGGAATAGGAGATGGAATCACTTCAAAGTGTATCTATAGCCTGTGTGAAGGTTCGAAAGAGGAAAAGGATGAGGCAGCATATAAATTCTACATCCTAGAATTCAATACCCCTTACAAAGACTTAGTCAGTGAGTGGAGGGATTTAATCGAAGCTTTAGCTGAAAGAGGGAAGTGGGCTCTGCCTGCCGATCTAGAACATGCAAGCGTCATTGAGGCTAAACCCCCGTCAGGAAGAGTAGACTCCATTGCAGTGCTGAGAATCACCCCTGAGATCCTATACTGCAGAAGATTTCAGAATGTCACTAGAAAAGGTCTTCGACGGTTTGGTAGCTGAAGGACTCATCAGACCTTTGGAAAACTGGAAACCAAAGAACCCTAGTGTCAGGATGGACGAAACCAAGCACTGCCGCTTTCACAAATATCATGGGCATAACACAAATGATTGCACCTACCTGAAGTTCCTGATTGAAGAAGGCAAGCTGGAGCCGCCTCGGGGTCCTAATGTGGTCAAGAATCCTCTTCCTGCTAACAATCTAGTCAACGTGATCGAATTCGGAGAGACAAATGCAGTCAGTTTTGGGAATCCAAAGATCATAGACATCCTGAAATTCAATGTTCCTTATGCTGAATTACAAGGAAAGTGGAAAGATCTGATTAATGCCGCTGCCATGGAAGGACAGTTTGGACCCATAGTAGGAACTGATTTCGTTAATATTGTCAGAGCCCGACCTCTCTTTTATGATATCGAGCCAGCGACCATGGTCAAGATTACAGAAGAAAGCTCACTTATGAAGATTGCGAGTTTGAAGTGAAACAAGCTATGTTAATGAAAGTCTCTTCAGAACCCTTCCTCACCCATGATGAGCATAATGTGTTTTTGATGGCTCTTACTACACCTGAAGATCAGTCCCAACCCCCTGTTTGGGAAAAGGTGGAAAGAAGAGTGAACAAGCCAGAAGACTTTTGTGATGAAGAAAGCTGTCTCTCAGATGCTGAAAGTACAACTAGTCCTACCATCCCGGAGGTACATATGGATGCAGTCGGATTCGAAAATGAGCTCGCGCCAGATCAGTCAGACATTTCCCACGGGAAAGGTGTCAACAAAAGCAATGATGGTCCACAGGATGCCCAACTTTCTGAAGAATGCTGACAAGACTGCTACTCCCCAGGGCAACAACAGGAAAGAGTAAACCCCAGTCCAACCCGCGTCAAACACTTCGAGTCAATAAGTAGTGTAGGGTCCAGAGTCAGTAGGGTCAAGAGTCAGTTGAGTTAGGAATCTTTGAATTCCAGTCCTCTGAGTCATCCGAAGGCCTCACGCCTGAGGATTATGAACATGTAATCAATGTCATCTTTCCCTTTGCTTTGAATGAAATGACAGATCTTTCTGATTATCCCCTTATTGCCAACTTAACAAATGATAAATTAACTCAAAACTTAACAACAGTTAATAATGAATCATTTGAACAAGATGCAAACACACTAAACGAACAATACATTAAAGAAATCTTTAAGCAGGTTACAGAAAAAGAGGAAAATCGGGCCCAAGCTGTCGAGGAGGTTTTGACAAGTGTTAACTTGGGTACTGTCGAGGAACCTAAAGAGACACAGATTGGAAGCTTCTTCCAGGGGGTTGAAAGGGACAAACTGGTTAATCTTCTCAGAGAATACATGGACGTCTTTGTGTGGTCGTACAAGGATATGCCGGGGCTAGACAGTTCAATAGTAGAGCACAGAATCCCTCTAGCACCAGATGCTAAGCCAGTGAAGCGGAAACTAAGGAAAATCAAGCCAGAATGGTCTCTATAGGTCAAAGAAGAAATTGAGAAGCTACTGCGGGTAGGATTCATCAGAGTCATCGAATATCCGACATGGTTGTCCAATATTGTGACCGTAACCAAGGCCAATGGGAAGGTGCGCTGCTGTGTAGATTTTCGGGATCTGAATTAGGCCAGCCCCAAAGACGATTACCCCTTGCCAAACATAGACATCCTGGTGGACTCCACTGCTAACTACGAAGTCAAATCCTTCGTTGATGGCTTTGCAGGCTACAACCAGATCAAGATGGCCGAAGAAGACCAAGAAAAGACAGCCTTCACCACACCGTGGGGAACTTACTGCTATACAGTAATGCCATTTGGGCTCAAGAACGTCGGGGTTACTTATCAAAGGGCAGCGACCGCGCTTTTTCATGATATAATCCACAAGGAGATTGAGGTCTACGTCGACGACATGATAATTCACTCCAAAGGTGAGGATGGGCAGCACTTTGTTGACCTGCGAAAGTTCTTCGAGAGGCTAAGACAACATTCCATGAGACTAAACCCTGCTAAATGCACCTTCGGAGTGACAAGGGGAAAAGTGCTTGGGTATATGGTTACGGAGCGAGGTATCGAATTCGACCCCCAAAAGATCAAAGCCATTATGGACATGAGGCCACCTCAAACCCAGACAGAAGTCAAAAGCTTTATGGGCAAACTGAAGTACATCAGCCATTTCGTCAACCAGTTGACCACTATGTGCGAGCCCATCTTCAAGCTCATGAAGAAGAATATATATACAGACTGGACCGAAGAATGCCAGGATGCCTTTGACCAGATCAAGGCATACTTAGTACATCCTCCAGTGCTATGCCCCCCACATAGATAGAAACCTCTTCTGCTCTATCTCACTGTCACTGATACGGCAGTTGGGGCTATGCTTGCTCAGGAGAAGAAAGACTCTCGGGTATAAAATGCCATTTACTTTGTCAGCCGGAAGCTGCAGGGAAGTGAGCTCAATTACTCAGCATGTGCAAGACTGGTCTAGGTAGTCAGTAAGCTGAAGCATTATATGCAAGCCCACCCTGTGAAATTGGTCTCGAAAATGGACCCCATCAAATACATCTTTGACAAGCCTTCCCTCTCGATGCATCTAGCAAAATGGTCATTCTTCTTAGCTGAGTACGACATCAACTACGTGACCAGAAAGGCCATCAAGGGTCAAGCATTGTCAGACCATCTGGCAAATTTTCCCAGTAATGAGGACCGTGGGCCTGAACCCCAATTCCCCGATGAAGGGATCTTCGTAGTTGAGCCTGAGAACCGATGGCAGCTATTCTTTGATGGAGCTGCTAACAAAAGAGGAAATGGCGTAGGGATGCTACTTGTCGATCCGAAAGATGAGCACACTCCCATAGCCCTTAAGTTGAACTTCCCTGCCACAAACAATGTTGCCGAGTATGAAGCCTGCATTGCTGGTTTAGAAGCTGCCCTAGAAAGGAATGTCAAGGAGCTTGAAGTTTACGGAGACTCAGCCCTGATCATCAACCAGGTCTCCAACAAATGGAAGACTGTGGACCCTAATCTTCAGCGGTATCATGCCCATATGGAGGAGTTGACTGGACAGTTCAGAGAAGTGACTTTCCACTACTTGCCAAGGGAAAAGAACAGATTCGCAGATGCCCTAGCTACTCTAGCCACTGGTAGAGATCCCCGAGGGAAAAGCCATAAAACCCTTTAGAATGGGTAGAAGAGAAGCCCCGGCCTTCTGTTGTGAAGTAGACTTGGGACCTGAGCCTATCAAGGAACCCTGGTACAATCAAATTTACCAGTTCCTCAAAGATGGAGAGTCAGCTTTCATAAAACGGGTCCTACTCAATAAGACATCTGAAATTTCCATGAAATTGTGTCTTGATTAATTTCTAAGATAATATCTCTTGTTCATTACAAGTTAAAAACTTCTTGATGAGTTCAAGCACGGTCTACTCTTGACTCTGCTAACCTTCTGCCCAGGAAGGTCCGAAACCTGAGTTTGAATTGACCGTGCCGAAAGCCAAAGCCACAGAAGTCTTTTCAGATGATTGGGATGGTCCGATTATGCAACAGTTATTCGGGGAAGAAATCCAGGTGCCAGACCTGATTGATTTCAGCTCAGTCAAAGAAATGGTAGCGACAATCGAGGAAGGAGCACAGTATAATTCCCGAGTCGGGAGGTCACTGACAGCGATGCCGTTAAAGAATCGGGAAGCTCTCTCAGGCCCGTCCGCGACCAAAGAACAAATGATCACCAAGCCTGGATTGGTCTCCCATCCCTTTATGTCAATCTAGAAAAAGTCCACCGAGTCTTTCATTGTTAAGGTCGAGTCTCTAGAGTCGTCCGACGGCCCTACGCCTGAAGACTACGAGTCTGTAGCAAATGATGTATTTCCTTTCGTTCCTAATGAAATGACGAACCTTTCTGAGTATCCCTTGATTGCCACTTTAACTAATGATAAATCAATAAAAAAAAAAAAGAATTTAATAATAATTCATTAGATAAAGAAGCGGACACATTGAATAAATAAAAAGAAAAAAAGAAAAAAAAAGGAACAGAAATCTTTAAGTAGGTTGTCCGAAAAGAGGAAAATCGAGCCCAAGCTGCCGAAGAGATTTTGACAAGTGTGAACTTGGGAACTGCGGAAGAGCCTAAAGAGACGCAGATTGGTAATTTCTTCGAAGGAACTGAAAAGGATGCCTTACAAAATCCTACAAAATCCTCAATTCAAAGAAAGTAGCCCTCTTCATCAAAGAGAACATCATAGGCAGATACGGGTTGCCAGCCGAAATCATCTCAGATAATGGATCCAACTTCGAAGGGGAATGTGAAAGGCTCTTTGGCGAGAATTCGAAATAACCCGTCACAAGTCATCTCCCTACGGGCCCCAAACCAACGGAGCCGTCGAGGCGGCAAACAAGACTACGGAAAACATCATCCAGGAAAATGGGTCAGAGGGCGGAGATTGGCCCGAAAAGTTACACACAGCACTGCGGGGGCTCTGAGAACATCCCGTCGGGGCGGCAGGAGAGACACCATTTGCTCTCACCTACGGGATGGAAGCCGTACTCCCAATCGAGCTAGAAATCCCCTCGCTCCGTGTGTTGTTGGAAAGCCAGATCAACGAGGTCGAATGGCTCCAAAGTCGCCATGATGAATTGGCCCTGCTAGATGAACGCCGACTAAAGGCCATGGAACATATCCGAGCTTACTAAGGGAGAATGGCCAGAGCCTTTGACAAGAAAGTAAAGCATCGGGAGATCCGAGAAGGTGATCTCGTTTTGAAAGAGAAGCCCCAATCCGTATCAACCCCCTCGGCAAATGGGAGCACATGCAGGTCGGGCCATACATCGTCCGAAAGATCTTCTCCGGAGGAGCCATGAAACTTGCGAGACCTCGACGGAAATCCCTTTGTACACCCGGTGAATGGTGACAAGGCTGCGCCCGGATACTACGCGTAAAAACGGCGAGTCAAAAAAAAAGAAATAAAAAAGAGTGCTAAAAGAGTAATACCCAACTAGGTTGAAAACCCGAAAAGGGCGGCCTAGGTAAAAAACAGGGTTGCACCAAAAAAAAAACAACAAAAAAAAAACAAACAAAAAACAAAAACAAAAAAAAACAACAAAAAAAAGAAACAAAAAAAAAAACAACAACAAAATCGACCGGAGTCGAACTACGGAGACTGAGCCCTTTTGTCAGAAGGGAACGTAGGCGGCGGAAACGGTTCGGTCTAAAGCACAAATAAAAGTCATACTTTGACATCAATACACCGATCGAGACCATGAAAGCATCTCGAAAAACTGAAGCAATTCAAATATTCATTACAAGTTAAAAGCTTTTTGATGAGTCTAAGCCCGGTTCATTCCTACAACTGGCAACCTGCTAAAAGAAACTAAGATACATAATCAAACTAATGTGTCTGCTGCGACAAGAAAGGGATACTCGGAAACCTCAGAGTCACTCCATGCCACTCGTACTGGCCTCTCCCCTCTTCTTCCCCCTTCGAGTCTTCTTCTTCTGAACAGGAAAAATGTCGGTCTTCCTCCTACCAAGCTGCAGTACGAGGAACGGGATCTATCAAACCAGCCTCCGTCAGGGCCTTAGTGGCCCTAGCATCATCTCTCATCTCCTGTAGCCTAGCTGGTAGCATAGGAGCCCTCCTCTCCTGTCTCTTGACGTAAGCCTCATAGTCGGTCACAACATCCCCACTCCTGTCATGAGGGTTGGCCCTCGCCTCGGCCCTCCTCCTCTCCGAAACTGTCAGGTCCTCCGCACCCACAATGGCCTCACGCCGTCTCAAAATAGCCATCTGAGTCTCTCCCAAATGCCTCTCGTACCAATCCAGGTACCAAGTGGTCAAGAACACGAGGTCTCGGACGCTCGAGGATAACCCGAGAAGGAAAGACGTCATACCTCCATGCTCGGGAAAGAAATGGAAACACCGAGGGATCATCCATAGAAGCGAAGCCACCACCACGGTGGCTATATCACCAAAATCCTCCAAAGGAACTGCTCCAAGCCGAGCTGTCTCGGAACCAAAGCCGAAATGTAGAAGGCTGGGTGAGAAAGCCCGGAAGCATGACCACATGAGACCCGTCTGAAGTACTCTGCGAGTCTCCACCCGCCAACAAGGCAACGACCATCGATATCTTACGTCGGCGACCGGCCATCCAACGCTCCCATGAGCCACGATCATCAAAATCTACTGACAACCCCTCTCTGGAAAATGTCCAAGGCTTGATCATATCGAAGTTTCCCGAAGAATCCCCAAGCGTTCCATCGGCCCACAGAGTCAAGAGAAACGGGCTGCCCCCGTGCATATACCGTCTCCCGTGCTTGACTATCGAGAGCATGAAAAGTCTCTCCCAAAATCAAAGGTACAACGTCTACGCAGCGACAATGAACAATGATATCCGGCGAGACCGATGACAAATCCCAAAAGAATAAACCATGAACAAGGTCCCGAACATGCAAAGAGCAAAGGCATCCCAATAGGCATCGTCAAGCAAGCCTAAGCCCCTAAATCTATCGGGAGACCAGAAATATTGAAATGATCGGGACCACGGATCATACCTTGTGCTTCCTCAGGGAAAGATGAAGAAGGTTGCACAACTTGTCAAGAAAAGAGGCTCTTAGGGCAAAGGAATTGCAATCTCCTCCACCTCGGGACCACCAAGCAAAGCCCGAAATTCTTCGACGGTCGGGACCATCTCATTGTAAGAAAGGCAAAAGACATGCCTTCTAGTGTCCCAAAATGAGGAAGAAGCTCTCAAGAGTTCGTAGTCTGGAACCAATTCTTTGAGGGACCATAAGCACTTCACCTTGTACCTTTCTTCAAAAAATGACCTCCTTTCATGCATAATCTCCAGAGACCACTCTTTAAACTTGGTGAAGAATTGCATTTGAGAATTTTGGGACAATTTGGGTGGATTTCTCATGCTCACAATTCTCTCCATGGTTTTTCTCTCATTCTCCCCGAAAATGGCTGTTTGAGCTGGTGGTTGAAGAAGGTATTTGAATTTGAAATAAAGGAGACCGGATACGAAGCAAAATTAAAGAACAATGTCGGATGCGGAGTCTGTCCGCGCGGATATGTTTGCCACCCGAGAAAAAAAATCTTTGTAATAGTCAAAGCTAGCTTGCACCAAAGGAATATTTTGTCCCGGCCAAGCTGTCCAAACCGAGTCCATACATCAAACATCTACACCACTTACCAAAAATCGAGGCTCATGCAACATTGCATTCATACTGCATTGCATTCATAAAAAAAAAATAATAATAATCCTAAATTATTACACTCCCAAAAAAAAAGCAAAAAAAAAATGTGCATAAACTGTATCTGTCTAAATAAATACAATCTCAGTCTCAGAAATCAATCTCAAAAAAAATCATTCTCGAAGGATCGTCAGTCAGAGTCCTCGGTGGCTGGGCCTTCCCCCCCCGGTCCCTCTTGCGGCTCGGGCCCGCCTCCTCTGTAGCCATGAATGTCTCGGGCTCAGAATCATCGTCCTCATCCCCGGAAGAAGGCTCGTCAGGACCAACCGGCACGCTCTGATACGGCAAGCCAAGATCTGCAAAAAAGTCATATCCGAAGGTGAATGCGTCGGACTCCTGGACGTGCGAAGAAGATCCACCATCTTTGCCCGGACGTGTCCACTGCCCGTAAGGATCTCGAGAATGACGTGGTCCGAAGGTAGTACCACGCGGGGGTCAAGGAGAGGAGAAAGAGGAGTCTCGGAGGAAGTCTACGAAGGAATAGGGAAGCCTCCCGCCGACAGGGCACCGGCGTGGTCGCCTCGCTCTAGCAGGGGCTCCACAAGCCACCATCCTCTGATGAATCTCTTAGCCCCGATCACACTGCCGTCGGCTTCTCCCATGACCACCTCAGGAAGCCGCACGAAAACAAAAGCGTCGAAACCGTTGAAGCAAGAAATGATGACGGGAAAGAAAAGAAAAGACGAGAAGCAAAAAAAAAAGAGGTGGGAAGGAGAAGCCATACCTTCATGCCGGACGAGGCCGGAAAGCTCGTGGAAGCCGCTCGGGTGAGGGATCTGCACCCTCAATCGGACCCCATCCTGGACATATGAAAAGTCCGTCCGAGGGTACCGCGGGACCCCTAACCCCTCTCTATCAAGAACACAGGGTGTCCTCGGCCTCCTCAAGACAAATCTTTGGATATGGCTCAATCGCCACAAATGCCGAGAAGTCTTGGCCGCCCGGTAATCATCCCAGTCACGAATCTCTCACTAGGGTGCATCATGTCGGCGGGAGGCTCCATCGGTGTCAACAAAGGCGAATTCACGCCATGCGCGCGTCACCCTCTCCCGGATAATAGACGTCGCATGTCAAGCCCCTCAAAATCCTCCATTGCCACGGTCCATACCTCGGCGCCCCTCGATTGCGCCACATCGAAACGATCCCGGGGATAAAATATCATCTCCTCATCCGTCTCGGCCCAGTCAAAGGCGGGCGGTCCACAGTATCGAGGGTCGTGCGCCCTCTGGAACCCTTCTTCTCCCGGGCAAACTTGGACCAGGAACGCATGGCTGGATACGCCCAGACGTACTCCGCCGTCTGTCGCCACATCGTGACGTGAAAGAACTCCAACGCCCATACCTGCAAAAGGTAAAAATCAAATCAATTAAGTGCGAAAAAAGATACGTGCTTAAAGAAAAGAGGAAAGCAAAAGGAAAGCTTATACCTCCGGAGGGAACTCGAAGCATGTCAAGGGCGACGGCCTTCCGCTATACCGATCTAGAGCGAAATAGAGCTCTGCCCGATCTGCCTCTCCCAAGAGACCTCTCCGGCCATCCCCACGTCCTCCAAGGACCTCGGCCAAAGCAAAGGCCAGTAGTCCCCTCGGCGTGTCCAAAAAGAGTGCTCGAAAAAGCAAACCATAAAAAGGCCCTAGCGATCTGCTCAGCGCCTATCCTCTCATCCCCAGCCTCGTAGCTCCCGATGATCTCCACAATCTTTCCCTCAACCATAGCATACTCCATACCCATCCCCTTTTTGGGAATAGGGGAAAATCCTAGCAGGGCTGCGAGATCCACGATCGGCGTAGCCGTCTCTCCACTCAATGCTTTGCGTCCATTAAAGGACGGACCCGTGATCGCGGCATAGTCGAAGGCGTAACCGTCGCCTCGCCCGGGAGAAGTGAAATGTGTGGGTCACGTCCCACCGATCTTTGTGCCAAAGCGAAGATCAGACCCTTGCTCTTGGGAAACTTGACCAACCCCCTCAAGCACTCAATGAACTCGTACAGCCCGGTCTCAATGACGATCTGTCTAGGACTCATCATCGCTCCTCTGCCCATATCTGGAAGCCGGTCCCATAGACCAATCACAGACTCCACTGATCCTCGAGTCTTCATCTTGTTCAGCTGCTGCGTCACAAAGTGATCTCCACCCTGCAATTGAAAAAAAGAAAGAGTCAAAAAAAAATTTTGCATTCAAAAAAAAACAAATTGCATTAAAAAAAAAAAAAAAGAGAGAGCATTAAAATAAAAAAGAGCATGCACATGCATCATAGACATGAAATTTTGAAGAAAATTCGGCAGCATAACAGCATGCAATGAACCTAGCCCCATTTTTCTTGCACAAAAGAAAGCAGTTTTCAGCAAATCCCAATCAACATTCATTCATACATGAAGAAAAAATTCATACAAGGAGTCAACGAAAGCAAAAACTCCGTCCCATTTTCATAAAATAACATGCATACACGCATACATTCATTCAACGGAAGTGAGAACTCCGTCCCATTTTTCATGAAATAACATACATAAACAATTTTTTCAAATCATTCATTCATAGGGAACGAAAAACCCGTCCCACTTTTCATAGAAAATCACATTCTCAAAAAAAAAATGCATTCATATCATATCATCCATCATCTCAAAAAATCCTGCATTCGTACGAGGAGTCAACGGAAGCAAAAACTCCGTCCCATTTTCATAAAATAACATGCATACATGTCATTCATGGAATCATCATCTCATTGCAAAAAAAAATCATCATCCCATTACAAAAAAAAAATCCTACAAGAGTGCATACATGCATACATTCATGTCCGTCCCAAATTCGGACGAATTCCTTATCATTTCATATTTCAAAAAAAAAAACAACAAAAAAAAAATGGCAAAATGCCCATTCTTTTCAAACAAAATGCAACATGCATATCATCAAAATCAAGATTCAAAGTCAAAAACACAAATTTTTCAAATTTAATTTCAAATTTCGGACAAAAAATTTTTTTGGCAAAAATGCCCATTCTTTTTTCAAGCAAAATGCATTACCCATTACAACATGCAAAGCATCAAAATCAAAATCCAAGGCCAAGAACATTGATATTCGAATTTTCAAAAAAAAAAATCACCAAAAATCAATTTCAAGCAAGAAATCGACAAAGGGATCGAAAAGATTCGAAGTATACCGTTCGAAGACTCGGATCGGTGGCCCAATGTTGCCACGCATCGGGGTAATGCCCCTCCGCAATCGATTGCGAAAGAGAATAGTGCCTCCTCATTCGGACAAGCTCCAATCGCCTCTCCGCTACCGGACCACGTCCTTGGCCTTGAATGGCTACTCCCGCGTGTTCCATTGCTCGAAAAATCAAAGAAAACGGATGATTTTCGAAGCTTTTCTTGGCCAACAATGGCTTCCCCTCGGTTCCTCTCTCTTCTCTCTCGTAAACTGGAAAGAAATTGTGAGGAAGAAGGAGATGGGCGGCGGCCTTTATTAAAACCTGTCCAGATTGCATTCTCCTCCGCGCGGATGGTTTTGAAGGGTCAAAATGACCCTTTTGCCCTTTAAAAATCCAGGACTCTGCAGTTTAGTCCTCAACTTAACAAAGTTAACCAAAGTTAACCTCCTTTCAAAGGAACCCTAACGGCAGTCAAACGTAAGACCGATCTCCCCGAGAAAGTTAACGGAATTCCGTCTCTTTCATCAAAATCATTCAACGGCAGTAAAACGTAAGTCCGATTTCCCCGAGAAAGTTAACGGAATCCCGTTTCTTTCATCAAAATCATTCAACGGCAGTCAAACGTAAGTCCAATCCCGTATCTTTCATCAAAATCATCAACGGCAGTCAAACGTAAGTCCGATTTCCCCGAGAAAGTTAACGGAATCCCGTTTCTTTCATCAAAATCATTCAACGGCAGTCAAACGTAAGTCCGATTTCCCCGAGAAAGATGACGGAATCCCGTATCTTTCATCAAAATCATTCCACGGCAGTAAAACGTAAGTCCGATCTCCCCGAGAAAGAAACGGGATCCCGTATCTTTAATCAAAATCATTCCACGGCATTCAAACGTAAGACCGATTTCCCCGAGAAAGATAACGGAATCCCGTTTCTTTCATCAAAATCATTCCTCGGCAGTAAAACGTAAGGCCGATTTCTCCGACGAATACGTCTGATTTCTCCCCAGCAAAGGCTAACAAAATCCCCAGCAAAGTTAACGGAATCCCAAAAGCCAACGGAATCTCGAGTAAATCTCGAACTACGAAAGGGCTTGATTCCCACTAGGGATACGTAGGTAGCCTATCATTAGGTCCAGCCCCTCGACCAAAACGGTCACCCTCTCCTTCGGCAGCAGACAAAGTCCACCGAAAGGCCATTTCAAATCAAGGTCCGAGGCACCTAAAAAGCCATCATCATCAAGGTCCGAGGCACCTAAAAAGCCATCATCATCAAGGTCCGAGGCACCTAAAAAGGGCTTTATTGGAAAGGTTGTCGGACCTTGCGGCTTTGACACTGGAAGGACGGTTCCCGAGTACTCTCAACCACTCTCGGTTCGCTGGAGGGGGTGACGGGTAAGGTTTAGACATGGGAAGGCCTTTTTCGGATAAAGGGGGAAAGCTCATGCGACATGCAGCTTCCCTTTTTTTGTATTTATTATTTATTTTTTTTTGTTGTTTTAATTTACTTAAAACTCATTTTCTCAGAATCCTAGGTAGGTTGGAAAAGATTGCTCATCTTTTTCGCAACTATGCTAGATCCTGGATCAGTGGAGACCATCAGTGCGGCTATAAGCCCCTCGTTTTGCACCTGTATTTCGACATCCCGGGGTGGACAGCCCCGGGTGAGGGTCCTATAGGGCAAGTGGTTTCCACCTGCCAAAATAAAAAATCGAACCTAAGGACCGAGCCTGTCATGTTCGTTTTAATGCGTCGTCCATGTGAATAGTGAACAGAGTCGGCACCTGAGTCAAGATCGGGTCGAGAGTTCGGCATGACCTCTCTTTACCTTACTTGCGCAAGGGATCTGTGACGTTAGGCTTTGGCTAGGTCATATTTTCATGGCTAACGTATTAAAGGCTAGATGACATGGTGTCATGTGGGCATGGATGTATATCCGGGACGGAGCATTGTCCGGGTGTATCTTTGGAAATCAAGATCGGGTCAAGATTTTAGCATGACCTTTCATCGTCTTGCTTGCGGAAGGGATCTTGAGTTTCGAGCTTCGACTCAGAAAATGGCCGGCATGGGATATGTATCCAGGCTTTATGACTCGGACTGGGTAAAAACCAACCGAGTCTGGGCAGAGTGTAACGCAAGCGTGCAGGGTTAACACTGGCTAGGATGGGATGCTTGGGATGATCCCGTGCGCGCTCAAAAGGCATAGGAACACCAATCTAGCTACAACTAAGACCACCCCGGGTTGAGGGTTGTAGTGTGCATTGTACAGGATAAGAGTGCGCGTAGTGTGCGGTCACTAAAATTCTTTTTCTGAGGAAAACAGACAGTTTTGCAGAATTTTAAAATGTACAGATGTATTATAATGCATTTTTTTGTATTTTTATTTTTTTTGTAAATAAAAAGTAAGCACATGCAAACACACACAACAGTTAAAGAAAGGGGTAAAATGAAAGTTTGACACTGGTCAATGTTTTAAAAATCTTTTTTTTTTATTTAAATGTTTTTAAAACAAAATATCCCCAGCAGAGTCGCTAACTGAAATTACCCGGATCCGGCTCGCGCGCGCCACGACATTTCGCAATTCAAACAGGAGGTGTCGCTGCGTTTGTTTGTTGAGTCGCCACGCCGTTTTGATATAGCCCAAAACATTGAGAAAATGCTTAGTTTAAAAAACTGTTGTTGTGTGATGAGATTTTGAGTTCGGATGTCAGATTACGCCTCGGGAAGAGAATAGCAGAGCTCACCCAAGTCGCCTCGTAAAAACGAGTCTTTTGATACCCCTATTTCTTTAAAAGTTGTGTGTGTGTGTATGTGCTTTTAAAAATTCATGCTATATATGATGTCTACATTGTATGCTATGTATTGAAATTAATTAAAATAGTAATGGAAGGAAGCCTTACCAATGTTGGTTCGTGTCCGTCTTCCACTTGGGAATAGTGTTTGAGTGTGAATAGTGTTCCAAGACGGATCGGGATTGCTTCGGGGATGTACCGGTGTCTGCGGACAAAGCTTCGGCGTGCCTCGAGAGTGTCAGGTGTGTACTTGGGTAGAGGTTTGGCGTGCCTCGGGAGTGTCGGTTGTACTTGGGCAGAGGTTCGGCGTGCGTCGGGATCGTCGGTTGTGCTCGGGTAGAGATTCGGCGTGCGTCGGGATGCCTCGGTTGTACTCGGGCAGAGGTTTGGCGTGCCTCGGGATCGTCGGTTGTGCTTGGGCAGAGGTTCGGCGTGCCTCGGGATCGTCGGTTATGCTCGGGCAGAGGTTCGGCGTGCGTCGCGATGCCTCGGGATTGTTGACTAGACTCGGACAGAGGTTCGGCATACCTCGGGATCGTCGGTTGTGTTTGTGCAGAGTTCCAGCTTGCTTCGGGATGGACCGGGATTGTCCGGCAGGGCTTCGGGATGGACCGAAATGCCTCGGGATAGGCCAAAATACCTTGGGATAGACCGACAAGGCTTCGGGATGCCTTGGGAGTGCCTCGAGGCAGCTCGAGAGCATCTCGGGAGCGCTCGACAGGGCTTCGGAGCACCACGAGGGGCCTCGAAATGCCCCGAAGGGAACCGAAAGGGACCGGGATTGCCCCAAAGGGACTTAGAGGGGAGCCTGAAGGCTGGGGGAGAGAGGAGGGAAGGGAGGTGTGTCTAAAATGAGAGGGGGAGCCCTCTATTTATAGGAGTCTGGAAATGGCCAAGTATGTCGCGAGACATAGTCTGAAAACCAAATTTTTGGTTTTCCTGGATTTAAGGGAATATTGTGGACTTTAAGAGGATTTTGTAATTATGATGTCTGGGTGCAAAGTGGTCCGCACTGACCATTATGCAGGCCAGATATTTTGCAAAATTCCCAAAAAGTCCTTTTGCCTTATTTTATCCCAGAAAGGTCCCACCTTGGTTTGCTTGATGGTTTTTGGGGTTTTTGAAGGCTACGGGTATTCGGGATCACGTTTGTGTGAGTCCGTGGTGTTTCCCGTGCGCTTGAAAGGGAACAATCCGAATTTTGGTACTTACACTCGTGCACAGGTTTTAGACGTGGAATGCCTGTAGTCGTTTTATGTCGAGGTCTTTCCTCGTATAGATGTGAGGCAAGTCATCAGGCCGAGGGAAATTCCTCAGACTTGACTGTTAAGATTTTTCTTCTTTTTCATCGCCCTATACCGAGAAAGATGACTCGTACATAGGTTTCAGATGGTCTTGCCTGTAGTCATTTGAGTCTAGGGGTTTCCTTGTCAAGACGTTAGGCTTCCTTCTTTTTCATCTCCTTACGCCGAGGAAGGTGACTCGTACGTAGGTTTTAGATGTTGGCCAGTTAGTCGTTTGTGCCGAGGTATGCTAGACGTTTGGCTTGTTTTTTAAGAGTCGAGGATAGGATCCTCGTCTTCTAGTGTTGTGTTGGTAGTTGGTAGTTGCCTTGCATTGAAGAAGTAAATTCCATAAACTGAAATTGATTACATCGAACTGCAATCCTACCATACTGAAAAGGTAAAAGACTAATAATTAAAAACTAATCTATTACATAAAATAACTAACACTAATGATAGTATTTTCGGAGATTGTCGGAATGCTACGGATGCTTGAGCTCTTTCCCCTTCTTAGTCTTTAATCTGTAGGTTCCTTCTCGAATAACTTGAGTTATGATGTAGGGACCTTCCCAATTTGGGGAGAGCTTGTTCTATTCTGCCTTCCGACTAGTAGCTTCAATTTTTCTAAGTACCCAATCGCCTACTTGGAATACTCTTCTGTTGACCCTCTTGTCATGGTATACCTTAGTCCTTTGCTTATAATTCACCATTCTCATCTGCGCAGCTAGTCATTTTTCATTTATCAGGTCTAGGTCTAGGAACCTATTGACCTTGTTGACTTTCTCATCGTAATGGGAATTTCTTATAGTAGGGATAGCCATTTCAGCCGGTGCCATAGCCTCAGAACCGAAGGTTAATGCGAATGGGGTTTCCCCGGTTGGCCCCCAGGTGGTTGTGCGAACAGCCCATAAGGCTAGGGGAAGTTCGTCCAACCATCTGCCCTCGCGTCCTTCAAGGTTCTTAGTAAGGGCTGTTAGGACCAGTTTGTTGGCAGCTGTAAGTACCCAAATCTGGCGCATGCCTTCCGGATAAGTTTCCCGGCAATTCCCCGGACTTTCCTAAAGTCCGGGAACAATTCGGGAATTGTTCCGAACCTTCCGAGGGATGAAGGGACTGTTTCAAATTAAAAAAGCACGTTTTCCTTAATATGGAAATTCTTCTAGAAAGGCCACCTTGCATGATTCTAGAAAAATGCTGAGTCATACAGGATAATGCCGCACGGCTGCATTAGGAGGGAACTCCTGACCGCACGGCTTCTTTGGCGATTTCCAGACTGCCTATAAATAGAGGCCTCCTCTACCCATTTTGATATAACAATTTCCAGCACCAAAGCTCTGCCAAAATATCCCTACGAAAATCAGGAAGCTGAGAGTGCCAAGAAGCCACCTCCCTCCTCCTTGAAGCCTTCAAAAGTTGGTCCTTCCACTAGGCAAACTCCAAAGAAGAAGAGGTCACCACCATTGGTAACCTCTCACCCCCTTATCTTGCATTATACTTGTTATATGTTATTCTTGCTTCTTGCATTTACATATTGCTATATATTGCTTGGTATTTGATATATTGTTGCTAAAGAGCATATCTTTGAACATGTAGATCATATTCCCCCTCCCTTTGCATCCTTTGCATTAACATAAGCATCTTTTGCTCATAAAAATATAGTCTTTGCATTAAAGGTGCATCCTTTGCACCTAAAAATCTCTTTTTTACATAAAAATGATATCTTTTTGCATCCTTTGCCCATAAAAATGTAGTTTTTACATTAAAGGTGCATCCTTTGCACCTAAAACCCATTTTCATACATAAAGATGCATCCTTTGCATATTAAAAATCATGTCTTTACACCAAAATAGCATCCTTTGTTTTCAAAATGTAGTCTTTATGCATCCTTTGCATATAAAACACTATTTTTCCACATAAAAATGCATCATTTGCATTAAAAATCCTTTCTTTACATAAAAAGCATCCTCTGCAAACAAAAGAGCATCCTTTGCACTCAAAATGTCATCTTTTCACTAAAAATGTCATTTTTAACATGCATTCCCCTAGTCCCCAATTGGTACTTGATGCAACCTTCGGAACGGACCGGTGTAAAGATCCTATCTTTACATCGTTTCTTCCATTAAAAGGTGCCACAATCTCTTTAGAAAGGGATAAACCTTGAACCCTATATCTCCGATTATCACTTGAGACGAGCATAGTAGTCCCTAGACAAGCTCAATCGTCTCAAGGTGTAGGATTGATGGGCTAAGGACACTCCTTTCTAAAGAACCTCATTTTGGACTATAAAAGAGAGTCCTTCTCTCGATCACGCAAGACCCAAGGTCAAATAGCGATGATCACAAGTTCAAGATGAGGACGGGATCAAAGTCCCGAACACATAAAATCGAAGGAATCCCGAGCGATAACCAACTAAATGGTTTATACGTCCGGAAGACAACTTGGAACATTCCCCCCCCCCTCTTTTCAACACATGCACACAAGAAAGCACACAAGCAAGCACGAAAAATGGAATCTAGGGAGACTTGCTACGGCAAGGCACCTTGGGTGAACGACGATCCGTTCTTCCCAAGGGGTAACTTAACCTCCGAACCCTAAATCCTTTTTTTCAAAGTTTTGAGGAAATCAAAATGGCGTGGCGACTCCATTTTTCAAATTAAACTGGATGTTTTCAAACTCGAGTGAATCCAATTTAAAATAAAAAAATAGAATTTGGGCACACATTCACAATTTAAAAAAAAAATCAATTTAACAAAGTGCCAGTGTAAACTGGCACTGGCACTTTGTTAAACTTGCACTGGCACTTTTACACGGGCACTTTTATATACATGAACTGGTACTCTTCACACTGGCACTCTGTTACACTAACACTGGCACTTTGTTACACTAATATTTTTGCTGGCTCTCAAAAACACAAGCACTGGCATTCAAAAAAACATGGACTGGCATTCAAAATCACGTACACTGGCACTCAAATACACATACACTGGCACTCAAAAACACTGATAATTATTTTTGCTGGCTCTCAAAAACACAAGCACTGGCATTTGAAAACACATGGACTGGCATTTGAAAACACATGGACTGGCACTTCAAAATACATGGACTGGCATCTGAAATTGGAATTAAAATTGGAACTGGCAAAAAGGATTTGGGAACGGTGAGCAAGAAAAAGGCAAGATCAATTCGAAGGAAGCCAAGGAAATGATTCGGAGAGCATCAACAATGGCAGTATCTTCTCAATTGACAAAAGGTTTCATTCCAATTTCTCTCTCTACTTTCAGTCGCCCTTCTCAATTGACAAAAGGTTTCATTCCAATTTCGATGAACAGTACCGGAGACCAGATTTGAGAATCGCCATTAATGGTCGGAGGAAATTGGGTCCTTTCAAGATTCAATCCATGACTTCTTCGTCTGCCTCTTTTGGGTTTCGATTGGAGCTGGTCAGAGCGATTGTTCGGTGAATGGTTTTAGAGATGATGGAGAAGAGCGAGCAATTCGCCGGCGAACTGGTTTCTAGAGAAAACAATGAAGAAGACGATTGAGGGAGCCGGCAATGGTGAGGAACTCTGTTTGCGTTTAGAGAGAGAGTAGAGAGAGAGAGTCCGAGCGCGACTGGTGAAAAACACGTTTTTTGTTAAGGTTAAAAAAACGCGTTTTTTACAAATTTTTGGCTTTATGAAATAACACTTATTACATTATTCCATCTTTAAATCTATGATTAGTAATTTTTTTTGTAAATATTTATTTTAATTTATATATTTTATAAATTATCCAATCTAAAATAATTAGTAATTTTTTAAGCAAAATAATTAGTAATTTAAATTATTAAAAAAAAGGATAATAGTTAATATCTTAAATTATTTTAAATCATATTAACTATTATCTTTATTTTTTTCAATATTTTAAATTTACTAATTATTTTTTATAAAAAAAACTAAATATTTTATTTATTATTTTATAGGGCAACTGACAATTTAGGTCCTGAAGTCTATGAAATGACCAAAATGCCCTCACTGAATCTCACGTTAATAACACATGGTCACTTAACGGATTTTTTTTTAACGAAAACCGTCAAAAAGTCCTAAATTGATCAAAATTGTAAGTTCAAATCCTAAATTAATAGTTTTAAGACTTCGACCTCAATGTGGTACTGACCCTATGCTACCGCCTTAAATTGTAATTAACCCTTTAATAAAATCCCAAAATAAATTCTTCACATCTTCTTCTACTACCTTCTTCTTCTTTCCTTGCTTCTTCATCTCATCTCAGCCTCACTCTCACGGCCGCCGCTGCCTCTCCCCACACCCCCCTTTCAGATTACCATCCATAGCCCTAACTTCAATCAGAAAAGCCAAAAAATTCCCTCGTTTTTTCACCTTCTTCTCCGCCCCATCCAACCCACCACCGTCTACCCTCGACGGCACCCATTACCACACCATCACCTCCTCCCACACAGCTCCACGCACAGGCGACCCCCCCTCCCCTCGGTATGTTCTTATATGTTTTTTTTTCAATCTCTAAATGTAAGTATATATTTTTTCAATCAACGGAGTATTTCTACTAGTCTTAATTGTACTGGGTTTTGTTAATTAGGAGATATGGAAGTAGACAAAGAAACCCCAGTTTCTGCTTCACCAGTAGAAGAACCCTCTTCTACAATTCCCGATACCGCCATTCCGCCTGTTCAGTCGATTGACCCGGTTCTGATTCCACCTGTAATCCCAGTTCCAACCCCAGTTATACCCACAATTGCCCCAATTCCTCGTCCGTTACCTCCCCTGCCAGTTCGTACACCTCTTCCTAAACCCCAAAATGGTGACATTAAGATGAGTGATTCAGATTCTGATGCTGCTGACTCGGGTCCAGAGTACGAGATATCCGAAGAGAGTAGGTTGTTTAGGGAGAAGCAGGAGAAAGCCAAGCAAGATTTCTTAATGAAGCAGCGGGCTGCTGCTCTTGCGGTTCCCACCAATGATATGGCAGTGAGGTCCCGGCTGCGGCGGTTGGGTGAACCCATTACCCTATTTGGAGAGAGGGAGATGGAGAGAAGAGACAGGTTGCGAATGCTGATGGCTAGGTTGGATCAGGAAGGGCAGCTGGAGAAGCTGATGAGGGTTCTTGAGGAGGAGGAAATTGCTGCGAGTACTGCTGGCGTGCAGGATGCAGATGACGATGGAGAGATTGTGCAGTATCCATTTTATACTGAAGGGTCGAAGTCTCTTCTTGAGGCGCGGATGGAGATTGCCAAGTATTCAATTGTGAGGGCTGCGATGAGACTGCAGAGGGCGAGGAGGAAGAGAGATGACCCGGATGAGGATGAGGATGGGGAGGTGAATTGGGCTTTAGAGCAGGCTGGGAGTTTGGTGTTAGATTGCAGTGAAATTGGAGATGATAGACCGCTTTCTGGATGTTCATTTTCACATGATGGAACAATGCTTGCGACTTGGTACATATCTCAATTGTTTTGTGTTTGTTTAAGCTAAATATGTGTTTATTACTCCATGTTCAAGCGTTGACCTCTTATCAATTTATTTGGGTTAAACTTTATTACTATAGATTCCTTGTGCAGTTTAAGTGCCTGATAGCTGGATGTTTCTTTAGGTTCTAGGGATACGAATAGAAACTATATTAACTGCATATGATTGGATTGTAATATTAACAACTCTTTCAACCATTGACTTTGTGATACAATTCTTTGTATGCGTAATCATTAATCCTCAAGCTCTTCGACTTCGTATCAAAAAACCTCATTTTGTTCAGGTATCTGCATATTCCTTTGATATTGTTGTTGTTATTTTTTCTTTATATTGTATTGCCATGTAACTTTTAACCTCTTGAGCACATCTAATATGCCCCCATTGGCAAAGCTAAAAAGTCAGAGGATAAATAGTAGCATAATCAAGAATGTACAGGCGCTATGCTGGTTATCATGATTCTTTTACTTTCATTGAACGAGAGTCTCTCTTCGTAATAGTTCTTTAAGGTTGACCTTCTCATTTTTTCCAGTGCCTTAAATGGAGTTGCTAAAATATGGAGCATGCCACAAGTAACGAAGGTTTCTAATCTAAAGGGGCATACAGAACGTGCTACTGATGTCACATTTTCTCCAACAGACAATATATTGGCAACTGCGTCTGCTGACCGCACCGCAAGGTTATGGAACACTGAGGGATATACTTTGAAGACATTTAAGGGTCATTTGGATCGTCTCGCCCGTATTGCCTTCCATCCATCAGGGAGGTATTTGGGTACAGCGAGCTTTGATAAGACGTGGAGACTCTGGGATGTAGAGACTGGTGGAGAATTGCTTCTCCAAGAAGGTCATAGTAGGAGTGTGTATGGGATATCCTTTCATCATGATGGGTCCTTAGCAGCATCATGCGGACTGGATGCCCTTGCTCGCGTATGGGACCTGCGGTCAGGCAGAAGCATTCTTGCCTTGGAAGGCCATGTTAAGCCGGTGAGACTCGTTTTCCTTGCTATTATATTAACTTATCCTTGCATTATCCAGAGAATAAATGTCATTTAATTTGTGGTTACTTTTTCAGGCTCTTGGCATCAGTTTTTCTCCAAATGGCTATCATTTAGCCACTGGGGGTGAAGATAACACTTGTCGAATTTGGGACTTGAGGAAGAAAAAATCATTATACATAATACCTGCCCATGCAAATCTTATTTCTCAAGTGAAATTTGAACCTCAAGAAGGATACTTTTTAGTAACCGCTTCATATGACATGACTGCGAAAGTAATTTTCTGAAACTATTAATTGCATAGATAGTGAACTTTTTTACTTTGCTTATTTGTTTTTCCTAATTTATTGTTGGATTTTACCTGCCAGGTATGGTCCTCAAGAGATTTTAAGCCTGTAAAAACCTTGGCTGGTCATGAAGCTAAAGTTACATCAGTGGATGTTGTTAGAGGTAATCTTCTGATGCTCAACTAATCTGAAAGTGATTTACATGTCTGTGTTCAAATATGTTTGATGCTTTGCTTAGATTTTTTTGATCAAATTGAACATTTAACTGATTGTTTAATTTATTTTTTTTAGTTGTAGGGAATGAGACTATAACCATGGTAACGTAGATAAGCAATACTCCCTCTATCCCTAAATGAAAGTCTTTTTTAAAAAAAATCCCCTAAAAGAATGTCATTTCGGAGAAGTTACTAAACCCTCCGTCATCAAACATCATGTTCTAGTTCACACTTGCAATTATGGTGTCATATGGTGAGATCATTAAGGGTGTTTATATACTTATGCTACTAAAAGTTCTTAAAACCAACTTTATCAAATTCCCCTTAACATTAAGAATGGACCTTCATTCAGGGATTGGGGGGGGGGTAGTATTTAGTAAGAATCACAAATTTAGGGTTTCAAAATAAGAATCACAAATATAGGGTTTCAAAAGCAAAACCTCGAACATAACTCCATGAAACAAATAGGTTCTAAGTAAGAGACCTGCATATATATACACATACATACATACTCCCTCCGTCCCATAAAACATTACCCCTTTTACTATTTTGGGCGTCCCACTTTAAAGTCCCACTTTCCTAAAAAGGAAATTTTTTAATACTTCTTTATTCATGGGACCCACTTGTCATACTCACAACACTTTTCAAATTTACTATTCTCTCCACTCATTCTCTCTCCTCCCACTCACAACACCTACTTTAATAACATTATTCCTTATTTTCCGTTCTCAACAGTAAAGGAGTAAAGTTCTATGGGACGGAGGGAGTATACATTTACATTTATACATTTACATTTATACATTTACATTTACATTTACATTTACATTTACATTTACATTTACATTTACACATACATACATGCATACATATGTATATATTTATACATACACACACACACACACACACACATATATATATATATATATATATATATATATATATATATATATATATATATATATATATATATATATATATATATATATATATATATATATATATATTCATACATACATATACATATACATATAAATACATATATACACTTGCACACACACATATACCTCTTTTGATAGTATTGCTTTCAGTATAGAAACGGATTCATGGTACATCTAATCGGGTGTGTCCACTTTTGATGCTGACTTGTTTGGTCATCATGTTCCAATTTGATTTCAATAGATGTAACCTGTCATTGACATTGATAAAATATCTCGGGAATGAACAACTGATGGATTTAAAATCACTCAAGAGTTTGGTATATCTGGAGGTAAAAAAAAATTGTTGCACAGTAAATTTGAAAATGGTCGTGTCCTCAATCTGTTTCCCTACACTTCTTGACATTTTGAGATTTAATATTCTCTTGGTGGAAAATATCAGATATGGAGGGAAGGGGTAATGTTGCTGTCATAAGTGGGGAGATTGAAAAATATATGTGCTTGAATGCATCTGACGCTTATTGCATTTATCTATCTGGACTTATTGGTGTTTAAAAGCTATTCAGCCAATTAATGTTGTATTTAATAATCTGTCTGTAATAGTAATTTATATCATTATTTGAGATTTTGGCGATACAGCTCTTTGATCAAAGAACTTTTGAATGATAATGTGCCCTGCTAGCACTCAAAATTGCCTTGATCACACTTCTTTTACTTGGAAAAAAGGAAAGAAAAGAAGATAACATTACACTGAAGACCGAAGCGATACCAGAGGACAGAGAAACATCCATTTATAAATGAATATGAAAATATCCACAAGCCAAAAATAAAATAAAATAAAATCTAAATAAAAGAGCTCTCCTGTCTTGCTGGATCGCATAAATAGGTACTCTGCAAAAAGCTCCTCTAGCTCAGCCCAAATTCAAGCAAACTAGAGGACTCTACCCCATAACAGCAAGCTCCTCTAGACTTAACCTTAAGCCAAGCATACTAGAAGTCTAGACTACCCCATAAGAGTAATAAAGTCAAACACTGACTCCTGAAATTTTTGGCATTGCTCTCCTAGCAAACAGATCACGCTACCACAGAACAGTAAACACGTCACACTTTCTCAAAATACTATCATACTTGTCTGCATAAAAACCATGGACGTTCTCTGGATGAAAGAAAAAAATGAATCAGGGCTGATCCAATCTTCACCCACAACCTCAAACATGCTCCACAAGAAAGGAATATATTGTGATAATGAAGGAAAAGGTGATAATGAGATTCGATGAAGAGACCAACCTTTGAAGTTATTTGTTAGGAACTGCACACTTGCATGACATTGTTGGTATCAAACTTATGCTGTGATCCTATAACATCACATCAAAGAAAAAGATTTGCGGAAACTGCTATTTGATATTGGCCACTTTTAGGATAGCGATGTAGGACTTTTGCCAGGATAGTTTCGTCTTGAGGCTTAAAAGTGGCATAACCAAATCTATATTTAACATTAGCTCCACTGCTTGTGTACCTTTACGTCGAGTTGGGACGTGAGCTCGAGTCCCCTCAATTTGTGCTAGTCCTTTGAAGGCTCGATTTAGTCCTCATAAATGAAATTAAATGCTTGGCTTGCATGTTCTGATGTGCACCCATGTGATATTTGACTCATTCTTTCTCATAGTAAGTTCTCTCACATCCATATTTGTTCGTATATCAATATATACTGTGGATATAAACCAAAGGTTTAAAATCATCAGTAGTCTTTTCAACATTATAATAATATTGGATAGCAATTAAAAATAATTAAACTAGCTTTCATACTTCTTTTGATATTCCTCACATTGTTGACCCCCCTACCGTTAGTTACTCAAAACTTCACATGACACTCTCATACAACTACTAAAGTCAAGAAGGCACTTATCAACGACGGTGAGCACTCCGACTCAAACGTGACACACTGGTAAAGTATGACAACAGAGGAAACAGACGACGTGAGAGGAGAGAAAGGCGGTTCGGGAAAAGTCAAGTTGAGGCTTGTGTGTCAGTCAATGTATCTGAGAATGAAACCCTACTCAATTTAGCAGAGAGTCAAGGGTCGGTCTAGGTGGGTTAAGTCTTGGCCACCTTCAGGTGTACCCGTGAGCGCATCCCTCGCACACCTGAGTGTACCCGAACCGATTACTCCAATAAACCGAGATCAACCAATCCGTCCAGTCCAACCCGTTGGTTGGACAAGGATCAGGTCGAGTATGCTCTTGACGCGCCAAACCCGAGTCGGCCCATGCGTAGTCCGCCCGACATGTAGCACATATAGAGGAATGGCTTCACTTGAAGCTCACATCATGAGTATAGAGTCTATTTTCTAAAACATTGTTCAAAAAGCAAATGATGATGACTGTAATATACCATCCCACATCCATCAGCAGCAGAAGCGGTGTTGGTATCTGAATCTGTTTAGGTAATTGTTGAACCTATTACAACTTATATGGTCTTTAATCATCCTAGGATCTCATATTTTTGATTAATTGGAAATTAAACAGGTGTTTGACAATCACTGGCAGTTCAGTCCCCTATGGTATGAGGAGCAATAGGTCAAAAAGTGTGTGCCTATTCTATCCTGCATAACTTCAAGGTCCCAACATTTGTGACTGTTGTCAATCAAGCCACCAAATATTTTTAGGCATTCAATTGAAGCCCTCTTTTCCTAGTTGGAGATGATGCATATGTTGACTTACTAGGCTACTTGTGACATTTTTGTTTTACACTTTAATTTTCTTACATTTCTCTTTGTATGTTTAATGTTTATTAGGATTTGTAGGGCTCTCCCTTGAATCACCATTTTTTGTGCTGTTGCAGATGGACAGTTTATTGCCACTGTTTCTCATGATCGTACGATAAAGCTGTGGTCTAGCAAAAATGCTGAAAAGGAAAAGTCTATGGATGTTGATTGAATTGGCTTGCCCTTGATCGGTGAGAGAATTACGTCATTGTGGCTACCATTTTCGCTGAGTTAGGGGAAAAAATCTGGAAAGCTTTTTCTCTTGCTTTGGAGCTTCAAATCCTTTTGTTTTTTTTTTCCTCGATGATTGACCATTCTTATCATCGTTGCAAGAGTTAATGATGCTTCTAATTTTTAACTTTTATTAACATTAAACAATGTCAATCATTGGCATAGATTTAGTCTAAATTGACATTACATCAAGACACTCGAGTACTTGTAAAGTAGTTATGCAGAAAAATGATGTCCCTTTTCAGTTACCTCTGAACCGAGGTATCTGAGGAAAGTTAAGTGACATATTGATACTTGTGGTTCAGAGAGTGGAGAAATCGTCCCTCTTATTTGAACCATGTTGTTAAGAATAGATCTGGAAAATTAAAGCTACGAGTGCAATAAATCAGGGAGCTAGGCTAGGCAGTAATAGGGTCTGAATTACATATTTAGCATTAAAATCCTCCCTTTCAAAATAATACATTTTCTGTAACAAAAAACAAAAAGTGACATATTCCTTGACAGGAAACAAATGCTAGTTGAGCAGTGTCAACAGCAACTACACTACACCTGCCTCCTCATTTGTACCAACCAGTGAGGAGCCACCTCAGCATGAAACAGAAGCAGCACCCAACCACCTACCAAACATGACAACAATTATTATAGAGTATCTAAAAAGAAAAGGAAATTTCTCTTATTATTTTGCAATCAAGACAAAAGATGACAAGACAAGTTCAATACCTGGAAAGCAAGCAGTACGATGCAAAGAGACTTTTCCGACATCCTTCCAAACTGTCTCAAGGTTAAGTTTACAAGTGTCCCATCATTTGTCCCCGTCAGAACTCCTGTCTCAGTGTCAAACCTATAGAATTCAAACACAAAGACTTCATAAAAAGCATGCAGTGCAGTGCAGTGCAGTGCAGAAGAGGAAGAAGAATGGTTAGAAACTACCTTGGCAGTCGATGCCTTGGACAAGGAATAATGCCTGCAAGCTGAGAAAAGGACAAGGAAAATGTAAGACCAACCATTCTGCAATATATATATATATATATATATATAGAGAGAGAGAGAGAGAGAGAGAGAGAGATATATATACTAAACCTGAGGTAGCGACAACAGGAAGTTCAAAACTTGAGGCAGGAAGAATATAAGGAGGGTTTCACTGCAAAGAGATAAAAATAGAGTGATATAATAACAACAAATTTCTTCATGATTAAGTAATACGTAAGCGAACCAAACGGAGTAGTGAGAATGTGTGTGCTACCTCCATTCCATGTTAATAGTCAACTATTCCTTTGGACATTCCATTTAAAGAGTCCATTTCCAAAAAATAAGTTTAAAATATTTACATTTTTCTCAGAAAAATCTTTCATGTTCAAAATATGATAGTTTACTTATATATTGTAGAAAAGAAATTATAACTAATGCAAACCATAAGAAATACTAATGCGTAAAAGTACAAATTAAATGAGTCAAACTTCCAAACGTGGGCTCTTTACATGGCACGGAGGGAGTATACGGGAAGAAAAGTTGTCTTGTTATCAATACAAAAGTATGGAATGTAATGCTTTATAGCATTGATATAAGAGAATACACTGAGACTTGAAGCTTTAATATTTCATGATTCTATTTCCAACAGAAGCAAAACCAATGTTGATGGGGAATATAAATACTAAACAGCGCAAAAAAAAAAGAAAAAAGAAAAAGAAAAAAGAAAAAACAACAGCAATCATACTACTCTATCGACGCTCACACACATTAGGCCATACACAGAAGAACTATGTCGAAAACTTCCTACATTACTCCAGAAAAGCAGCATTGGAACCTTGAAAGAAGAACACCCAGGTTTGTCCTATATAAAACCAATGCAAATGAGAAACAACCAAAACAAAGTTGGTACAAAGGATACTCAACCTACGCATTAGATTGCATATTCATATTATTTGAAAGAAGAACACCCAGGTTTGTCCATCCATTATGCACCAATCAGCTCACTCCAAACAAGATCAAGACCAGAGTTCCACAACCTTTGGCTAATATATAGTGGAACAAAAGACAATCCCTTGACATCCAGCTCCTTTTTCTTGTTTTCCCTAATGATGACCAACTCAATTCTAGTCTACCAACTTGGCCGATGACATGGAGTTTCAATGTATTTTAACACTAATCCTTGATGCTAACAACAACAACAATAACAACAAAGCCTTAGTCCCAAAATAATTTGGGGTCGGCTAACATGAACCCTCATATGTCATCATTGTGCAAGAAAAAAAAATAAGTTAGAAGAAATAGGTGGGAAAAAAAATTAGAAAATGAAAAGAGAAGCAGAAAAAAATAAAAATAGTGATAAAAAAGGATAAATATATAATAGATAAGGAAAATGAAAATAATAATAATAATTAAAAAAATATATATAAAAATACAATCAACCCCCATCACCCACATGAATTTTTGCCCTCCACTCCGGCCTCTTCAACGCTATATTTTCATCAAATCCAAGTAAATTCATATCATTTTCACTCGCCCTAATCCAAGTTTGCTTGGATCTTCCCCTACCCCTCGCCATCTTATCACTTCTCCACTATTCAGGCCTCCTAACCGGTGTATCACTCTGTCTCCGTCTCACATGACCAAAACACCTCAAACGATTTCCCCCCATTTAATCCTAAATAGGCGCAACTCCTACTTTACCCCTGATCACCTCATTCCTAAATCTCAATCGATCATTTCTTGATGCTAAGAAGAAAAAAATGCTTTCAAGGTTATGCTGCATGATACAATTCTCATCAGTGAGACGGTGACTAGACTGGAAGTTTGACGATTGAATTATGAACTGCCTTTAATCGGCAAGTCTTCACTAATATACAAGGTTAAAGAAAGCCTCCATCTGATTGCCTCACTTTTTGGTGCCAATCCAGCCAAGAACTGAAGACATGAGTAAGCATAGCGATTTTGTCCAAGTATACAGATAGTGGAGTTTTACCCCCAGTTCATTCCCTCTCCCTCCCCCTCACCACCCCACCCCACCCACCCACCCACCGAAGGCTTTCCTCCTCTCCTAGAACCCTGTGTAAAAAGAATCTGTACTAGCTATTGACAGAGGTTACTTGCACAGAAGGTAAAAAAGATACTCCCTCTGACCCAAAATGAGTGTCTGAAAAAAAAAATCAAATTTGCTCGTGATCAACAGCAAATTTGATTTTTTTTTTTTCGGACATTCATTTTGGGACGGAGGGAGTAGAATGGATCAGCTCAATGGCTTGAGCAAATACATAATTAAGGTAGAAGCTCATGGTAGCCATAGGCTAGTATGAGGGGGAAAAGGGGTACACAATAACATGGATAGCTGTTGTAAAATACAATATCTAGCCTGTGGTTAAGACATAATATGGCTCAGGTAGGAGAAAGCGCTCATGTAGCTATCAGTTGGGACATGCCTTCCATGAAAATGTAGGGTGGTTAGATGCCAGCTAAACAGAAAGTAGGTCAAAAAATTCCGATGATTATGCCCAGCAGTTTCTTCACATTACTCCAATGCAAGGAACTGCACACATAGTTGTAGGCATAGCCACATAGCCACAAGGAAAACATGTATTTAGAAAGCACAAAAGAATAGATACCATAAAGATCAACATTTGGAAGTTGAACAAGGATTTAATTTAGTTATCATATATACTTCAATTTCAAAGATCAAACTGTTTCTTCATCTGTTTATGGTGAAAGAGATGATTCCAACCCATACTTTTAGGTCGACTCTTTTGGTGGAACATACAACGAAAAAGTGAGTGGGACTCTTTGTATGGAACGGCAGGAATAATAATAACATACTCCCTCCGTCCCAGCCCAGTGTAAACTTTTGGTCAACTTTGACCAACTTTGACCAATAATTTAAGGCCATAATAATGATCCTAATAAAAATTTAAAAATTTGTTATTGTATCACGCTTAATAATATTAACAATAACATTTTTTGGATTTTTATTAGGATCATTATTATGGCCTTAAACTATTGGTCAAAGTTGGTCAAAATTGACCAAAAGTTTACACTGGGCTGGGACGGAGGGAGTATACACTAAGGTCCTGCACTACATACACTAGAGTGTCTCAAAAAAAGTTGTAGGGGAGGACGCACCTGAAATGGCCTAAAATACCGGCAACGGCCATCGCCATTCCAGCAAAGTATGTGTAAGTGTCACCAACAAAAACTGAAGATGGATACCTAGAATTTCAAGGAAAAAAGTAGAAAACTTGCATAAGATACAGCTTGCTTCAATATAATGCACCTCACATAGAACAGTATTATTACCAGTTGAAAGAAAGCAAGGCCAATGATGTCGCAAGTAATGGTTGAGTAAGGTAAATGGAGAATGCATGGGCCTGTTTATACTCAGGATCACTAGATGCTCCAATTTGCATAATGTTATGCACCAGAATCTGTAGATCACCATGTAACTCAGATCTCACTCTTTACTTAAATCAGATTCATAAAAGAAGAGAGATCTTATAATTGTTTACGATAGAAACTTACAGCAGATGCTATAACAACTGTCTGACCAACTTCAAGGCCATTTATACCGGCATGAATATTGATGGAGTTTGTGCAAAATACAGCCAAGAGCCCCATGTATAATTTATATACCCATCCTGTCCAGCGCCCACATAAGCAAAAAAAGGAACAAAGACGATATGAGATTACTGAACTAAAATAAGCAACTACCAATGGTTTAACTTTAAGAAGTTTCAATCAAATTATGTAGTAACTGAATCTGAGTTAAAAGCTGGCTAAGGAGGTTTTTGTTTTTTTTAAGTGATAAGTGCTGAAATCTGATTTCAGTTCTGAAAATGGCTGAATGATTAAGAGGCAGCAACTGAAAACTGAATTCTGAATTGGATAAGTTGTTTGATTTTGTATCTGAATTCATTATCTGAAACAGTTAAAAAAAATAATAAAAAAAAAAACCATAAATGCATTATGAAACAGTAAACAGTTTAAAAAAAATTTACCCAAAACCAAATATGAAACAGTGGCTTTCAGAGGCTTTCAGAGGCAATTCAGCAACATTTTAACCTCTTAAAATTAAGAGGACTTTAAGAGCCTAACAAGCCTTATTTCAAAAAAAAAAACAAACACACTTATTTCTCTAATCCTCTTAATGAATAAGTGTTAAGAGGCAAATAAGGCTTAAAATAAGAAAACAAACGCCCCCCTAAGCAAAGCAGTTTCAGGAAACAAGAAAAAGGGTATTGATGAAAGTGGCAACTTCAGATTTGGATGCCATTTGAAGGTTACAATTTATTCAGCACAAAAATATCAGATTGATGCTATTATAATCACTAAGGAAATGGTATACCACTTACCTAAGTCCAAGATCTCGAGACCAACATAGGAAACAAGGGGCTTTGGTATGATAATAGTAGTATGCCCAGCATAGGCCATCAACAATGGAAGAGCAGCAACTGATGGCAATACCAGCTTCCTACCTTAACATTTAGATAGTGGCATAAGCAAATTTGAGAGAAACTCAGGTTTTAACAACAAAAGGGTGACACTTAATTATGGTTTGAGAACTCACACTCTCCAAGGAATATCAAGGACATCATCAACAAAGCCAAGTAAGATCATGAAGCAGATGGATGCTAAAGCTGCATTGTACTCAACAAGCCACTGCAAGCAGAATGGACTAAACAATCACAACCGAATAATCAAAGTTTCCATACAGACAGAAAAAAAAATTGACAAGAAAAGAAGTACGACAAAGAGAAAAAATGAAATGGTCAAATAGAAAGAAACAAAGGAAATAAAAAGATACAGGGAATGTGTTATTCTATAAGTAACATAGACAAGCTGCAAACCAATTATCAAACAAAAAGTAACTTATTTTTACATGGAACAGATCATGAGTGATGTGCTAATAATAGATATATTTTCTGGGGTAATCTACGAATTCCATCTTCTGGATCAAGCATTTTAGAAGCTTACTTTGCATAGGATTTATGAGCTTCAATACTTATGGAAACGAAATTCAGATTTATTTATATCTGGATGTCACAAAGAGTTGCATTGTTAAAAGCTTTTCCTTCCCTTTCTCTGCACTGCACTATTATCATCTCTTCAATGGCAGGCAAACCATTAAACATGCCAATCCTTTCTATTTCTTTCTTGCTACCCCATTAAAGTTGCCATCTTTCATGCAACAGCTACTTCTTTCTTTCCACTTCCTGTGTTGGAAGAATGAGAGGCATGTGATACAATATATGTATGACTTTGATTACCACTATCAAACCGTTCAAAAGCTTGATTGTTTTCATAGGGTTCCCAGAGCAGTAATAGTCATTACGTGGATTCCTGAGTTCCGTTTTTCGTCTATTGGCTGTTAATATCAACCTTATTGTCTATTTTCAGATGTGCAGATAACATTAGCTATTTCCATCTTATAACTCATTTTGCTTCGTTCTTTTGCACATTCTAAAGTAGAAAGGCATGGGAAAAACAAAGTTCTCTCATGCTCATTGATTTCATGCGCTAAGAATAAGTTTAAGGAAACAAATGGGATATCTTTGAAAGTAATCTGATTTACGATTTTACTAAGAGAAGCATGTTAACTCCTAGATGATGGTTTGGGAATATAAAACAGCTACATTAACCATAAAGGGAGCCATGTTACCATCATCAGTACAATAGAAGTATGATCCTATCGTTCAAAGGGAAACCCCGAAAGAAAAGAAACGAACAAAAAGAAAGGAAGAACAGAAGCAACTCAGACTCACATTTGAATCCGCAGTAAAATTAAAATACTGAAATAGGATAGCCACAACCAAGAAAACAGCGCCAACAACAATACCAAGAGATTCTGGCCTGCAAAATAGATAGAGACAATACCCACATTGAGCAGAATATTCTGAAAATAACAATATCATGAATATGTTTTGAAGCCTCCTGTACTCTGTGTTGTAGAATCTTCTGACCTCTTAACAGAATACATACATTACAAAGCAATAGTCTCACTTAATGCAAATTTGTAAGAATTCAAGATTAAAAACTATGCACAATATAATGGGAACATACTTTAACATTGAAACCGTCTCTCATTGTGTCATGAGGGGAACCAGTTAAAAGACTAGTCTGAATAACCAAGACACTTTTCAATTGCATTATAAAAATAAAAAAATACAAAGAATAAATGAGAACTTCAGAATATATCAAAAAGACGTTGGAAATCTGATTCTTAGACAAGTGTGCTACAGATATCTCAATAATAATATTTATCACTTTACCTAGAGAGAGACCCTTTTCTTTTCTTTTGTTCTCGCCATTTTTTATCCATTAATTTGTTTGTGTATATGTCAACTTAGAGAACTAACATTCTCATACTATTCTTCAAACTACTGCACTCTTCTAACATTAATCCTCACTCATTAAGATAGACATTGACTTATTCTTGTAAGATTATATTACTATAATCACTTTTTGGGCATAAATGTCTTTATCATAGAGCATAAGTAGAAAAAAGTACAACTTCATTCTACAATAGCAAAACTAAATTCACAGAGGTCTAGTATACCACTACACTAAGTCGCTGTTATTAAAGAGAACAACTTTGAAATGTTTCTGCATTGCAATTCACATTCATGTCAATGACACTTGGAATGTGTTTATAATTCCAAATTTTCATGCAAAGTGTTTTAAAGGTGACTAAATAAAGAGTATTTTAAGTGCTGCAGTACAGGTATTCTTGAGTGTCGTTCGTTGATTAGTGGCTAATTGGCTTCTCAGTCTTGGGCACTCTCATTTCATGATTCAAACATTAATCAACGTACGACACACAAGAATTTGTGACCAAAATTTGGTGCCAAATAGTTTCATTGTGGATTGTCTAAACAAACTTAACTATCTGAACTAAATTTAAAATTTAAGGATATTTATGGAAAAATGATAAAATCCTCAGTTTTTTTACTTTAAGATGTGAACGGAACAGAATATCTTAACTCTCGTTTAAGGAACATTGTGATGCAGAACCCGAGAATTAAGAGTGGAAAAAATCCTAGATACGCCAAATTCATGATTTTGAATTAATCATTAAATCAAGTAAGAAAAGCATACACTTTGATCGAGCCTTGAGGGGTACCCTTCTTGTTAATGTCGTAACCAAACATATTACGCCTGAGAACGTATCTGGCAGCGACCGGTATCATCTTAAGGGTAACGAGGAATCCGGCGAGGCTGAGGGCGGCATTGATGAGAATTGATCTCTTGAGTTCGGATTCGATTGGGAAGTGATAAGAAACCAGGTAAAGGTACGGAATTATAAAGATGAGGGAGAATATGAGGATTGGGCCTGATTTTGGAGGGGCGATCTGAGAGTCGGTGGTGGGGGTGGGAGTGGTTGATTTAGGTTTGGGTGGAGGTTCGGTTGATGGAGATGGTGGTGGTCTGGATGTGGTTTCCGATGAAGCTCTCCTCCGGCCTGCCATGTCTTCCTTGTCTCTCTGTGTGTGTCCTTTGGCGACGCTGGTTTTTCTTTTTTGCTCTTTGTAGGTGTAGGATCCAATTGGAGATTCACACGTCACACCCGACATGTCATACCTACATACATGGACGATTTCGCAATTCACGCTTGACTTGATCTTAAAACTTTTCTCTGTTATTTTTTTGTGTGATTTCTAATTTCTGAGCATTTGAAAATTATATTCGAACTTCATATTGTGATTTATTGATATTCGAAGTTTAATATTATGAATGTTAATTTTTCTGTTATTTTTTGTGTAGTAACCCGATTTTTTTTTTGTGTATATTTTATTAATTGATTTTTTTTTAATTAATAATGGGTTACGTTAATTATTAGACATGTATGCATTGGGCTTAAGTTTTGGACTTGGGCTTGGAGTTTAAATAAATATAGGATCCATCAAGGTTTGGGTTTAATAGATCCCAGTAGATTTAGGAAATTGAAACCCACCCTATATATTTATCCCTCTCTTACCCTAACCCTCATTATTTACCAACGAGGATAGCAATTAACGCAAAGATAAATAGAAGAGAGGGAGGCGGCAGGAGATTGAGAGAAATAGAGAGAGCAGCCGTGGGAAAGAAAGGAAGAAGACTTGGCTTGGAAGAAGGAAAATAGGAAGAAGCTTAGTAAATATCATCATAGGTAAGGGTTCGTTTCGTCTAATAATTATTATTCTTGAATTTTAAAACCTAGAAAACGCTAGATCAATAATAGGGATTTGGGGTTTAACCATAATCAAAGTATGATTATTGTTTCAATATTGAGTATTAATCCTAAGTCCAGTATTAATTAATCTTGGCATGTTGAAATCTAATTGTGAGATGGGAATTTACATGCTAGGGGATTAAAAGAGCATTGTTAGAGTTTAGTTTATGTGCGTGTGTTTCGGTGTGTATGTGTTTTCGTGTGTGTGTAGGTGTGTGTTGGGTGTGCTGTAGTGTGTGTATATGCATGTATGCGTGTGGGTGTGTGTTTTAGTATGTGTAGTAGGTGTTTTGTAAGAGAAAGAAGTAAGAAAAGAAAAGAGAGAGACGAAAGAAGTTGTCTGGAGAGAAAGAAAGAGAAAGAAATAGAAAATAAAGAAAAGAGAGAGAGAGAGAAGGAGAGAGAAAGAGAAAGAATCAGGAGAGAGAGAGAGAGAGTATGTATAGGTGTGTGTAATGTGTGTGCATTTTAGTATATGTATGGGTATATGTATTGTGGACTAGATTACCATTTACCATATAAAGACATGGAGGAAGTGAAGTATCAGTTTAGCCTAGAATATCTAGTAAATTACAGAATAGTCTTAAAGATTTTTGGATTCTGTAAATCAGTCCTTGAGTTTAAAAGTTAACAGTTTCTGTTAGAAAGTTAATGGAGTTAAATAGAAACTTAACATAAAAGGTTAGAAAGTTAACCCTAGAGTTAATTAGAATGATTTAGTGCATTAATATAGCATTGTACTCTTTCCTAAGATACATTTACATGATTGTAGATTCGTGCGAGGAATAATTGCAAGGAAGTGCAAGCGATTAAGGTAAGGGATTACGCTCCTTAGCATTCGATTGTTCTTATCCTTTGTGTTAGGATTCTAAAAGTTTCATAAAGTATATGCTACCAAGTGGCCGGTAGTGATTTGTATTCCCTCGTTATGAACGTTTTTGGAATATCTTACCATTGATGCATTTTGTTCAATGTGTATCTATGCAAATTGAAATTGACTTATGTGTTCTCATACCATGAACACTATGTGTATATGATGTTAAATGTGTCCAATTGATAAGGGCTTTATATGTTTGGGGTCGTTACATTGAAATGACCTAAGGCCTAAACAGATTGAAATGGCCTCAAAGTTAAATAAATTGGTCTAAACAGATTGAAATGACCTCACTATAGAAGGAAGTGATCTAAATTCTATAGATGTGATTATCATGATGCATCAGAATAAGGGGGCGCTTTGATAATAGCGTAAGAGAACCTTATTCAATGATTGACGGAAAAGGCGTATCGGAGTCACCTAATGAGAGGTGCACAAGTACTTGGAATTGGCGGACAAATGTGTATAAAATCTCTATCTGTTAATTGCAAAAGTGCCACTACTTGTTATTTGAAAAAGTATCTTTCATTGACATTCACAGTACCTAAACTATTTATTGTACATGTTATCCTTTCATTGATATATTGTTAAACTCCGTTCGTTCTGGTCGTCTCTTCTTAGAAATCGAAGAGACCCCGTATGAACTTACTGAGCTTTGTTCGCTCACCTTTTCATATTCTTTTCCCTCCCAGGTAATAAATAATTGGAGTGGATTGGCTGAGTGTTTGATGGATTAGAGGCTTTTGTAGTTCATATAATTACCTTAGAACATTAAGTATTTTTGAGCTAGTGGTTTGTACTAGCCGTAGAGATTGTTACCGTTTTCAGCATTTAAGTTGTTTCAAATAGTGGTTAATATTTTGAATTATAGTTTTAGTAGCCGTTGGAGGTTATTTTATTATCAAATTAAGCATTATTATTATGTATGGATTTTGGGGTCGTTACAGTTGGTATCAGAGCAGAACCCCGGCCTTATGGCTTGCGAGCTAGCCCGGTAGTACGATCTGGGTATTGATAGACCTTGCCAGGGACGGCAAGAGTTTGAGTGGGGGAGATTGTGATATCCCCCATCCCGCATCGAAAATATGTGAGAATTTAGTGTGATATATAGAAGACTCATACAATACTACTAAGCATCAAATCATCCATTGGACTTTTGGAGGCCTGTGATGGGCTGTGGTTGACCCAATTGAGGAGGTCCTTAGTGGGACAGTGTGTGCTGCCTACGTAGCGGGTCGGGCTACGGGCTCGGGTCGTTACAAATGGTATCAGAACTTTGGCTTTAGGTCACATGGGAGACTTTTAGAGCATTAAGCATATTAGAAGAAGTAGTACTTGAGTATAATTGGGCCTACCTAGAAAGTATTTGGGACGGAGAATTTTAGGGTAAAATTTCTTTAAGAGTCTAACGATGAAATTGTGGAAATTAAGAGATTGTAATTGGGAAGTTAGCATTTTTGAGAAGTTGTTATTTTAGAAAACCTTCTATAGTTTGAAACCTTCTATAACTGGGAGTTGCTATTCTAGGAACCTACTATTTATGGAAACCTTCTATTTCAGGAAACCTTCTAAGTTTGGAAACTTTCTATGATAAGAAACTTACTATTTTTGGAAACTTTCTAATTATGGAAACTGGCTATTTTGAGGAAATTTCTATTTTTGGAAACTTCTATTTTAGGATCTTGTGTGGCTAGATATGGTAAAGCTTTGAGGATGAAATTGAGGCGTAAGTCCCCGAGTGAAAAGGCTATCAAGGGGTAAGTGTCAAGGATTCTGAGGCTTAGAAATTCCTGAAAGCTGAGAAGAAAAGATCCAATAAAGTGATGAAAGTATGCACTCTGTTTGTTGCAAAAAGTAGAGATGCTCAAGTTGAGTTGATAAAGGCAAAAGTGAACCTTACAGTAAGTTAATGGATGCAAGATAGGAAGGCTTGACTAGACACTAGCAAGAAATTGGAAGAAGTAAAAGCGACTATGAACCGAAACGAGAAGTATTACCATGAAACTAGAGAAGAAGCTTATCAATGGTACCATGAGCTGAAAGCTTTGAAGGAAGCTAGAGCTAGAGAGTGTGAACCGACAACACTTGTAGGAAGTAAAGCACCAAATATGGAAGGTTTGGTAGCTGAAGATGAAATTGGGGAAGTAGATATTAACATTGAGGGCAGTGGAGCTACCCAATCATGCTTGAAGATGATAAGGAAGAGGAAATGTCTAGTGGAAAACCTAAAGGATGTTTTAGGAAGAAAGTGAAATTGGAAATGGAAGGAAGAATTGTTTGGTTTTAGTTCTAGAAAGAAGAGTAGTTAGTAGTAAGAGTTATTCTTGTTCTAGTAGAAAGAACGTATGAAACGATTGCTTTCCCTTCAAATGTAATTATGAAATAAAGTTTAGTTGCAGTTGATTTATATTTGCGTGATTGTGTTCCTAAATGTTAATTATGTGTGTTAAATTGGAACATGAAAGTGTGGTCTGGTGAATTGACCAAAAGTGTATGATAATCGGCTGAATGAACGGCCAAGTATGATTAATTTTGAGTCGAATGAAATGACTTATACATGTGTTAACCGATCGATTGAACGATTGGTGGTCAAGTAAAATGACCTATGAATTGAATGTTAGTCTGTTGAAACGCCCTAATTCAAGTATGAGTATTAATATTGTTGGTCTGTGAAATGACCAATAAGTCTGATGAAACGACTTATGAGAGTAATACCGGCCTATTGAAAAGACCAAGGGTCTAGTAAATTGACCTATAACTTAATTAAATGTTTAGTCTATTGGGGCGACATATATTTATAGTATAAAAGTATTAAGCATTTAAGTATTGATAGTATAGGCTTGAGTAATAGTGCCTTGTATTCGTAGTACCGATAAGTATCGTAAAGAAGATGGTGTCGTAAGTAAGTACCCAAGTAAGAACTTTAATAATCGAAGAGTTGGGATCAAAAGCGAGGTCCGTGGTCAAGGATCTGATGAAAAATGTGAAGTGTGCAAAAGGGAAGCACAAGACTAATGAGTATTGGTACAAAAAGAAGAAAATGAATTTGAAACCTGAAGTGTTAGAAGTACCTTTAGTGATGGATACTCCGACTAATGAGTTGAATCCTATATTGCCTATGTATAAGAAGTGCCCTTTGACAATAGGTGATGGAGAACTCGAGGTTGACCTAATAGAGTTGAAAATGAATGAATTTGACATTATTCTGGGATTGGATTGGTTAGCTGCTTACCATGCAAAAGTAGATTGCTTTAAGAAGGAAGTACATTTTGGATTACCTTCTGGAGAGGAGTTTTACTTTCAAGGATCGAAGCCGAGAAGTCGATCGGGTCTTATATCAGTGATGAAGGCTCAGAAGATGCTACGAAAAGGATGCGAGGGATTCTTGTCTTACATAGGCGAGACGGATGGAAAGGAAGTGAGCATAGATTCTCCATCAGTAGTAAAAGATTTTAAGGATGTGTTCCCAGAAGATTTGCCTGGATTACCACCAGAAAGGGAGGTGGAATTTTCTATAGACCTAGTACCAGAAACTACACTGATATCGAAGGCACCATACCGGATGGCGCCAAATGAACTTAAGGAACTGAAGGAACAACTATAGGAAATTTTGGATAATGGTTTGATTAGACCGAGTGTTTCACCATGAAGTGCACCGATATTGACTGTAAAGAAGAAAGACGGATCGATGAGAATGTGTATCGACTCTCGGGAGTTGAATCGAGTGACGATTATGAATCAGTACCCGTTACCAAGGATTAATGACTTGTTTGAAAAACTTCTGGGAGTGTGTTAGTTCTCGAAGATAGATTTGAGATCGGAATATCATCAGTTGAGAGTAAAGAACGAGGATGTTGCGGAGACGGCCTTTATGGCAAGGTTCGGTCATTATGAGTTGTTGGTTATGCCGTTGGGTTGACAAACACGCCAGCTGCAATTATGGAATTGAGGAATATAATATTTCAGGAATTCTGAGATAAGTGAGTGGTTGTGTTTATGGATGATATCTTGGGTTATTCTAAGACTAAGGAGGAACATGAAGAACATTTGAGGTTAGTTCTACATATTTTGTGGAGACAAAAGTTGTACGCTAAATTCAAGAAGTATGAATTTTGGCGGGAGAGAGAGTGGTATTATTAGGGATTATGGTATCTAAGGATGGGATTGAAGTGGATCCAAGGAAAATAGAAAATATGGTATGTTGGGAGAGACCAACCACAGTTAGTGAAATAAGAAGTTTCTTGGGGCTAGCAGGTTACTACAGGAGATTTGTTGAAGGATTGTCGAAGTTACCGGGACCGTTGACTAGATTGACACAGAAAGGAGCCAAGTTCGTTTGGTCCGAGGAATGTGAAAAGAATTTTCAAGAGCTGAAGAGTCGGTTAGTATCCGCACCTATTCTTACAGTGCCATCAGGATCGGACGGGTTTGTGATATATAGTGACACGTCGTTGAAAGGATTAGGTTGTGTGTTGATGCAGAACGAGAAGGTGATAGCTTATGCGTCAAGGCAACTGAAGAACCATGAGAGGAATTACCCGACCCATGATTTGGAATTAATAGATGTAGTGTCTGCCTTGAAGATTTGGAGACATTATTTATATGGAGTAACATGTCAGATTTACACTGATCATAAGAGTCTTAAGTATATTTTCACCAAAAGGAACTTAATATGAGGCAAAAGGGGATGGATTATGATTGTACAATTTTATACCACCTAGGAAATGCCAATGAGGTGGCTGATGCTTTGAGTAGGAAAAATGAAGGAACCCTAGCGACGTTGATTTCTAAGGGGGTAAGTGCATGGGATAGCATTGAGTTTCAAGTATAGAAGCGAGAGTTAAAAGGGTATCTGGCTCAGTTAAGTATTCAGCCAACACTGTTAGACCAAATCAAGGAAGCACAAAGAATAGATGAAGAGCCGTGAGGATACATTAGAGTATGGCAAAAGGAAAGATAATAGATTTTTGTATAGAAGACAAAGGGATTTTTAGGTATCAATCGAGAATTTGAGTACCTAGTGAAAAGGATATAAGAAGAGAGATTCTGCAAAAAGTACACTGCCAAAAGTTTCCGGTACATTCTGAGTGTATGAAGACGTATAAGAACTTAAGGGAATCATTTTGGTGGAAATCATATGAAGGGAGATGTGGTAAAGTTGTATAGAGATGTTGGATATGTCAACAAGTGAAGAGTGAACACTAGAAACCAGCGGGATTGTTGCAGTCTTTACCGATACCAGAATGGAAATGGGAGAATATAGCAATGGACTTAGTGGTTGGATTACCAAGGATGTTGAAGGGCCATAACACAATTTGGGTTATAATGGACAAACTTACGAAGTCGGCCCATTTCTTGGCAATTAAGGTGACAGATTCATTGGAAAAGTTAGCTAAGATATATGTGGATGAGATAGTGAGATTGCATGGAATACCAGTGTCGATAGTGTCCGATCGGGATGCGAGGTTTACGTCAAAGTTTTGGAAGAGTCTACAACAGGCTTTGGGTACCGAGTTGACGATGAGTACAGCTTTTCACCCACAGACAGACGGACAATCAGAAAGGACGATTCAGACACTTGAGGATATATTGAGGGCCACATCACTGGATTGGCAAGGGACTTGGGACGAACACTTTCCATTAGTAGAATTCGCTTACAACAACAGTTATCGCACTAGCATCGGTATGGCACCGTATAAAGCTCTGTATGGACACAAGTGTAGATTGCCTACTTGTTGGGACGAAGTTGGTGAGAGAAAGTTGATGGGACCAGAGATTGTTCAACTAACCGCAGATAAGGTACAACAGATCAGAAAATGGTTATTGACCGCTCAGAGTAGGCAGAAGTCGTATGCAGATCGCCGACGACGTGATCTAGGATTTCAGTTGGGGGATCGAGTCTTCTGGAAGATTTCGCCAACAAAGGGAGTTTGGTATTCGCGGGAAGCTAAGTCCGAGATATGTGGGACCGTTCGAGACTCTAGAGCGAGTAGAGTTAGTGGCTTACAAGTTGGCCTTACCACCTTTGCTTACTGGTGTGCGTGATGTTTTCCATGTCTTGATGTTGAGAAAGTACATCTCTGAACCGAGTCATGTGATCGAGTATAGGCAGATGAGATTTCATGCCGAATTGAGTTATGATGAACAACCGGTGAAGGTGGTAGACCGGAAAGATCAAGTATTGGGGAACCGTGTTATTCCTTATGCGAAAGTGAAATGGAGCAATCGGAAAGAGAAGCAAAGTGGGAGCTCGAGAGTGAGATGCGAGAGACGTATCCCACCCTATTTGCTGATTGAATCCGTTTGGTTTGGAGGACCAAACCCTTTTAAGGGGGTAAGAATGTAGTAACCTGAATTTTTTTGTGTATATTTTATTAATTGTTTTTTTTAATTAATAATGGGTTACGTTAATTATTAGACAAGTATGCATTGGGCTTAAGTTTTGGACTTGGGCTTGGGGTTTAAATAAATATAGGACCCATCAAGGTTTGGGTTTAATAAATCCCAGTAGGTTTAGGAAATTGAAACCCACCCTATATATTTATCCCCCTCTTACCCTAACCCTCAATATTTACCAACGAGGATAGCAATTAACGCAAAGATAAATGGAAGAGAGGGAGGCGGCAGGAGATTGAGAGAAATAGAGAGAGAAGCCGTGGGAAAGAAAGGAAGAAGGCTTGGATTGGAAGAAGGAAAAAAGGAAGAAGTTTAGTAAATATCAACCTAGGTAAGGATTCGTTTTGTCTAATAATTATTATTCTTGAATTTTAAAACCTAGAAAGCCCTAGATCAATAATAGGGATTTGGGGTTTAACCATAATCAAAGTATGATTATTGTTTCAATATTGAGTATTAATCCTAAGTCTAGTATTGATTAATCTTGGCATGTTGAAATCTAATTGTGAGATGGGGATTTACATGCTAGGGGATTAAAAGAGCATTGTTAGAGTTTAGTTTATGTGCGTGTGTTTCTGTGTGTATGTGTTTCCGTGTGTGTGTGGGTGTGTGTTGGGTGTGTGTTGGGTGTGTGTTGGGTGTGCTGTAGTGTGTGTATATGCATGTATGCGTGTGGGTGTGTGTTTTAGTATGTGTAGTAGGTGTTTTGTAAGAGAAAGAAGTAAGAAAAGAAAAGAGAGAAAAGAAAGAAGTTGTCTGGAGAAAAAGAAATAGAAAATAAAGAAAAGAGAGAGAGAGAAGAAGAAGAGAGAAAGAGAAAGAATCAGGAGAGAGAGAGAGAGAGAGAGAGAGAGAGAGAGAGAGAGAGAGAGAGAGAGAGAGAGAGAGAGCGCATGTATATGTGTGGGTAATGTGTGTGCATTGTAGTATATGTATGGGTATATGTATTGTGGACTAGATTACCATTTACCATATAAAGACATGGAGGAAGTGAAGTATCAGTTTAGCCTAGAATATCTAGTAAATTACAGAATAGTCTTAAGGATTTCTCGATTCTGTTAATCAGTCCTTGAGTTTAAAAGTTAATGATGGATGTGGTTTTACCCATCCAAAAGATATGTTCCTAAGCTTATTTTCTGTTCGAAACCTTGAGAATTTAATGTATTTTGTTAGTGTTTTGATAGTTCAGGGGCTGAAGCGCAACAATGCTGAAATCGGGGACAAAACTGACATTTGGAAGCTTTTGGATTAAATTGGAATTATTGGAAAATCCAGGGACTAAACTGGAAATATGGAAATTTTGGACGAATTTGATTTCTAAAAATTCGTGGGATTAAATGAAAAATAAAATCCCAAAGAGCGAAGCGCAAAAGAAGTCATTACGGTGGTCAAAGTGGACTTGGCAATTGTAGGAACGAAATGAATATACTTTTGGTATAAAACAAGGAATATCAACTGAGCCAAGGCATTGGCCGAGCAATTGGCCGAGCAAATGGCCAAAACACCGGCCAAACAACAAGGCAAGCGGCCGGCCAAGGAGCAGTGCTGGGCCAAGCTGTTTGGTGCAAACGAAAAATCCAACATTTTGAGCAAAGTGAGCAGAACGAGTTGGGTCAATTGGAACGACTCGTTTTCACGAGTTGGGTCTAATTTTGGGCCTGTCACACGGCTGTTTCCCAATTCCTTTTAAAACAAGGGTTTATATTTATTTCTTTTCTAATTCCTTTTTAACCTAGGATTGATATACTATATATATAAATGGTGGGTAGCTACTGTGGGGGGGGGGGAATTCATTCACAGCCGTGGCACTGTAGAAGGAGATATTGGAGCCGTGCACTGTATTGCTTGGGAAGAACATAATTACTTCCTCCGTCTCCGATTCAATTGAAGGTTTATGATTTTTATGTTTTATTTTGTTTTTGTAATTTTTATTATGAGTAGCTAAATTCCTTTTCGCGGATTGGACGTAACAATTGTCGAATTCTTATGCTAATAATGTTTTAATTCTTCCACACTTTTCTTGTTCTTGTTCAATGAAATTTGCTTAATTTATTTTTAGATTTCAACATTATTGATTGATATTGTTGGTCTTTAAATTACTAGGGTTTAAATTACTACACTTGCGTGGGTAATTTTTACATTGGCCTAGATTTCATTGAATAGATCCAATTGAAGACCTTGCGGAAATTAAAAGGGTCTAAAATCAATTGTTCTTTGGCTCTTAATGAATTGCGTTTTTGTTAATTTGATCTTGCGTGATAATTGATAATTACTCAATAATAGAATTGCAACCCTGCCATCTAACCGTCCCAACTCTTATTAAAGTGAACGATTTCTTGAACAAGATTAGTAATTGTTTTTATAAATTAGCATAAGAAGGAGATAATTGTGAAACCCAATCCGTGAATCCTTGTCATTCTTGATTTCAATATCTGTTTTATTTTAATTAGTTAATTTATTTGCTTTTCAATTTAGTTTATTTTAATCAATCAAAATCAAACCCCTCCCTCTTGTTTCGTTTACACTAATTAAATCAACTTGTTAATTCACTCAAGTCTCTGTGGTTCGACCCTTACTTTTGTATATTGCTACTTCGGTAACTTGTACACTTGCAAGGTATTTTTATTACACAGTGGAGTTTTATCCATCAAGTTTTTGGCGCCGTTGCCGGGGACTTGTTGTGATTTTTAACAAGTTTATTTAATCGGTGCATGTTTGGTCGCCGGTCATTGGATCCTAATTTGATTCCTTTGAACGACGATATAGACAAAGTTGAGAGAGGCATTCCCTCTACTCAAGTGAGCGAGACCGATTCTGAAACTTCTGTCGCCAAGACAGAGGTAACTTTAAGTGAATTAGAAACTTCTTCCACCGAGGGAGAAGAATTTGAATTTGATATGGCGTTCCAAGCACCCACCATGGATGCCTTCTCTAGGCCGCGGGTGGACACATCTGTGTCATGCATTGTGTTGACTGATGCAACAAAAAGTTACGAGGTAAAAGGCCATCTGTTTAACATGATCCCTCAATTTCATGGACTCCCCTCTGAAGATTCTTTGAATTTCTTGAGGGAATATATGATGATTGTGTCTAGTTTTCCTTTGAGAGACGGTGTGACTGATGAGCACTTAAGATTGAAATGTTTTCCCTTTGCTTTGAGGGATAATGCTAAGAAGTGGCTCATGTTGCTCCCACCTAGGAGCATTAATACTTGGGATGAATTGAATGATATATTCTTGAGAAAATACTTCCCACATGCTACATTAGCCACCTTTAGACAGAAAATCATTAGGTTCACACAGGACTCATTTGAGGCATTTCATGAAGCATGGGACAGATTTAAGATGCTTTTGGTGCAATGTCCCCACCATAATTTTCCTTTGCCTTTATTGCATCAAACTTTTTATGGGGGGTTGACACAAGCCGATCAGGCTATGGTGGATAATGCAGCCGGAGGCTCTTTAGGAGCCAAAACTGCGGATGAGACCCAAAATCTTTTTGAGCGATTAGCATCTAATTCGCAACAAAAGGGGTCAAGGGGTAAAACAAATAGTGTGAATGGAATAGGGTTGAGTGATGAGATTTCAAAACAAATTGCACTTCTTAATCAAAAATTTGATAAGTTGGCCATGAGTAGTACTTCCAATTCTGCATCCAATGTGTCATCTGTTGGTAATGTAATGCATGATAATTGTGTAACTTGTGGTTCTAACACTCACTCTTATGAAGTTTGCCCCACCACTAGTCCCCATTTATATAAACATGAGCAGGTACAGGCAATGCAAGCATATATGCAGAGTTTCCCGCAGAACAACCCATTTTCACAGACATACAATCCGGGGTGGGGGAAGCACCCTAATTTTTCTTGGGGAGGAAATCAACAGCAGAATAAAACTCTCCATCCCCAACCACCACCGCAGGGACCCTTTGAGAGAAACAGAGAGCCTTGGGAAGAGCCCATGATGCAGTTAAAGATGGAGCAACAACAGTACAAGATGGAACAACAACAAGCCTTCAGAAATCATGAGGCTGCCATGCAGAAGTTACAGACCCAAATTGGACAGTTGGTGGAAGCGGTACAAGGCCAAAGACAAGAAAATTTTCAAAACCCACCAGAGCAAGCCAAGTCTATCGTGACTATTTGGGATGAAAGCGATGAGATTGAGGAGGTATTTCTTTCTTCTCTTGATGATTTTGAATGTGATAATATTGATAATGTTAGTGAGGAAGAGGATGAGATTGGGGAGGTTCAAGATGTATTTTCTGCATTAAATTTAGAAACCCCTCCTCCCAATGTTGTGAAAACCACACCCCAGAGAGGTGTGGAGTTTGAAAAGATTAAACATGTTCAAAAAGACCCCGGGTGTTTCACTATCCCAATTTCTTTAGGGGGTCAAAATTTTAAAGGTTTGTTGGATCTTGGGGCAAGTGTTAATGTGATGCCCTTTCATGTTTTTAGAAGTTTGGGGGTATGTGAGTTGAAACCACCCATGAGAGACTTGCAATTGGCGGATCTCTCAATCAAAAGACCTTTAGGGGTTATTGAAGGGGTGTTGGTTAAAATCGATAAAATCATTATCCCTATTGACTTTTATGTGATGTGTATGGAGGGATCAAGTGAGGAACAACTGAAAACTCCCATTACGCTGGGAGGCCATTTATGTTTGACACTAAGGCCACCATTGATGTGTGTCAAGGGGTTGTGTCCTTGAGAGGTATGGGGGAGGAATGTAAATTTTGTATGCTTAAAAATGATAAGAAACCCTCCCCCACAGATGGTTTTGTAGGAGCCATAACCGATTTTCCAATTGTCAAATATGATGTGAATGGATGTGAGAAAAGTGGGGATAATGCGGACGTGTGCCCCTTGGCTAGTAACATTAAAGCCGACCAATACTCTAGGAGTAACGGGTCGTATCACTCCCCACACGACTCCCATAAAGAGTCGATTCCATCACATCTACCACAAGGGCATTCAAAACTTAAAGTTAGAGAGGAGAGTTATTTGCTTGATTTATCTGAGACTATTTTTGCTAATATTTTTGTTCAATATAACCTCTTTGATCTTGTTGAGAAAGATGTTCCGCAGATGAAGGAACAAACTAAGTTTGGGGGCAAGAGCCCCAATAAAAAGAAAAGAAAAAGGGTGAAGCATAAAGCACCCAAAGTTCCGTGGGCTCCACCTGAATTAATTAAGAAAGGGACCTACGCATGGAAGGAAGTGGGCGTTTGTGCCCGAGAAAATCAAAAGTGGTCAAAGGGCCGAAAAGCAAAGGCCAAATCCATTGAGGCCAATCTCAACCCCAAGTAAGTGGGGCAACGGTCGGGCTAACGACCTTAACCAAATGCGCTAATTGGGAGGTAACCCAAGTAGGTATGTTTTATTGCTTTATTTATTTGCTTTGTTGTGTCATATCGGCCTTTGAACCCGAATCATGTTTTTGTTCTCTTTGCTATGAGGACATAGCATGTTTTGAGTTTGGGGGTAGATATCTCTCCGAGTTTGTGGGTTTATAGGGGAGTGTATATAGTGTCACCCTCCAAAAAAATAGAAAAATTTAAAAATTTTGTTCTCATTATATGTTTGGAAGTTGGCCAACGTCCGTGATGATTTGAGAGAGTTTTTGATTGAGTTTTGCTAGTTTGTGCCAATTTGAATATGTTAATTAGAATTGCATTAATACATGTAAAACACAATTGCACCACCATTCACTTCCATCATTTTTCTTGATCATTGTTACTAATTTAGGAGACCTTTATAGGATCACTTTGACATTCTCGGGATCCCTAGAACATGTTTGTATTACTGTCAATAACACATCAATTAGGCTATTCGGGAAGTGATATGTGGCTATTTCTTTGAACCCTATTTGTGAGCCTTTAACTTTCTCGTCACTTATACAAAATTTTCCGCTAGAACCCCTTTTGAGCTTGAAAAAGAATGGAATCTCTCACAAAGTGGGAGGTTATTTTAGACCACCATTTGCCTTCTTTTGTACCCTCATTATCCTACCCTTTTAACTTATACACTATTTTCTTACCTTTTCAAGAAAGTGAAACTAGGGAATGAATGACAATTTTGGGGGATGTTTTGAAAATCAAAGGATTGAGTGGAAAATGGTCATGAAAAGAAAGTAAGGGGGCATGTTATGTAATGAAAAGAGGGGCTTGAGCTAAAAGTATTGAATGCACATTCTCCGTGATATATTTGTGCAAAAAAAAAAAAAAAAAAAAAAAAAAAGAAAAGAAAAGAAAAGAAAGGCCGAGCCCTCTCTAATGTTGAAGTGGAAAGCGATCAAAAAGAAAGAAAGGTGATCAATCCCAAGTTTGAAAGTATACAAAATTATAAGTTTGGGGGTTAAATCAATGGGTTGGCTTGGAGCGGAGTGATAAATTTCAATGTGAGGATGTAAGATGAAGACTTTCTAGTTTCACTTGCTTGACTTCGTATGTCCTTGCCTTAATTTGGAGCCGTGAACCTAGCCCGCGTTTATCGCGAAACATTACAAACCGTAAAGCCATATTTGATCCCTAAAGAGTAGCCGGGTTGACAGTTTTGTTTAAATATGCATATGAGTGTCCCTTGTGCAGAAATTTCATCTTAGAGCATGTGGTTAGTGACCCTATAAAATATCTTACTTTGGTGACAATGATCTCCCATATTTCATTCATCATTCAGGCCGAGGTGGAAAATTGTGGGTTAGATGCATTAATGTAATTGTAATTGCATATTCTTATTGGCACTTATTTAGCATATTATGTGAGAATCTGAGACTTGTTTGGCCGACAACCTTGTATATATTGAGAACATATCAAAAATATTTTTGTTGATTGTTTTTATTTGTTAAAGTAGTAGTTTTGTTTTATTTTACTCGAGGACGAGCAAAAGATAAGTTTGGGGGTATTTGATGGATGTGGTTTTACCCATCCAAAAGATATGTTCCTAAGCTTATTTTCTGTTCGAAACCTTGAGAATTTAATGTATTTTGTTAGTGTTTTGATAGTTCAGGGGCTGAAGCGCAACAATGCTGAAATCGGGGACAAAACTGACATTTGGAAGCTTTTGGATTAAATTGGAATTATTGGAAAATCCAGGGACTAAACTGGAAATATGGAAATTTTGGACGAATTTGATTTCTAAAAATTCGTGGGATTAAATGAAAAATAAAATCCCAAAGAGCGAAGCGCAAAAGAAGTCATTACGGTGGTCAAAGTGGACTTGGCAATTGTGGGAACGAAACAAATATACTTTTGGTATAAAACAAGGATTATCAACTGAGCCAAGGCATTGGCCGAGCAATTGGCCGAGCAAATGGCCAAAACACCGGCCAAACAACAAGGCAAGCGGCCGGCCAAGGAGCAGTGCTGGGCCAAGATGTTTGGTGCAAACGAAAAATCCAACATTTTGAGCAAAGTGATCATAACGAGTTGGGTCAATTGGAACGACTCGTTTTCACGAGTTGGGTCTAATTTTGGGCCTGTCACACGGCTGTTTCCCAATTCCTTTTAAAACATGGGTTTATATTTATTTCTTTTCTAATTCCTTTTTAACCTAGGATTGATATACTATATATATAAATGGTGGGTAGCTACTGTGGGGGGGGGGGAATTCATTCACAGCCGTGGCACTGTAGAAGGAGATATTGGAGCCGTGCACTGTATTGCTTGGGAAGAACATAATTACTTCCTCCGTCTCCGATTCAATTGAAGGTTTATGATTTTTATGTTTTATTTTGTTTTTGTAATTTTTATTATGAGTAGCTAAATTTCTTTTTGCGGATTGGACGTAACAATTGTCGAATTCTTATGCTAATAATGTTTTAATTCTTCCACACTTTTCTTGTTCTTGATCAATGAAATTTGCTTAATTTATTTTTAGATTTCAACATTATTGATTGATATTGTTGGTCTTTAAATTACTAGGGTTTAAATTACTACACTTGCGTGGGTAATTTTTACATTGTGTAAGTACCCCAATCTGGATCACCCCCTTTCAAACACACGGGAAACACCGCAGACTCATCAACGCAGTCTCGACGACCTCTGGCACTCAAAACCCTCTCAAAACCCCCAGCCAAACCAAGGGAGGAGCCTTTCTAGGATAAAAAGGGACAAAAGGACCTTTTGGGAATTTTCAGGAAATTGGAAAAGCAATAATGGTCCGTACGGACCTCTTTGCTTTAATAATTACTGAATCCTCTTAAAGTCCACAATATTCTCTCAAATCCCGGGGAAAATGATTACCCCCCTGCAGAGTTGGTCCGTACGGACCTCTTTGCATGTCAACTTGGTCCGTACGGACCTTATTGCACAGGGAACATCATAATTGCAAATATTCCTCCATCATCACAGATTCCCTCAAATCGAGGAAAACCAAAAGTCTGGATTACCAGGGAGGTCCGTACGGACCTCTTTGCACCAAATCTGGCACTATAAATAGAGGGCTCCCCCTCCTCATTTTCACACACCTCCCACTTCTCTCTTCCTCCCTAGGCCTTCTGGCTTCCCCTCTAAGTCCTTCCGAGGCATTCCCGGCCCCTTTCGGATCCTTCCGAGGCCTTCCGAGCCCCCTCGTGGTGCTCCGAAGCCTCCCCGAGCGCTCCCGCGACGCTCCCGCGCTGCCCCGAGGCACTCTCGAGGTACTCTGAGGCCCCTCGTGGTACTCCGAGGCCTTGCCTGGTCTTTCCACGGTGTCCCGGCTCTTTCCGAGTCAAACCGGCGATCCCAAACCACGCCGAAACTCTGCCCGAGTGATCCCGACGATCCCCACGCACGCCGAACCTCTGCCCAAACGCAGCCTGCAACATCAACGCACGCCGAACCTCTGCCCAAACGCAGCCTGCAACATCAACTCACGCCGAAACTCTGTCCGCAGACAACCGGCCCTTCCCGAAGCAATCCCGATCCGTACCGGAACGCTACTCCGACCTCAAACACTATTCCCCAGCGGAAGACAGACACAAACCAACATTGGTAAGGCTTCCTTCCATTACTATTTCAATACATTTCCATACATAGCATACAATGTAGACATCCGATACAGCATGCATTTTTAAAAGCACACACACACACACACACAACATTTAAAGGATATTAGGGGTATCCGAAAGACTCGTTTTACGAGGCGACTCGGGTGAGCTCTAATATTCTAATATTCTCTTCCCGAGGAGTCATCTGACCTCCGAACTCAAAATCTCATCACACAAAAACAGTTTAAAATTATCTTTAAACTGATGCCCTTTTTCAATGTTTTGGGCTTAATAAAAACGGCGTGGCGACTCTACAAATGCGAAAACAAACGGCGAGACACCTCCAACCTGAAAAACGCTGCAAAGCGGGAAATGCCAGATGCCGGGGCGCGAACGCGCTGCCTCTCGGATCCGGGTAATTTCAGTTGGCGACTCCGCTGGGGACTTTTTGTTTTATAATCTTTTTAAACAAAACAAAAGATTTTTAAAACGATGATGAGGGTCAAACTTTCATTTTACCCCTTTCTTTAACTGTTGTGTGTGTGCACGTGCTTCGTTTTTATTTTACAAAAAAAAAATACAAAAAAAATGCATCAATATACATCTGTGCATACATTTAAAATTCTTCAAAAACTTCTGTTTTACTCGGAAAAGAATTTTAGAGACCGCACACTACGCGCAATGCCGCCTCGGTTACACCGCACTCTACTCACACCGCCGCTTGCTACACCGCACGCTACGCGCACCGCCGCCTCGGATACACCGCACACTACAACCCTCAACCCGAGTGGTCTCAGTTGCAGTCCGTTTGGTCTTCCTAGGCCTCTTGGACGCGCACGGGATCATTCCAAACATCCCATCCTAGCCAAGCGTCAACCCCGCACGTTTGAGTCTTGAGTCACACTCTGTCCGTACTCGGTTGGTTTTTACCCCTCCGTGTCATACACTGATACATATACCATGCCGGCCATTTTTCGAGTCAAGGCTCGGAACTCAAGATCCTCGCAAGCAAAGCGATGAAAGGTCATGCTAAAATCTTGACCTCGATCTTGATTTCCGGCTATACCTGCACGATGTTCCGTCCCGGATATACATCCATGCTCACATGACACCATGTCATCACGCCTTTGATACGTCGCCCATGACAATATGACCACCAACGCCTAACGTCACAGATCCCTTGTGCAAGCAAGGTAAAGAGAGGTCATGCCGAACTCTTGACTCCGATCTTGACTCAGTGGCCGGCTCGGTTCACTATTCACATGGCTAACGCATCAAAACGAACATGACAGCTCGGTCCTTAGGTTCGATTTTTCTTTAGGCCGGTGGAAACCGCTTGCACTATAGGACCCTCGCCCGGGCCGTCCACCCCGGGATGTCGAAATACAAAAGTGCAAAACGAGGGGCTTATAGCCGCACAGATGGTCTCCACTGACCCAAGATCTAGCATAGTTGCGAAAAAGAAGAGCAATCTTTTCCAACCTACCTAGGATTCTGAGAAAATACTGTTTTAAGTAAATTAAAACAACAACAAAAATAATAATAAAAGAAACGGAAACCGCATGCCACGTGAGCTTTCCCCTTTTATCCCATTAGGCCATTCCCGTGTCTAAACCTTGCCCATCACCCTCCAAATAACCGAGAGTGGTTGAGAATACCCGAGAGCCGCCTTTTCGCATCGAGGTCACAAGGTCCGATAGCCCTTCCAGCTTCAACGGTCCGCACCGTCCGCTACTCTCCCATGACGGATCAACAGATAACGGTGAGGGAAACGGAACCCCGCCACTAAGGAACCTCCGCACAATGGAGGAGGTGCTGCGAGCCTTCGAAACCATCAAGAAGCGCCAAGAAGAGCAGCAAGCCTGGATCGTAGACACTCTTGCGTCTTCGAGGAACCGTTGCAGCTTCCCAACCCGACGGAACCTTTGTTCTCATAGAGGACGAAGACATACCGGCTCCCTGCCTTCTCAAAGCTATCGGCAAGTTCCGCCTCCGCCAAGCTACGAGATCCCAAAGAACGCAGCGCCTCTCGCTCAAAGCTCCCCTCGGGCGTCGGTCAAGCGGCTCCGACATGTCCGCCTCGGCACGGTCGGTTTCCGGCTCACGCACATCAAGCTCGCACCAACAAAGCACACATACGTGCTCGCTCCGCCAAATCCCAATGCATCTCGGTATCCCCAGATTCAACCCTCTGCCTCTATACGAGCCTCGCAACCACAACCAGAAGTCCCCATGCTTACCTGGGACAGGCATCCCGAGCGGATATCCCGACATCTCAAGTTTGCCACCTCGCTAGTCCGCCAATTGGGGCTAACGAATCATTTCCCAGCCTCCCAAACACAACCCTTAGCGGACCTCGGCAATCACGCCTCAACTTCAACACCCAGGGTATGGGTTGGTATACACTCAACTACCTCCCCAAGACTCCCGAATGGCGATCCCATCGCCCAATCCACCCCCATCTTCGCTTCCGTCCCCAAAACGGTAACCCACCTCGCAGCAGTGATCCTCACATGGCTTGGCCGATCGAACAAATGAAAGACATGCAAGGCAAGCTAGCTAGTTCTCGGAAGGACTCCCTCCCGCCTACCGATCCGAACAAAGTGGTCCCTCTCCCTCCAAAGTTCGGGATGCCGGAAATGGAAAAGTTTGACGGGACAGAATGCCCAAAACCCACATCGACACCTACGTCCCGGGTATGAGAGCCAAAGGGGCAACCCTCAACAGATGGCGCATCACTTTCGCATTCCCTCAAATCCACAAAGCATTAAGGTGGTTTCTCAATGTGAAGGCGTAAAACCGCTCCACATGGGATCAAATCGCTGAAATCTTCCCGGAGAAGTATCGCGCCAACCTTGAATGGGAGACAAACCGTCATGACCTGCAAGCCACCGAACAAAAGGATGACGAATCAAATGGGCGAGTTCTACAAAAGATGGAACCGGAAGCTAAGCGAGATAATGGATCCACTTTCCAAAGAAGAGCAGATGGACATCTTCCATTCCCGCCTCAAGCCATCTTTGAGGACCTTGATCGCTCACCATTTCTATCCGGATCTCCGTGCCATGGTCAACGCCGGACAAAGTTTGAAAAGACTCGAGTCTTCAAAAGGCAACAAAGAACCCCCGCCTCGTCTTACCGTTATCGAACAAACCCGGCAACTTCAACTCCCGCCCGACCAAAGGAAAGGAAGCAAATGAACAAGACACTACATTCAAAACGGAGCTCAAGTAAACCGCGATCAAGCAGCCCCAAAGAATAACAATCCCCCTCGCTTCCCACAGCCCAAAGATTTAGATAACCTGGAGATGCCCTTGGGTCAAGTATTTGAAGCTTTGGTGAAACGAAATCTTCTCAAACCACTCGAGAATTTCCAACCGAAGACTCCCAAACCCAACATGGATATGAGCAAGCATTGCGCCTTCCACAACTACCCCGGCCACACCACCGACAATTGCTTTGTACTCAAGCAGGTGGTCCAGGGGCTCATTGAGGAGGGAAAATTGGAACGCCCTCGTGGTCCCAATACCATCGGAAATCCATTCCCCCAAAACGACAGGGTAAACTCAATTGCCTTTGACGAAACTCCAAGCGAGAGCACCCCCGCAATTTCCGAAACCGTCGCAAGATGCCGTCCCGCTACGAATGGGAGCGTGAAACCAGAGTCAAGAGATCTCGTGACCGGGAATTCCGACAGGAACGCCCAAGGGCAACTGTCTCCCTACGATCTTTGCCCCAGCCAAGGCATACAAATGGATGGATTGAACGTTCTCTAGAAGAGACTGAGTCAAACGGTAGCACGGGAAGCGGTTTAGCCTTCACAGATGATGACTTTCCAATATGTGAGAATCGGCACAACGAAGCCCTCCTCATCCTCATAAAAATAGAGATGTTCTTCCTCCCGAACGTCTTGATTGATAACGGCTCCGCTAGCCAACATCATCGCTGGAGCACATCAAGCGACTCCGCATCGACCGCTCCCCGATAAGACCTTCACCTCTGTAATCCGAGCCTACGATTCCACCGCACGACCAATCGTAGGAGTCATCAATCTGAGGATCCAATTCGACGTACAACCGGAGCGGTAGAGTTCCAAGTCGTGGAAATTAAACCAACCTTCTCTCGCTTGTTGGGACGACCTGGATACATCGATGAAAGCAGATCATCTACTCTTCACCAATGCGTGAAATTCATCAATGCTAATGGAGCGATCGAAGTGATCCGCGGAAGCAAGCAGTAATGGCAAGTGCTTGGCCGCCAAGCTATGACCCGCAGGAAGGTCCCGACATGACCGAGTACTCTTCCCGTATAATTCTCCTACCCCGTCCCGCTACGAAGTGGATCCTTACATCCACGCTCTAAGCCGCGACGAGCCGGAAATCGAAGAACTCATGGGTCGATGACAACTCGATATATGCGATCGTGAAGAATGCTTGAGAGAGGATCAAGAGATGGATGCCCTAATGGAGATTGATCGAGGAGTAGACCCTTACTTCGCCGAAAACCCTCTTGCAAACCGGCTCATCACCGATCCCCGATACAAGACAACCCTCTAGCCGACACTCTCGGATCTTACTGGGACAAACCATCACAGCCTTAGTTCAATTCAACATTCCGGTGTCCGACTGGATGAACAAAGTGGCGCAACCTCCTCCAAGGCTTAATCGTGGAAGGAGATATAGCATGCCCCCTCGAATCGACATTGTAAATGTCGTCCAAGCAAAGATCCCCGTATAAAGAGGCAGATTCTATGAAAGTGATCAACATCAGCAAGAATCAACTCCGACCGCCGAATGCTTCGCCCTCCTAGAAGTAGCCCTCGCCGACTTCTATCATCAAAAACCCCCAAGTATTGGTGGCAACACTAATGGAGGGACATCATCAGTGGAGCAGCCAAAAACCTTCGCGATCCGGTTTGAAATCGAACCGCATGCAAGCTACTTTCCTCGACTCCATGCCAAGGGAAGATTGGCCACCGAACCAAGACCACTCCCTCTAGAGCTACACCCATCCGAGAGTAATGAAGCCTCGGTCCAATCCTCGTCGCCTATAGTCTAGCTTCGAGTCTTGTTGTCTGTGTATTCACATCTTTTGAGTCTTTTGACGGCTTTACGCCCGACGATTGTGAATCTTTGATCAACAATGTACAGCCTTTCACGCTTTCAATAAAAGGTCCGACCTTCCTAAAAAATCATTTCATTGCATCTTTAACAAATGATGGGATTAACTAATCAAAATAGTTAATAACAATTCATCTATACAAAAGACAAACACATTAATTAAATAAATGCATCAAGCAAACATTTAAGCATGTTGTCAAACGAGAGAAAAACCGGGCCCAAGCTGCCGAGAAGGTTTTAATCACAACGATTTGCAAGATTGCTGAAGAGCCAAAGAGACGCAAGTCCGACGCCATTTTCAGCACAAACCAGATCTTCCAATAACTCAAGAACGGGGAAACCACCTTCATGAAAAAGGAAGACCCACACACAGAAGGGGTCAAAACCAAGAGCGTCATGGCCCTGAAACGCCTCGCCTCTCACTTCGTCATCCTCGGGGACATGCCATACAAGAAACGCTACCATGGGCCACTCCTACGCTGCATCAGCCAAGAAGAAGCAAACAAGTTCATGAACGAAGTCCACAATGGGGCTTGCGGTCCCCACTATGAACGCCAGCAGCCCCGATGCAAATCATTCTCGTGATGGGCTACTACCGGATCTCCATGGAGGCAGATTGCAGCCACTTGGTCCGAAGCTGCGACCCGTGCCAACGGTTCTCCAACCTCAATCATCTACCTCCCCACGATCTCTACCGCATGACTACACCTCGCCATTTGCCACTTGGGGAATTGACGTCATCGGGAAAATCGCTCCGCCAGGCAGCAACGGTCACGAGTTCATCTTAGTAGCCATCGACTACTTCACCAAATGGGTCGAAGCCAAGTCCTACAAGGTACTCATCTCCAAGAAGGTCGCGCATTTCCTCAAGGAAAACATCATCTGCCGATACGGCATCCCAAATGAGGTCATATCAGACAATGGTTCACACTTCGAAGGGGAATTCGACAGACTGCTGTAAGTACCCAAATCTGGCTCATGCCTTCCGGTTAATTTTCCCGACATTTCGATAAATTTCCCGGTAATTCCCCGGACCTTCCTAGTGTTCCGGAAATGTCCTGGAACAGTCCAAATTTAAATTAGGGCTGTAAGGAGCCTTCCTAATTAAGAAAACACGTTTTTCTTAATTAGGGAGAAGCTTCTAGAATGATGCCACCTTGCATGGTTCTAGAATGCTGAGTCACAATGGATAAGACCGCACGGCCTCATTTGCAAAGGGCCTGCAGCCGCACGGCTTCATTAGCCTTATCCAGACAGCCTATAAATAGAGCCCTCCTCTACCCATTTTAATCATCAACAATGAGCATAATACTCTCATAATACGAATAAGATCCCCCAAGGAGCTGCTGGAAGTCCAAGAAGGTGAAGAAGAAGCTCAAGAAGCCATCTCCCTCCTCCTTGAAGACCCAAGAAGAACCTCTCCTCCTAGCTCCGTCCGAAGAAGCGAAGGAAACGATTGGTAACCTCGCACGCCCTAACCTTGCATTTTAATTGATATACTTGCTCATTGCATTCATATATCTTGCTTGGGACTTGGCATTTATTCATAAAGATCATATCTTTATCACCCCCTTTCCCCTTTGCATGCATTAAGACCTCATTTGTCATAAAAATGTAGTCTTTTTCATAAAGGTGTATCCTTTGCACCTAAAATCCCTATTTTCCAATAAAAACGTCATCTTTATGCATCATTTGCATATAAAGATCAAATCTTTTTCAATGAAAACGCATCCTTTGCATCAAAACCCCTTTTTCAATGCATCATTTGCATAAAAATCAAATCTTTATGCATCATTTGCATAAAGATCATTTCTTTAAATCAAAAGCATCATTTGCAACCTAAAAATGTCATCTTTTCATTAAAGAGTCATTTTTTATCATGCATTTCCCTTTCCCCAACCTTGGAACGGACCGGTGTAAAAGTTCTCATCTTTGCATCGTTCCTTCCATTAAAGGTTCATGATTTCTTTAGGAAAAGGATAACCTTGAACCCTATATCTCCGATTATCGCTTAAGAATGAGTATGAAGCCTCTATACGAGCTCGACCGTCTTAAAGCGTAGGATTGATGGGCTAAGGACATTCCTTCCTAAAGAACCTCATCTTTGACCCAAAAGAGAGTCATTCTCTCGATCACGCAAGTCCCGAGGGTCCCGAGGCTTAAAAATGCGATGATCATAAGTCATAAGATGAGGACGGGATCATAATCCCAAATACATAAATTCCAAGGAATCCCGAGCGACAACCAACAAATGGTTTGTACGTCCGGAAGATAACTTGGGACATTCCCCCCCCTTATTTTCAAACACATGCACACAAAGAAAGCACGCAAGCAAACACGATTAATGAAATCTAGGGAGACTTGCTCCGGCAAGGCACTTTGGGTGAACGCCAAACGTTCTTCCCAAGGGGTAACTTAACCTCCGAACCCATAAAACCTTTTTTTCAAAGTTTTGAGGTAATCAAAATGGCGTGGCGACTCCGTTTTTCAAATAACTCGGATGTCTTCAAACTCGCGTGAATTCCAATAAACAAAAATTTTGGGCACACATTCACAGTTTGGCGACTCCTACTGGGATCATCCCAAAGGAGAAAAGCTTTTATTTTCAAAACAAAAGTCGATACTTGGTATATAGGTGGACCCCACTTACCCTTCCCGTATCGCTCCCTAACCCGGCTTGGGATAACAAGGTGGTTTAACAATCCCACGTACTCAAGATCCCTTTTTGAAAAAAATTTTGAAAAAAATACAAAAAGCTTTTCCCTTTGAGTGGGTTAGACTCCCATCGCCGATTTCATTAATCGTGCTTGCTTTTTTTTTACCATGCATTGCATCATTTGCATCTTGGAATCTGTGCATACTTTGAACGGGAAACAACCCGAAAAATAGCAAAAGGAGTGGAACCTGGAAAATTGATCCATGCAGCCGCACGGCTAATCCTCATAGGATTCTCGACCATACGACCTCAAAGTGGGCAATTCCACCAGGAAAATCATGGTTAATCTGGGCAGCCCTAGCACCTTGGGGCTATTCAGCTCCATGACCGATCGGGCTCCCAAAAATTTACGTGCTTATGTGTTGCATTTTCCCCGTCCCGAAAATCATTCCTTTAAAACACATTTATGAAAATCTCTGTTTTAACTCAAAAAGGAACAATTTTTAGGAGACCGCACACTACGCGCACCCGATATATCCTCGTACACTTTTGCACGCACGTCCTCAAACCCGAGGGTGGTTCCACTGCAGCCACGGACAGCCTTACGATGCTCCCGGCGCGCACGGAATCATCCCAACCTCCCCATGGCAAAAGGTCGACCAATGCACACCCGTGTCACACGTTTCAAAAACCGTGACTTTTGGTTGGTTTTTGGTCTAGTCCGTGTCATATAGCCCAGTTGCATACCCACGTAAAGGTCAAGCCTTAGCTCATAACGGAAGCCAAGATTTTCGCTCAAGCGAAATTCCGCCAAAATTCCGACAAGGAAAAATCGGTGGGATCTTGACTCCGACATTGACTATTGACCTTGACCCGCACGGAATGCGTAAAAGTCAAGACCAAGTCTTTGCCAAAAAAATCAAAAGATCTTTCGCTCAAGCGAAGCTCGCCAAAATTCCGACAAGGAAAAATTGGCAAGATCTTGACCAAAGCATTGACTTCGATTCCGACTCAACACCGCGTATGCAACGAAGTTCAATGTGACACCGTGTCATCCGGCTTTTGCCGCCCGACCCATGCCTATTATATTCTGACATTACCGAAAGTCAAAAACCGTCATTCGCTCAAGCGAAACTCGTCAAAGATCCGTCGAGGCGTAGAGACGAGACTTTCCCGTATTGCCTTGACTATAATCCGCATCGCTCGTGCGTTGAAAGGTCCTATGACCCGCTAGACCCGATAGGAGCGTTTCTTACTCTGGCCGGTGGGATCCGCGTGCCCTATAGGACCCTCGCCCGGGCCGTCCACCCCGGGAGGTCGAAATACAGGTGGAATACGAGGGGCTTATAGACGTAGTGACGAACCCACCGATCCAGATCTAGAGTAGTTGTGAAAAAGAAGGGCGTAACCCCTTTTCCAACCAAATAGATATTAATAAAAGACACTGTTTTTAAGTAAACTTGAAGATTCTAATTTGCATATTGCCCGAGCCTTCACTCTAAACACCTACCCCGAGTCTAAACCTTTCCTATCCCTTTCCCGCAGCCGAGAAAGAAGTGGGTGAGAACACCGGCCGCCGACTTGTTAGCGCAGTAATCCTCGTACAGCCGCGTAATCCTCGCCATCAGCCCGTAGAGTCGAATGACCGATTTGACAGAAAACAAGGCCGGTTTGGGTAACCGCATGACTAGGGAAGAAGAGCTAACCTTAGCCCCGGAAAATGGGCCGTAAGGCCCATGAGGAACAGCAAGCCACGCTCATCGAAGCGCTTCGTCGTCATGGAGTTCAAATAGTGGTCGAGCCCAACGGTTCCTTGGTGATGATAGAAGATGAGCCTCCGTATGCGCCCATCTCGCCTCCATCCACCTATAACCAATGCCCTCCTCCATCCTCATACGATCCCTTATCCAGATTACCCTCTTCACCCTTTCCAACATCTCAAGCCATCAGATCCCAACACCCTCACCTCCTCAAGTGAGACCTAGCTTTGTCCCCTACCAACAAAGCAAACGCCTCGCCTATCCCTGCTACGCAGCCTCGCATTACCCCATGGGATTCACTCCCTCTCCTCGCATGGGCCATCCTGTGCATTTCCTAGGCCTCAAAATCAGCTCAATGACCCTCTCAATTCATGTCCCGCCACAACAGATCTTCCGCCTCCAACTTTGCCCACGTGACCCCAGGAGGTTCCGTGATCCTTTTTCCTACTTCGGAAATTATGAGCCTAATTCCTATGCCTCCGGCCGCCTCACTGAACACGGACCTCGGTCAAGTTTACACTTACTTCCCTCCAAAGATCCCCAAGCCTTGGTACCGCCTACCACCGTGCCACCCACCGTCCTTCCACCCAAGTCGATAAGCCTTCTCCTAATCGAGCAATCCTAAACCATCCCCCGACTCCGACATGGCTTGGCTAAGGGAACAAGTTAGGTCCATGCAAGAGAAGTTTGGGGAAATAGACACCAAGAGGACAAAGATACCGTATCACCGATCCCAACAAAGTTGTCCCTCTCCCTCCAAAATTCCGAATGCCGTAAATTGAAAAGTTCAACGGCACCGATTGTCCCCTGACTCACATTGAAAGCTACATTCTTGCCATGAGAGCCAAAGATTGTACACAAAGAACAAATGGCCGATCATTTTCGCCTATCATTAAAAGGTTCAGCTCTTAGGTGGTTCCCGCATGTGAAACCAGAGGCCCGAGCTACTTGGGACCGTATCAAAGAAGCGTTCCTAGAAAAGTATAAAGCCAATTTGAATCGGGAAACCAAATTTAATGACCTACAGTGGTACCCTACAACGTTCGGGATGAGCCAAGCAAGTGAATTCTACAAGAGATGGAATTGGAAGCTCAAGAAATGATGACCCCACTCAATGAAGAGGAACAGATGGAGATCTTCCAATCTTGCCTCGAAACCTCAACTAAGAGTCCAAATTGGCAATTACTACTATCCCGACCTTCGGGCAATGGTAAATGCCGGCACCAAGTTTGAGAATGCCTTCAATATGGCCCCGCCACAGAATGCAGCTTCTTATCGCTACAAAGCACCGGTGTCAAATGCCCCAAATTGCCACCGTAAAAGGAAAAGAAGTGATTGGCGCCGTTAATTACATTCGAATGAGAAAGCGGGATGTAATGCAGCCAAGCCGCCGCAAAGCCAAAGCTCCCTTTCTATACCGCCGAAGATTTCGGAATGCCACTAGAAAAGGTCTTCGACGGTTTGGTAGCCCAAGGACTCATCGACCTTGGAAAACTCGGGAAACCCGTAAAACCCCAAGATCGAATGGACGAGACCAAACACCTGTCGCTTTCACAATTATCATGGCCATAACACTAATGATTGCACCTACCCGAAGCTCCCGATCTCTCGCCTAGTTGAAGAAGGCAAGTTAGAACCACCTCGGGGTCCCAATGTGGTCAAGAATCCTCTTCCCGCCAACAACCGAGTCAACATGATCGAGTTCGAAGGAACAAATGGAAATGGTTTTGGAAATCCAAATGTCATAGATATCCCGAAATTCAATGTTCCTTATGCCGAATTACAAGGGAAATGGAAAGATCTCGATTAATGCCGCCGCCATGGAGGGACAGCTTGGACCCATAGTCGGAATCGATTTCGTTAATGTTGTCGAGCTCGGCCTCTTTTCTACGACATCGAACCAAGAACTATGGTCAAGATTACGTAAGAAAGGCTCACTTATGAAGACTGCGAGTTTGAAGTAAAACAAGCCATGTTAATGAAAGTCTCTCCGTAACCCTTCATTACCCATGACGAGCATAATGTGTTTGTAATGGCTCTTACTACTCCAGAGGATCATTCCCAACCCCCGTTTGGGAAAAGGTAGAGAGAAGAGCGAACAAGCCGTAAGACTTTTGGGATGAAGAGAGCCGTATCTCGTATGCCGAAAGCACAACCGGTCCTACCGCCCTGAGGTACAAATGGATGAAGTTAAGTTCGTAAAGGAGATTCTCACAATCGCCCGAGTACTTCCTATGGAATTGGCATCGACAAAGGCAATAATGATCCGCAGAGTGCACAATCAAATGACAACGCCGACAAGATCGCTACTCCCTGTGGCAACAAAGCAAGAAGGAGCGAGATCCCTGGCCCAACCCTTGTCAAGTCCCCCTCGAGTCAATAAGTAGTGTAGGGTCCAGAGTCGTTGTTGTCTATTCGCTGAGTCAGAATCTTCGAATTCCGGGCCCCTCGAGTCATCCGAAGGCCTCACGCCCGAGGATTATGAAAATGTAATCGATGTCATCTTTCCCCTTATCTTGAATGAAATGACAAATCTTTCTCGATTATCCTCTTATTGCCAACTTAACAAATGATAAATTAACTCAAAACTTAACAACAAGCTTAATAATGAATCATTTGAACAAGATGCAAACACACTAAACGAACAATACATTAAAGAAATCTTTAAGGTGTTTCGTAAAAGAGGAAAACCGGGCCCAAGTCGCGAGGAGGTTTTGATAAGTGTGAACTTGGGTACTATTGAGGAACCTAAAGAGACACGTATTGGAAGCTTCTTCCAGGGGGTTGAAAGGGACAAGATTGATTGAGCCGCTCGTAGAATACGTCGACGTGTTTGCATGGTCATACAAAGATATGCCGGGGCTAGACAGTTCGATAGTAGAGCACGTAATCCCTCTAGCACCGTATGCCAAGCCGCAGCGTAAAACCGAGAAAGATCAAGCCGGAATGGTCTCTACAGTCAAAGAAGAAATTGAGAAGCTACCGCGGTAGGATTCATCGTAGTCATTGAATACCCGACATGGTTGTCCAACATCGTGACCGTAACCAAGGCCAATGGGAAGGTGCGCTGCCGTGTGGATTTCCGAGATCCGAACAAGGCCAGCCCCAAAGACGACTACCCTCTCGCCAAACATAGACATCCCGGTGGACTCCACCGCCAACTACGAAGTCAAATCCTTCGTTCGATGGTTTTGCGGGCTACAACCAGATCAAGATGGCCGAGGAAGACCAAGAAAAGACAGCCTTCACCACACCGTGGGAACCCATCGTTATACAAGAATGCCATTCGGGCTCAAGAATGCCGGGGCTACTTACCAAAGGGCAACGACCGCACTTTTTCATGACATGATCCACAAGGAGATTGAGGTCTACGTAGACGACATGATAATCCACTCCAAAGGAGAAGGTGGGCAGGGCACTTTGTTGACCTACGAAAATTCTTTGAGAGGCCGAGACAACATTCCATGAGACTAAACCCCGCCAAATGCACCTTCGGAGTGACAAGGGGAAAAGTGCTCGGGTACATGGTCACGGAGCGAGGTATAGAAGTTGACCCCGAAAGATCAAAGCTATCATGGATATGAGGCCACCTCAAACCCGCATGAGTCAAAAGCTTCATGGGAAAATTGCAAGACATCGCCCGTTTGTCAATCGGCTTGACCACTATGTGCGAGCCCATCTTCAAGCTCATGAAGAAGAATGTGGACAACGTAATGGACCGAAGAATGCCAAGACGCCTTTGACCGCATCAAGGCATACTTAGTGCATCCCCGGTACTATGCCCCCACATAGACGAAGCCTCTTCTCGCTCTATCTAATCGTCACGTACACGGCAATTGGGGCTATGCTTGCTCAAGAGAAGAAAGACTCTCGGGTAGAAAATGCCATTTACTTTGTCACCGGAAGCTACAGGGGAGTGAGCTCAATTATTCAGCGTGTGAAAAGACTCCGTGCAGATCGGTCCGGGTAGTCGGCAAGTTGAAGCATTATATGCAAGCCCACCCCGTGAACTTGGTCTCGAAAATGGACCCCATCAAGTACATCTTTGACAAGCCTTCCCTATCGATGCGTCTAGCGAAGTGGTCCTTCTTCTTGGCGTAATACGACATCAACTATGTGACCGTAAAGGCCATCAAGGGTCAAGCATTGTCGATCACCCTAGCGAACTTCCCCGGTAATGAAGACAGAGGGCACGAACCCCAATTTCCGAGATGAAGGGATCTTTGCGGTTGAGCCCGAAAATAGATGGCAATTGTTCTTTGACGGAGCCGCTAACAAAAGAGGAAATGGTGTAGGAATGCTATTGGTCGATCCGAAAGATGAGCATACCCCCATAGCCCTCAAGTTGAACTTTCTGCCACGAACAATGCCGCCGAGTATGAAGCTTTGCATTCTTTGGTTTGGAGGCCGCCTTAGAAAGAAATGTCAAGGAGCTCGAAGTTTACGGAGACTCGGCCACGATCATCAACCAAGTCTCCAACAAGTGGAAGACTCCGTAGGACCCTAATCTGCAACGGTATCATGCCCATATGGAGGAGTTGACTGGGCGGTTCGTAGAAGTAACTTTCCACTACTTGCCGAGGGAAAAGAACAGATTCGCGGATGCTCTAGCTACTCTAGCCTCCTTGGTAGAGATCCCGAGGAAAAGCCATAAAGCCCTTCAGAGTGGGTAGAAGAGAAGCCCCACTTTCATTGTGAAGTGGACACGGGACCCGAGCCTATAAAGGAACCTTGGTACAATCAGTATTTACCAATTCCTCAAAGACTAGAGTCGGCTTTCGAGAGACGAAGAAGGTAGACCAAAAGAAGGAGTCGAGCCAAAAGCTTGCAAGCCACGAAAGGTTGGCTTCTCGGTACGTCATTCTAGGAGGCAACCTATACAAGAAGCGGTATCAAGGACCACTCCTCTTATGTGTCACTCAAGAAAGAGCCAGAGAGTTGATGACCGAAATCCACAATGGTCCTGCGGTCCTCACATGAATGCCAGGCCACGATGCAAGTGATCCTCGGAATGGGTTACTCTTTGGATCTCCATGGAAGCAGTGCGTTCGGCACGTCCGAACTGCGACAAATGCCGGCGGTTTGCCAACCTCAACCATCTCCCACCTCATGACACATGCGCATGACGACTCCTTGGCCGTTTGCAACTTGGGGCATTGACGTGATAGGGAAAATATCCCCGGCGGGAAAGCAATGGGCACGAGTTCGTGTTGGTGGCCATTGACTACTTCACCAAGTGGGTAGAGGCCAAGTCTGAGGTCCTCACTTCCGGAAAAGTGGCCCAGTTCATCAAAGAAAACATAATGTGCGGATATGGGGTGCCCAACGAGATCATTTCGATAATGGGTCACACTTCGAAGGAGAGGCTGCGATAGGCTGGCATCGAGTCGAGTTACTCGCCACAAGTCGTCCCCGTACGCACCTCGAACCAATGGAGCCGTGGAAGCCGCTAATAAGACACTCGAGCGGATCATCCAGGAAGATGGCCACCCGTGGTCGTGATTGGCCCGAAAAGCTGCACCTAGCACTGCAGGGGCTCTGAGCGTCTGTCGGAAACGACCCGCGGGGAGAAACTCCTTTTGCCCTAACTTACGGGATGGAAGCGGTGTTACCGGTGGAGTTGGAAATCCCGTCATTAAGGGTCCTCTGGAAAACGGTGTCAATGAAGTGGAATGGTTGCGCGGCCGGCATGATGAATTAGCCACAGCTTGACGAGAGAAGGCTAAAAGCCATGGAACACACCCGAGCCTACCGGAGGCGAATGGCGAGCGTTTGATAAAAGGTCGAGGCCGAGAGACATCAAAGAGGGCGACTTGGTGCTTGAAAGTAAAGCCCCCTACCGAGACAACCCCACAGGAAAATGGGAACCCGTCTGGATCGGCCCTTATGTGGTGCGAGAAAATGCGTCGGGGAGGAGCAATGAAGCTTGCGAGACTTGGATGGCAATCCACTTTGTCCACCCGGTCAGCGGTGATAAACTCAGAAGATACTATGTCGATAAAAAAAAATAATAAAAAAAAAAAAAAAAAAAAAAAAAAAAAGAAGAAAAAAAGTGCAAAAAGAGTAATGCCCGGCTAAGTGAAGACCCCAAAAGGGCGGTCTAGGCAAAAGACGGGGTTGCACATACATAAAAAAAAAAAAAAAAAAAAAAAAATCTTAGTGCAAAAAGAGTAATGCAGGCTAGCTGAAGACCCCAAAAAGGGCGGTCTAGGCAAAACAGGCAATTGCACATATAAAAAAAAAAAAGAAAAAAATCTTAGTGCAAAAAGAGTAATGCCCGGCTAAGTGAAAACCCCAAAAAGGGCGGTCTAGGCAAAAGGCAGTGCACATAAAAAAATTTTTAGTTCACGAGAATGAACTACGAAGACCTGAGCCCCTTAGCCTTTCTTGTAAAAAGGGAACGTAGGCGGCCATATATGGTTCGGTCTAAACAATAAAAAGGACGATTAAGTTTCCATGAAATGTGTCCTAAACAAATAAAAAGGACGATTAAGTTTCCATGAAATGTGTCCTAAACAATAAAAGGACAATCAAGCTTCCATGAAGTGCGTCCTAAAAAATAGTAAAGGGTATTTCGGTTTTCATAAAACGGGTCCCAAATCAATAAAGGCATTTGAATTTCCATGAAATGTGTCTTGATTAATTTTTAAAATAATATTTCTTGTTCATTACAAGTTAAAAACTTCTTGATGAGTTCAAGCACGGTCTACCTCTTAACTCTGCTAACTTTGCTAAAAAGATCTAAAATACAACAAAATGCCTAAATAAACTAATGTGTTTGCAAAATGGCAATAAGAGGATCTTGAGAAAAGACTTGTCGGTCGTCATTCGCGAGTCTTCTTGAGTCTTCTTCCCTTTTCCTCGGCCTCGTCGAGTCTTCTTCCTTTTCTTCTCAATAATGTCGGTATCCCTCATCCCGACCTGCGGTATCCTCACTGGAGCCTCTACCCAACCCCGTGTCAATGAGCGCTCTCTATACGAGCACGAGTCCGCACCTCCTCCCTCGAGCCTCGGTCGAAGGAGCGACCTCGGACAATCTCTTGTACCGAGCCTCCATATCCTGACCAAGTCACACGATTGGTTATGGCAACTCGCCTTAGCCTCGGTCTCCCTCAGAGTCCTACTCGAGTCACGGTCGGCTCCCAATAAAGCTCGACGTCTATCCTCCAAGATAACTTTGAGTCGCTCCCATCTCCCTCTCATGCCGGTCCAAGTAGACGGTGGTCAAGATGGTGCTCTTCACTGCTCCTGAAGATAGCCACAGGTGGGAAAGCGGTATGTGTCCAAGCCCTCGAGAAGAAAGAGAAGGCGTTTGGATCTCTCATGTCCAATGACACCACCTCCATGGTCCGGATGTCCTCCCAATCACTCAATGGCTCCTGTAAAGCCCCAAAGCTGCTGGATACCAAGCGGGGTATGTAGAAGGACGACCGGCGAGAATCTGGAACCCTCGCGGCATAAGACTCCTGAAATATCCTCCTGATGCGCAACCTCCAATGTGGTATCCACCAACGGATGTCCGAAGTGGATAGCCTAGCCATCATCGGCTCCCGGCTACCTGTTCCTGTTGCTAGGTGCACCTCTCAGAAATCACCCCGAGGGCACTCGAGTCGGCAAAGCCCCAGGCAAAGCCAGGAGCCTCTCTGCGGCCACAAAGTCAACATAGCCGGACTCCCGGACCTCATGAAACGGTCTCCCAGAGCCGTCACATCAATCCCATGAAATGTCTCTCCCAAAACCGGCGGGACAATATCCTTCCCGGCCTGCGAGTCTCGACCATGTCCAAGAGACCACTATATGAGATCCCCAGCGGACTCGGCGGTGAACAAAATAGAGAATACGCGAGAGAATGAAAGCATCCATAGCCAGTGGTCGCGGCCATATACTGGAGACCCAAACCTGCACAGGGATATCGAAAGGTCAATCTATCCAGGGCTACCATCATCCTCTCGGCCTCTCCCAAAGGAATCTGCGAGAAAAGATGCAAGCTTTACCGTCACCGGCACGTCTCCGTTCAGCGGAATAGATATAGCCTCAATCTCGGGACCCCCAATCAAGGCTCACGAAGTCTTCGTGCGTTGGGACGATTTCGTTGTAAGAGAAAGCGATAAACATGTCTCCGGACATCCCAGAACTTTCTTTGCGGCTCTCAGCGAGATCCCAATCGGGCGGGAGATCCCTCAAATGCCATAAAGACTTGATCTTGAAGGAAGAATCAAGCAGCCCCTTGTGATTTTGGAAGTTATATCTCGCCCAAGATTGAAGACCGGATAGAAAATGGTCTCGTCTCCCCTTTGCAATCTAACGGGATTCTCCATCGCAAAATGATCAAAGATGGTGCTTTTAGGTCCAAAATATGCTCACGGGAACAATTGGGGCAAGTCTAGAGTGAAAATGAAATGAAATGGCCAAGCCTTGCTTTTATTCGAGAAAATAACCGGTTCGAGACGGAGCGCAAGCCGCACGGCTTCATTTGCCCTCAAGGCCATGCCGCACGGCTACATTAGCCCTCTGCGAAAAAAATTCTGCAGCAACCAAAGTTGCTGCCCAAGGGAGTTTTCACCCCACTTTTCAACCAAAACACATGTACAAAAACATATCCAGAAGCCATTCAAGCATTTATACACCATTATAAATCATTTTGGCCCATTTTCGGCCCCAATTCCAAGCAAAAAAGTCGCCCCAAGGCTCGAGATAATATGCAAATTGAAAAAGCATGAATTAGAAAAGCAATTAAAACATAAATACAATGTTTTCGCCCCATCGGCGCCCAAATAAAGCAAAAAATAAACAAAGTGTGCATAAAAATTGTAAATTGTTTGTTTTTGTTCCAAATCTACTCTAGAGACCTCCCTAGGCCTCCGATTCTTCTTCATCTTCATGTTTGCTCGGCTCGTAGATGCTAGCCTCCCTCATCGGGTCCTCACAGTCGCTCACATCGGATAGATGGACATTATCGTGCCCATACTCGGCCAGTTTGCTCCCAGAATGTCGGCGTTGGGTCCCCGCCCCGAGGCATAGCCTTTGGAAGAGTACTCAGAGGCCGATGAGGTAGGCATTTGTGCCCCAGACGTGCCGTCTCTTGCGCCCAGGCTCACTGTGCATCATTGCTGCCGCCTTGAAGCGCGAGCCGGCTTCCTCGAGAAGAGACCGGCACATGTCCTTCCGGCCCCTAATGCACTTTGACCGGCCTATCGTAAGTGCGAGAGTGGAACTGAGAAAAAAAAAAAAAAAGAAAAATCTCGGAAAATCTCGAGAAAATAGCAAAAAAGCGAGAAAATGCGAAAGCTAAAAGGGAATAAGACCACTAAGAGTACACTTACGGTGCTATCGGGCGGCAAGGTGTGCTTGGGGCTCCCTAGCATCGGGGACGGGTATCCTCATCCTCCTCGGCACTCCATGGACCACGTAGGACAAATGTGCGGGAGGGATCGGCGGGTCGATGAGGCTCATCCTCCCGTATCCACACAGTGGACCGCCGGCTTCACTAGCTTCTTTGGCGTCCTCGGGCGGCCTCCACAAACACGGCGTAGGGGGTGTCCATGTCGAAGTACTCCTCCGCGGCCACGCACACTTTGGTACCTAGCAATCTCATCCTCTGGCCGAGTCCACAGGCTGCGGCATCCGTCTTTGGAGGGTCGAAGGAGTAATGGCGTCTAGTGGAGGAACATGACCATCTTTGTCTCGAGCGGTCCCCGGATAAATGACATCACATGTCGGCCACATGAGCCGCCTCCTCTGCCTCGTCACCTCTATAGCATCTCCCGGCAAGATCTGCGGATACACCGCCCCGGGGGTAGAAGTCCACTCCGTCGTGCCCATCCCTACTTGATGACCAGGCCTCACCATTTTTGTAGTCGAAGGTAATCCGGGTCTTCCCAGTGAATTTATCTCTCGCATCTCCCCTCCAGCGAACCATAGCGGGAAGATGGTGACATCACTCTGCTGGTTCCAAGGGAAGAACCCGATCACCTCGCAAAACCGGGCTGCATGTTCAAAACATCAAAGGTCATTTTCTCTCTCATAAAAGTCTCAAGACGGGAAAGAGAAAAGAAAAAAAGGAGACTACCTCGAGGGCAAATGAGAAGCGATCCATCGAAGCGGCCTTGTTCCAGGTACATGTCCAACGAGAAGTAGAGCTCCGCCAATCCGGCCTCTCCCCGAGACCGTCCCTATCCCATCCACATCCTCCGGAGAGTCGAGGAGGCAAGTCATAGCTATCGTCCCAGAATTGGCAAAGATGGTGGTGATAGCATCAACCATATGAATGCTCTAGCCGGTGGGCGGTCACATCATTAGCGACAAAATTCTGCATGCTAGTACGGGCGCCACCTCGACATTCCGTGTCTCCATCCCGGCCCCTTCGGAATCGGCTCAAACCCGACCAAAGCACGAAACTCCTCGGCGGTAATATGGTCCCTCCAAGTCACGGGCCTCCCGGTGAGCTGTAAGCCCGTAATAGCGGTGAAATCGGCGGGAGTCCTTTGTCGGCTCTCCCGGCTCGGGTGAAAGCTATGTGTCTTGTCCCACGGAACTCGGATAGGGCTGGACCAAGCCCTTGCTCTTAGAGGTGATGTGGACACCCCTACCAATGGCCTCTACAAATGCATCAAGCCGGTAGCCCTCACCCATTGCAGGATTTGCCCCATCCTTCTCAAAATCGGCATCCTCTGCCCAAAGCTTGACCGCTATCTCCGACGGTCCTCTAGACTTGTTCTCCTGTAGACAAGCACATCAAAAGAAGCGTCGATCCTTCATATCATTTCAAAAAGCATGCATATATTCAAAAGTGCACATATTTTCAAAGAAAAGCATTCATAAAAGTTTTCTAGCATGACTTTTGCATCAAAAACGTGTCTTTCATCACTTGAAACGCGTCATTGCTTTCCTAAAGCACAAAATCACAATTTTTTGCACATAAGCATTATCTTTCAAAAAATGGCATGCATGAATCATTTTCATCTTCCAAAATCATGTTTTCTCATTGAAAATCAGAATTTTGACCTAGTTCTAGCACAAGGCAAGAACTCCGTCTCATATTTTGAAAAAAAAAAAATTCTTACTTCATTTTGCGAGAAAAAAGTGAGTCATTCTCATAATTTTCATCAAATAAAATTGCACATGCATATTCTTAGCCTCATAGGTTGTTCATGCATCTCAAAATCATTCAAAAAATCATTCAAAAATCCTAAAATTCGGGTCAAGCCCTAAAATCATTCAAAATTCAAGCAAAATCATCGGATTTGAGCAAAATGAGAATGCTTACCCCAACTGATCGCGGGTTCGTTGATTTGTGCTCCCTTCTCCCCGGATAAAGCTCCGATGGAGGCGTAAGGAAGTCATACTTCCTCTCCGTCCTCACGAGCTCCTTCCTCCTCCTTCTCGCGGCCGCCGAGATGTTTCTCCTCGCTTGCCTTGGTATGGGATTGCCCTCCGGATCCATTTCAAATCAAAGGGAAGCAAAAGGGGTTGAAGAATTTCGAAAATTCTCTCTCTCTTCTCTCTCTCTCGGCTGAAGTGGGCGGCAATGGTGCCCAATGCCCGTTCAAAACCTGATTTTAAATAATCTGGAAAAAACAGGCTTCTAGCCGTACGGCTTCTTTTTCTCCATCTCATGCCGGGCGGCTTCATTCACTCTGAGCATAAATTACAATCCACCTTTGGACCTTCCACTTGGGCATGCAATTTCCGTTATCTTTTAACCAAGATAACATCTTTTCGAAAATATCCCTTATCTCTTTAGCAATCAAGCTTTATTCCCGGTCGCCTCAGTTAATTCCGTTATAACGGGATAACACTAGGTGACAACCTCGAGTGTCAGAACTCTAAACTTGTGCTACCTCTATCCGCGAATAGTGACGTATGCCCAAGTCATTCCAACTTGTGCTACCTCTATCCGTGAATAGTGACGTATGCCCAAGTCATTCCAACTTGTGCTACCTCTATCCGCGAATAGTGACGTATGCCCAAGTCATTTCAACTTGTGCTACCTCTATCCGCGAATAGTGACGTATGCCCAAGTCATTCCAACTTGTGCTACCTCTATCCGCGAATAGTGACGTATGCCCAAGTCATTCCAACTTGTGCTACCTCTATCCGCGAATAGTGACGTATGCCCAAGTCATTCCAACTTGTGCTACCTCTATCCGTGAATAGTGACGTATGCCCAAGTCATTCCAACTTGTGCTACCTCTATCCGTGAATAGTGAAGTATGCCCAAGTCATTTCAACTTGTGATACCTCTATCCGCGAATAGTGACGTACGCTCAAGTTTCCCAACTTAAGTTACCTCTATCCCCGTCATAAAGAGATAGTGCCGTAAGCTCTAGCTTACTCAGGTGACAGCCTCCGAATTGTCAAAATCTCAAGGATCCTAGACATCGTTCCTAACTATCTAGTGATGGTTGAACTACGATCAAGGCTTGATTCCTCCGGGATACGTAGGTAGCCTTTTATAAAAGGTCCAGCCATTCGACCACTTTGGTCACCCTGTTCCTTTGTCACTCCTCAGTGATAAAGCGCCCCCTCATAGAAGTTCAAATATTCGACCACCTGGGTCACTCCTAGCATGTCCCCAGTAGGATCAATTGCTTGACCTCCTAGGTCATTTTCTCTTCTTCCTCCCCCAGCGGATCCTAAATTCCGAACTACGGCCTGGCTTGATTCTCCGGGATACGTAGGTAGCCTTCCCAAGAGTTCGGCCGCTCGACCACCTTGGTCTCCCAATCCGTCTCGGCATTCGCCGAGATCGGATCCTTTTCTATCGACAACCCCACTCGCCTTGCAAGTGACGTTGCCGAGGGCTTCTCGTAAGTACCCAAATCTGGCTCATGCCTTAGGTTAATTTTCCCGACATTTCGGTAAATTTCCCGGTAATTCCCCGGACCTTCCTAGTGTTCCGGAAATGTCCTGGAACAGTCCAAATTTAAATTAGGGCTGTAAGGAGCCTTCCTAATTAAGAAAACACGTTTTTCTTAATTAGGGAGAAGCTTCTAGAATGATGCCACCTTGCATGGTTCTAGAATGCTGAGTCATTGTGGATAAGCCCGCACGGCCTCATTTGCAAAGAGCACAGCCGCACGGCTTCATTAGCCTTATCCGGGCTTGCCTATAAATAGAGCCCTCCTCTACCCATTTTAATCATCAACACAAAGCATAATACTCTCATAATACGAAGAAGATCCCCCAAGGAGCTGCTGGAAGTCCAAGAAGGCGAAGAAGAAGCTCAAGAAGCCATCTCCCTCCTCCTTGAAGACCCAAGAAGAACCTCTCCTCCTAGCTCCGTCCGAAGAAGCGAAGGAAACGATTGGTAACCTCGCACGCCCTAACCTTGCATTTTAATTGATATACTTGCTCATTGCATTCATATATCTTGCTTGGGACTTGGCATTTATTCATAAAGATCATATCTTTATCACCCCCTTTCCCCTTTGCATGCATTAAGACCTCATTTGTCATAAAAATGTAGTCTTTTTCATAAAGGTGCATCCTTTGCACCTAAAATCCCTATTTTCCAATAAAAATGTCATCTTTATGCATCATTTGCATATAAAGATCAAATCTTTTTCAATGAAAACGCATCCTTTGCATCAAAACCCCTTTTTCAATGCATCATTTGCATAAAAATCAAATCTTTATGCATCATTTGCATAAAGATCATTTCTTTAAATCAAAAAGCATCATTTGCAACCTAAAAATGTCATCTTTTCATTAAAGAGTCATTTTTTTATCATGCATTCCCCTTTCCCCCAACCTTGGAACGGACCGGTGTAAAAGTTCTCATCTTTGCATCGTTCCTTCCATTAAAGGTTCATGATTTCTTTAGGAAAAGGATAACCTTGAACCCTATATCTCCGATTATCGCTTAAGAATGAGTATGAAGCCTTTATACGAGCTCGGCCGTCTTAAAGCGTAGGATTGATGGGCTAAGGACATTCCTTCCTAAAGAACCTCATCTTTGACCCAAAAGAGAGTCATTCTCTCGATCACGCAAGTCCCGAGGGTCCCGAGGCTTAAAAATGCGATGATCATAAGTCATAAGATGAGGACGGGATCATAATCCCAAATACATAAATTCCAAGGAATCCCGAGCGACAACCAACAAATGGTTTGTACGTCCGGAAGATAACTTGGGACATTCCCCCCCCCTTATTTTCAAACACATGCACACAAAGAAAGCACGCAAGCAAACACGATTAATGAAATCTAGGGAGACTTGCTCCGGCAAGGCACTTTGGGTGAACGCCAAACGTTCTTCCCAAGGGGTAACTTAACCTCCGAACCCATAAAACCTTTTTTTCAAAGTTTTGAGGTAATCAAAATGGCGTGGCGACTCCGTTTTTCAAATAACTCGGATGTCTTCAAACTCGCGTGAATTCCAATAAACAAAAATTTTGGGCACACATTCACACCCGGTGAAGAAACTGCCAATTTGTGTCTCTTTGGGCTCTTCAGTAGTTCCCAAATTCACCGTAGTTAATACCTCATCGGCAGCTTGGGCCCGATTGTCGTCTCGGTCAAAAACCTGCCTTATATTATCATTTAAAAAGTTTTCATCTAAATAGTCTGTGTCCTCTTCAAATGAATCATTATTAACCACTTTTAAGTCATTAAGATTTGTCTTAGTTAACTTATCATTTGTTAAGGTGGCAATTAAGGGATACGCAGAAAGGTCAACCATTTCATTCAATGCAAAAGGGAAGACAGAGTTAAAGACACGGCGATGATCGTCAGCCGTGAGAGTATCAGACCTATCTAGAGACTCAAACTTAATAACAAAAGACTCTGAGGACTGGGATTCGAAGATCCTTGACTGACTCTTGACCCTACTCTACTTATTTGACTCGAAGCTTTTGACACGGGTTGGACTTTTGCTTTCTCCTGCTGTTGTTTTTCAGAAAACTGGAGACTTCAGGCCGACCGGGGAACTTGTCGGAAATCATTGGTAAGCCGGTATTTTGAAAAGACGGTGAGGGGAGTTAGAGAAATCTGATGCAATCCCTTGGCTAGTTCGTTCATGACAACCGGACTCATTGGCTGAGGGGTCTGGCCCATCTTGTCAATACCCCGCGGATAAGTCAGCTCCTCTTTACTGATCACAACCTTATCTGTGCGGCCAAGAGGAGGGTTAACCTGGATGATGTTGATGAAGTTTTCCTCGGGAGATACCTTGGTTCTGCCTTGGTTAACTCTGTATTCCATGGGAGTCTTATGTTCTGCCTCCAGATCAGCCGGCCTTTTGTCGGACTTCGCAGTAGTGATAGACCCAAAACTCTTTATCCTGAGAGGACCAATGACGATGGGAGGGTTGGGCTGGACTTCGTTTTGGCTGACTGCTTCCTTGGTGGGCCTTTTGGGGTAACTGACGTAATAGTCAAATTTGCCTGAGGGCTCCCCTAAAGTTCCCACACTCTCGTCCCCATCTTCGTATCCCTCCTTCAATTTCTGTTGCATGGACTTCCTCTTCTTCTTCTTCTTCTTTCTAGAAGGAGCATCTTCGCTGATCCAGTCTTGATATTCATCTTCCAAACAATCTTCACAATCACACACATCATACCATATGTGGGGTATAGGTTGAGCTGGGGGAGCCTCACCTAGCATCTGGTTACCAGCATGGTTGACTACCACATTAGCCATTCTTAACACTGGAATGTTAAAGTTGATGATTTTATGATTTATCTGAGACTGCTGAAAGTGAATCCCTGACTGGAGAGAAACTGATTAACCGACCACCCGAAACTCTGACCCAATACTTGCTCGCTGAAAGGGGGATAGAATGGTTTTAGGTAGGGGAGAGGATAGGCTTAGGACGGACCCATGCATATGCCCCCTTTTTATATATATATATATATATATATATATATATATATTTTTTTTTTTTTTGAAAAAAAAATGATTTTTATTAATCCTAGGAATGGTTGGAAAAGGGGGACACCTTCTTTTTCGCATTCTACGCTATTCCTGGATCAGTGGGTTCCATCACTACGTCTATAGACCCCCTGTATTCCACCTGTATTGCACCTCCGGGACGGACAATCCCGACAGAGGTCCTATAGGGCACGTGGAACCCACCAATCGAAAGGGAGAACGAACCTATGGGCATACGAGCCAAAACAAGTCAAACTCGGGGTTTTCAAAACCAAGTCCAAGTCAACGTCTAGACTCGAGAGGAGAGAGGGTCAAAAGTACGTTTGAATGTACGAGACCGCAATTTGCAGGTAAAACCCTAGAAGAATTGGGCATGACCTCTCCTTATTTCGAGTTGAAAAATCCGGCATGGCCTCTCGTCACTTAGTGGCAAAATTTCGGCATAACTCTTGTTAGTATGCGCCAAGAATTCGACATGGTCCTGCGTTGACACATGTCGAGAACGCGTCATGACTTCTTACGAAGCCAAGCCGAGAAATCGATATGTACCTACGTCGAGATATGTCAAGATCTTAACGTGTACCTACGTTGAATTATGTCGTAATTCCGACATGAAGAGGGAGAGTATGCCAAGATTTTTGGAGACGAAGCATGACTCAGACTTTGTGAGAAAATTTTGAAAACCGAGTTTAGAAAATGTTTTGAAAAGTATTGGCCAAAAACCAACCGGTCACGGTAGAAAGTGTGTCACGGACAAGTGTTGGCTGACTCACAGGCTAGGAGGACTTTAGGCGCTCAAGCGTTAGCGAAACACGTCACTTTCCGCGATGCCGTCCGTACACTCCCGGGTTCTAACTCTATGTGCGGGTAGCGTGCGAGTAGTGTGAAGGTGGTCTTTCTAGGAAAATATTTTTTTTGCTTTTTTTGTAAAAGATTTTTCATTTTTTTTTATATATATATGCAATATGTAATATGCAAAGGAAAATGAGAGAATGAGTCCAAAGCACGACAAAAGGGGACTGCCCCAAATGTCAGAATTTACCAATAGCTGTAGTCCAATGTCAGCCTGCCCTGTTCTGATCAACGGGAAGAGCAAATAGCAAAGGGGGGAAACTCCGGCTCCCAAAAATGCCACATACTAAAGCATAGAATCATAGAAGCGTGGCAAGGCCCATATGAGCACACAAAATGACACAATGCACACACAAGGAGAATGTAGAATTTGTCCAAGTTGATTTAAAGAAAGTTAGACCCTCTTAAGAAAAACATTTTTTTTTTCAAAACAGAAGAATGATACTGGTACGTGGGATTGTTAAACCACCGTTTATCCCAAGTATAGTCTTCATCATTTTTTTTTTAAAAAGAAGTTTTTCAATGTAGATCCCCAGCGGAGTCGCCACTGAATGAACGCTCGCCCGAAAAATTTGTGTTGGTGTTGTAATGATAAGTTTTGAAAATTTCGGTTTTGGGAGTCGCCACGCCGTTTTTAAAGGAAAACATTGAAAAACCTATTTTTAAGAGAATTTTGGGTTCGGGAGTCTGGTTACGTGTTTGGGAAGAACTAGAGAGTTCACCCACCATGCCTCTTTCGAGACTTTCAATCAACATTGGACAATTATATACATTCAAAGTGTGTGTGCAATATGTGTCGATGAGCAAGGCATGCAAATTTGGCATTTCATTGATGACGTAAAGACTGGATACAACTTGTGAGCCATGACAGGGGGCCACACCCTTTACATATCATGATTTTCATAACAAGGCAGAAGATCAAGATAATCTACTCAGGGAGCTCTGATGTCGTCCGACACAGGACTTCCCAGGAAGGGGATGTCGGACGACATAATGCCTCATGGTCAGATTGTCTTTTACAATGACCAAGCTATTCTTGAGCTGGAATAACATTTATTTCACCCACCGAAGACACTATTTGGAGGTCTAAGTTAAGTTTGGGGGTTGATAGGAGTGAGCAAAGTCATGATTGACTTTTAATGATACGGATGTCATATGACATAGAACATCCGAAGTCGTCTATGTCACATGGAAAACCGCCTCCATCAACTAGATCGCACCCAAACAGACCTTAGGCACCCCAAATAGTGGCTTATGAGCCAAAAAAATACTTAGGTAAGCCTTGAGTTATGAAAGGGGTTAAATCTGACAGATCTGAAGTCCAAGAATGGCGTTATAGCCTTCTGGGAGCTCTATGTCGTATGACACAGGATCTCTAGAGAGTCCTGTGTCGTCCGACAAGAGTGGCCTATTTCAGTGCCCTTCAGTCTGTTTGATTCCCCCTTTGTTCTCAAAGCAAATCAAGTATTTTTATTAGCGTATGCGATAGTATAACAGTATTATGTGAGTATTATGAGAGGATCACATGGCTTTAGTGGCCAAATGTGATAAATCACATGTTTATGGCCACTTTTATGTAGCCATCACCTCCTAACTCAAAGGAAATGAGTAAAGATTCAAACTTTAATGGTGTTTATGCCACCAAATGTTCAGATCTGAGGTGGGGAGAAGTGAATATTGGAGATTCACTTCTCCACCACCTTTATCATGCAAAAATCCCAATTTTTTACATAATATTAAAGCAAGTAAGCATGCAAGGTAATATGAGTGTATGGAAGAGTTATTTAAAGAGAGAAAAGGGTTTAGTGGCTACCTATTGTAGTCCACAAGGTAAGATCACCAATAGTATGGTGTCTACCCCTTCAACACACCAACAAGGAGGGTTTCTTTGGATCTTGGCCTTGGTGTATGTGTGTGTGTGAGGAGGGAGGTGAGTGTGTGTGTGTATGAGAGAGAGAGACTCTATTTGTGCAGAGTTTCCCCTATTATACTGAAATCCTCCCAATCCTCTCTAAAAGTCCCCTTAAAATGATCAGCCATGCCTTGTATTTATAGGCAGGCTGATGGGAAGATCTCTGTCGTCCGACAGAGGCAGTTAAACCGCCTTAGTGTCGTCCTGTGTCGGACGACAGCGTACATCATTTTGGCACAATTGGGCCGAATGGATGGCAGGCCCAATGGGTTGAATGGGCTGTTGGGTGATTGGACTTAATTTGCTTCTTTAGCAATTATATGAGCCCAAAATCAATTAAAGTGGACCCAAAACATGAGTTCGGGTCGGGGTACTCACAGTACCAAAAGGGACTAAGGGGAGGGATATAAAGATTGTATCTTTATACTCATCCTATGCCTTTTTGTGCCTTAAGAAGGTCACTAGGCAATCCTTGGAGAGTGATCCAACCATGAGGGACATGGGGGAATGCATTTTGAAAGTAAAGATGGCATTTTTATGCAAACAAGTGTAAGGAACACTATGCAAGCTTAGACTAGGAATGTAAAGGGAGGACCTTTATGGATTTCCTATGTCCTTTAAGAACCACTTAGGTGGACAATCCTTGGAAGCAAGGTCTATGGGAATGGGGATGACATTCATGTAAGTAAAGATGACGTTTTTAATGAAAAGATGACATTTTTATATGGAAAAGTTGACATTTTCACATCATCATGTGAGAGATCCACCCTAGAACAAGCCATTTAGGGTCTTATTGTTCATCCTAGGGATGGATCCTCCATGAATCCTATATGATAGGTGAATGGGGGGGGGTATTATGATCTACATAGTAAAGACTTGACCTTTATGACAATAAATCACATATAAAGCAAGTAAATAGCAATATAAATGGCAAGGAGCAATATAACAAGAATAACAAGTATATTTTAAAGAGAAGAGGAGGAGAGGTTACCAATAGTGGTGTTCCTCTATCTCCCTTGAAGGTTTCCTAAGGAATGATCAACTTTGGAGGGATTTTGGAGAGGAGGGAGGTGATTTTGAGAGGTTTCAGCTTTCTGGAAACTCGTGGCTCTATTTTGGCAGAGTAACAGTGCAAAAATTGTATATCAAAATGAATAGAGGAGGCCTCTATTTATAGGCAGTTTTGTGCTCCCTAATGAAGCCGTGCGGCTGTAACCCTTGGCTAATGAAGCCGTGCGGTCTTATCCATTAGTGACTCAGCCTGTTTCTATAATCATGCAAGGTGGCATTTTAGAAGCTCTTTCCAACGAGGGACTACGTGGAATTTTAATTCCTAACAAGTCCTTCACCCCTTGGAAGGTTTGGGAAAGTTCCCAAATTGCCCCTGAACTTTAGGAAAGTCCGGGGAATTGCCGGGAAACTTAACCGGAAGGCATGAGCCAGATTTGGGTACTTACAGAAGCCCCTCGGCAACATCACTTGCAGGGCGAGTGGGGTTATCGATAAAAAAGGATCCAATCTGGCGAACTTCCGAGACGGATTGGGTGACCGAGGTGGTCGAGTGGCTGAACCTTTGGAAGGCTACCTACGTATCCCGGGCGGGAATCAAGCCAGATCGTAGTTCGGAAAAGATCCGCTGGGGAAAGGGGTGTCATATGTGATGAATTGGATGAACCTAAAGTAGGCTACCTTCGTATCCCGGAGGAATCAAGCCAGGCCGTAGTTCGGGATCCACTGGGGAATGACGAAGAGAAACTGGTATCTTGCTAGGAAGAAAGAAGGGAAAGTGACCTATGAGGTCAAATGGCTAATCCTACTGGGGATATGCCAGATGAAGGAAGTGACCAATGTGGTCGGATATCTGGACCTTTGTGAGGGGCTACTTCACCACTGAGGAGTGATGAAGGAAGAGGGTGACCACTGCGGTCGGATGGCTGAACCTTTATGAAAGGCTACCTACGTATCTTGGGGGAATCAAGCCTTGGTCGTAGTTCAAGTCTCACTAGATAGTTAGGAACAATGTCTAGGATCCTTGAGGTTTTGACGATTAATGGAGGAGTCACCTGATTTGACAATTAATGGAGGTTGTTACCTGGTTGACAATTAATGGAGGTTGTCACCTGACTTGACAATTAATGGAGGTTGTCACCTGATTTGACAATTAATGGAGGTTGTCACCTGGTTGACAATTAATGGAGGTTGTCACCTGGTTGACAATTAATGGAGGTTGTCACCTGAATTGACAATTATTGGAGGTTGTCACCTGATTTGACAATTAATGGAGGTTGTCACCTGATTGACAATTAATGGAGGTTGTCACCTGAAGAAACTAAAGCTTACGTCGCTATTAAGGAGATAGAGGTTGCTAAAGTTTGGGGAACTAAAGCGTACTTCACTATCTATGGGATAGAGGTAGCTGAAGTTTGGAACTGGGCTAAGGTTTGACCTTTACGGGGGTAGCTATATGACACGGACTAGACCAAAAACCAACCAAAAGTCACGGTTTTAAAATGTGTGACACAGACTGTGCATTGGTCGACACTGGCTGCCATGGGGAGTTTGGGGTGATTCCGTGCGCGCTCGGGAGCATCGTAATACTGTCTGTGACAATTAATGGAGGTTGTCACCTGAATTGACAATTAATGGAGGTTGTCACCTGATTTGACAATTAATGGAGGTTATCACCTGATTGACAATTAATGGAGGTTGTCACCTGAAGAAACTAAAGCTTACATCGCTATCGAGGAGATAGAGGTTGCTAAAGTTTGGGGAACTAAAGCGTACTTCACTATCTATGGGATAGAGGTAGCTGAAGTTTGGAAAACTAAAGCGTACTTCACTATCTAAGAGATAGAGGTAGCTAAAGTTTGGAGAAACTAAAGCGTACTTCACTATCTAGGAGATAGAGGTAGCTAAAGTTGGGAGAAACTAAAGCGTGCTTCACTATCAATGGGATAGAGGTAGCTAAAGTTTAGAGGAACTGAAGCGTACTTCACTATCTATGGGATAGAGGTAGCTAGAGTTTGAGTTTTGACAATTCGGAGGATGTCACCTAGCGTTATTCCTTTATAACGGAAGTAACGGAGGCGTCTCGAGAGGAAAGTTTATTCTTCTTTGAGATAATGGATATCCTTTGGAAACAGTGTTACTCTGGTTAAGAGATAACGGGGATTGTATGCCTAAGTGGAAAGTCCAGGGGCAAAAGTGTAAATCCAACTCAGAGCGGATGAAGCCGCCCGACGAGAGATGAGGCAAAAGAAGACGTCCGGCTTGAATCTTAATTTCACCAGATTATTTAAACAGAATTGAAACGGGCTTTGGCGCCATTGTTGGCTTGTTTCTGCCGAGGAAGAGGGAGAGAGTAGAGAGAGAAAATTTTCAAAATCTTCAATTCTCTTGCTTCTTTGGCTTAAGATGGATTCGGAGGGGAATATTGTGCCTAGGCAAGCACGGAGGACCTTGTCGGAAGCCACTAGGAGGAGGAGGAGGGAGCTCATTCGAATCGAGCAAAAGTATGATTTCAACACACCTCCTTCTGAGCTCTATCTTGGGAGGAGGGAGCACAAATCAACGAAACCTCAATCTATTGGGGTAAGTATCCTTGATTTGCTTGATTTTGTCAATTTTGATTGATTTAGGGCTTGACTCGATTTTTAGGAATTTTTTGAATTTTCTTGTGATTTTTGTTGATGATTTTGGGAATTTGATGATTAACCTATGAGGTTAAGGACATAAATGAACATGCATGTGCAATTTATTTGAAAAATATGAGAATGACTCATTTTTTGAAAATAAAGTAAAATAATGTCTAAAATGTGACGGAGTCCTTGCATGTGCTAGAACTAGGTCAATTTCTGATCTTGGATGGGAAAACAAGATTTTGGACGATGAAAAGGATTCATGCATGCCATTTTGAAGAAATTACTGCTTATGTGCAAAGAACTTTGTGAAAATTGGCATTTTGTGCTTGGGAGAGCAATGTGCTCGGGATGACGTGTTTCAAATGATGAAAGACATGTTTTCTAGACAAAGGATGCTAGAAATCTCTTAGGAATGCTTTTCTTTGAAAATATGTGCACTTTTGAATATATGCATGCTTTTGAGATGAGATGAAGGACTGACACATTTTTTGTTGTGTTTTCCTACAGGAGAACAAGTCGAGGGGACCCTCTGAGGTGGCTGTGAAGTTGTGGGATAGGATGCCCGACTTCGAGAAGGATGGGGTGAATCCCAAGCAGCTGGTGATGGCTACCGGGCTCGATTCTTTCATTGACGCTATTGGTAGAGGCATTCATGTGACCTCTAAGAGTAAGGGGCTGGTCCAGACCCTTTCAGAGTTCTGGTGGGACACCACTCACAGCTTTCATCTCAGCTGGGGAGAGATTACGGTGACTCCAACCAATTTTACTGCTATCACTGGCTTGCAGTTCACTGGGAGGCCTGTGACCTGGAGGGATCACATCACCGCAGACGAGTTTAGAGCTTTGGTAGGTTTTGACCTCCGTCCTAAGGGGCTTGGGATGGAGACGAGGTATGTTGAGGTGGCGGTTCTGGAGTGTATGCAGGGGTTTGCCGCCAATGAGGTGACTGCCCACCAGCTCGCGAGAGCTTTTTTGTGGTTGATGCTGTCAGTCACCATATTTGCTAACTCTGGGACATTGGCTATGCTTTGCCTGCTTGACTCTTTGGAGAATTTGGATGAGGTTGGGGCGGTCTCTTGGTGTAGACACCCCATTCTGAACCAATAATTACATGATTACACTACTCTTTGTCTCTCTTTTGTGTTTTAATGAAAGCATATCAGTTTCGTCAAGTTTCGTTATGTTTCTAACTATCCTCGTTAGTTTTGGACCTAACTGACTAACGAAACAACTGAAGAGGACAAAATGGTCAAATGACTAGCTGTCCCACGCGGGATACGTGTCTCGCGCGAGATAACCCCTCGGCAGGATGTGCACAATCACTTTCCTTCTCCGTTTCAAACTCTTTTCTTGATAAATATCATCCAATCCGGGTATCCAATCATGAGAGGGTTTTGGAAGCTTCTTTGGGAGGAGTCCCAATCCACTTCAGTCTCCTAAACTTGGTGGCCAAGTCATGCATCCACCTCTTAAACCCCTATAAATACCCGGTGACTTCCAGTATTTCCAGGTCCCCGATCCCCGATCAAAACACTATACACACACATTTTGTTGGTTTCTCTCCCTGAAAGATTCCTACAAAATCACCCTAAATCACCTAAAGTTTGTTTATCAACCTTTTTGATCAACAAACATCGAAGCCCGAATCAAGGATTGAGGCGAAGCCCTGTCCGCATCAAGATCCGAATCAAGGATTGAGGCAAAGCTCTGTTCGCATCAAGATTTGACTCTAAACTTGAGTCGAAACTCTGTCCGAATCTCTTCTCAAAAAGGTAATCATTCTTTAACTTTCGTTTCTCTTCTCAATCCCTCTATTGATTTTAGAGTAGTGTAATCCCATCAAAAGGATTAGCCTAGAGTCCCTTCAATTCATGAAGGCGATCTCGAAGCATATAACCCGACATTCCTAATTAATAAATTAATTAGGATTTATTTATTTCTTTTTATTGTTCATAGATTGATTAGATTAATAACACCCAATTAGCAAGACCAATCTTCGGATTGGGTGGAATGGATGCTCCTTGACTTACCCATTCCATAACTTAACCCCCGAACTCTTGAATCTCTTGAAAATATCAAAAAGGTTTTTCTTATTGTTTTCCATCAATAAATAATAAGTGGCGACTCCAAGATGTTGAAAAATTCGCGCATCGCTACAGTGGCGACTCTGCTGGGGACAATTAATTAAGAGGGTTAGACTTGCATTACAATTGGGTGTTATTAATTTTTTCAATTTTCTGTTTGAAATTTGATTTTTCTGAATTTTTTGGAATTTTTCTGCACTGTTTTCGTCAAGAAAAAAAAATTACTTTCCGAATGCTTGTCCAGCGCGGGAAAAATTTGTCTCGCGCGAAACTAATTTTCCAATTTCTCTGTTTGGCTCGGCTGTTTGGCGGCGACATTGATTATATTAATTATAAAGAAAAAGGGTTTGGTCAATATGGGATTTCTTCAACGTTTTGACTGCAACAAAGTTTTTGGCAGCATTGACTTTTTTAAAAGTTTGTTTGACCGCATAACAACGAGGTTGAATTTTCTTGTTCCAAAGTTTGATCCAAAGGTTGACCCATTAAAAAAAAAACCAAAAAAACAAACAGTTTCAAGAAACTTTCAAAAAAATATTCCAAAAAATCAAATAAAATGTTATTTCTATTTTGTTTATATTAACTTTATTTTGTAGGGTAGAGTAATTATTTATACTTGAACTATATACTGCGTGAGATTGAATTATTTTAATTTTTTTTTTACCGGTCATCGGTTGACTCGGGCTTTGTAATTAATTTATTTAATTGCTTCTCTCTCTACTCCTTTATGTGGAACTACGACGGCCTGGAGTCTTCCTAAATTGGGAGAAACGTAGGCAACCACTTGGTGCGGCCATTATCTGTTTTCTTTTATTTTGAAAAAAAAATCTCTCTATTTTTCTCTACCACCTAGATTGATTCTCACACACGCGCACTCATGCTATATCTGTCATTGCACTACATACCCTCTATAAACCCGGGACCCACATTAAGGACGGATGACGGTAACCACCTAGTCGCCGGTCTCTCCGAAGTTGGATCATCCCACTCCGCGTATTCAATCCATCTAGATTGTCATATCGTGGGGAGCCTAGCCTTCCAGCCCTGCATCGCCACATATCATGTAGTTTGTCTCTTTAAGAACACTCCGTGACCGGTCGGTTTTGACTTGGTAATCTTTCTTGTCTTTGACCAAAATAAAGCTAATGTAAAATTGACTATCGAGAAAGGATTCGGAAAAGTCCCTTCGGAAAAAGAAAAAGTCCCTTCGGAAATGTCCCTTCGGAATGACCCTTTCGGAAGTCCCTTTAAAAGAAATAAATCCTTCTCGAAAAATGATTTTACATGGCTTTATTTTACAAAGAATGGTCAATTATTGAGTCCCTAGGTTTGGTTCGAATTATGTATGCCTGCAAGTTTTAACTAGGATGCTAGATAGAAAACGGATCCTTGTCCATCCGATCATGAATTTAGGAAATAAAAAGAAAAAAATTCATCTCTCCGAATGGTTGTCTCGTGCGAGACTACCTTGTCTCGCGCGAGACTTTATTTGTAGAATGTGTGTCTATGATAATCGATGTGCGCTCCCTCCTTGAGTCAAAACCCCATCTCTAATAAAAATAAAACTTCAAAAAAAATCGCTTGTGAGGTAATTTTAACCATCATCCTTTTCTCCATCTAGGATCGTTTGAGGCTAATATTCTAAAAGGCGTTTCGTTGGGATATCTCTAGTTAATCTCTAAGGTCGTCAAGCTCCCTTACCTCTCCAATGGCAACTACTCCGTCTACTCTCTATGCAAGTGGTACCCCCAAAGAGGATAAGCAAGTCGTAGAATTCACATCCAAGGAAATCAAGACTCTCAAGAACCATCTCGAGCAAGAAAAAATGGCTCATATTCAACAAATTGCCACCCTCGAGACAAAACTCAACAAGCTTGAAATCATGAAAACCATGGATCCAAGAGACAAGCACACTCAAAGCAATGAGCGTGAACATAAAGAGGTTGAGTCAATCATTGAGGCATGTATCACTGATGTGTGTTTCCAAATGGAGTCCAACATAAGAGCCCAAGTGGAAGTCGAATTAAGGGCCCAAATCGAGGATGAATGTCAAGCCCACATGCAAGCACAACAAAGGTACTACGAAGAAAAGATCAAGATACTTCGCAAAATGGGCGAAATCAACGAGCAAAGGTCTCGACACGACAAGGGAGGAAAATATAGAGATCATGCTCACTTTAAGGAATCCAACCAAGAAAGGCTCTATGACCTTAGTAGATTCACCAATCCTAAGTCATTTGCTGCTCCCCATCCTAAAAGAAAGAGAAAAGATAGACGATATGTCCAACTTGAAGGGATTACCAAAGAAGGTCTCTTTGACATCCTCGTAGAAGAAGAAAAAATTAAGCCTAGAGAAGGAAATCCTCCTGGGAAAAGCTCTCATCCCAATCATGATCCTTACTCATTTTGTATATTCCAAAACTATAGTGGCCATGACACCAATGACTGCCATCATTTGAAGGATGTAATCCAAGATTTGTATGAAGCCGGCAAGATCAACTGAAGCATCACCACCTTGGGGCTCCGATTGTCCTCTCTCCTTTTCCTTTGAAAAAAAAAAAAGCTCGCTAGGTCGAAACTCCTTAAATCGTCCTGGGCAAAAATAGAGCATCAAAAAAAAAAAAAAAAAAAAAAAAGAAGAGAAGAAAAACTCTCAAGCCTTCATCGCCAAATTTCAACAAAGGCAAGAAGGACTCTCCCACAGAGAAAAAGAGTCAAGTAATACCTACGGAGAAAAGAGGATTCCTCAACATCCTCTTACCATGAAGCCTGAATGGCAACGCAAATGAAGAAGATTTTCAACATCCATCCATGAAGAAAAAATGTTTAGCCTTAATTCGTACTAATGATTAGCTTTCTTTTCAAACTCCTTAAGAAATTCCTAGATGATGCAAGGTCCATTAAAGGTAGAACAACTTTTCTAGATCTTTGAGTCATATAGCGTTCTTTGTCGAGTCTAGAGGCTTCCTCTTAGCCATTTCCATACACACTCTTGAAATCCAAGCATCAAGGCTGGGGCTTCCTAACCTTTCCTCCCTCAGTCAATCACTATTTCAAATATTCAAAATAATCAAATATGCGTTAGGAGCTTTCATCTTTGCTTCTCGCTCTCGTCATTAGAAAATATACTCCCCAAAAGAGTCAATGCTTGGATCACCTTCCAAAAAAATCGAGTCCGTCTCTCCTCAACTAAACTTGAGATCTCATCTTTCTCCTTAATGAGATTCTTCCAACTGAGTCCCCTTCGAGTAAACATACTTTTAAAAAAAAATGGCTCGCTAGGTTGAAAACTCATAAAGAGCGGCCTAGGCAAAAATTAGAGCACAAAAAAAAAAACAAAAGACGCAAAAGAGATGCCCGCTAGATTGAAAACCCGAAAGGGCGGTCTAGGCAAAAATCAGGGCGCGTCACTAAAGAAAAAAAATTCAAAGGGAAAAAGTAGGGTATCCTTCTTTAATTCACGCAGCCTCACAAGCCTGTTCACGAAGTCATCTACATCATACAAGAAGTCTTGGGGCTTAGTATCAAGAGAAGCCTTGGAAAATGCGCGCTTTGGATTAGGCAGCATAAGTTCTACATAACAAAAGCCATTGGAGTGGTTTGGACCTTGTTCAGTCAATGATCATCACATGAGAAACTTAGGGGCTTGACGATGAAAAAGTCCCGCGACAACGAAAAATCCTTGAAGTATCCTGAACCTTGGCATTGAACTTGGGTTATCTCAACGGAATCCGATTAAACGATTGTCTCATTCGATCTTTAGATGGACCTCACGAGTTGATCTTCTAAAACCAAAATCTAAATCACACAAACAATTTTCAATTCTCACATAATAAAACTCATTTTCCCTGCTGATTCTTGGAGTCGAGTGCACATTGATCGCCTTGAACAAACAAATGCTTAAGTGAATATATGTTGTTATGCAAATGCTTTCACTAACCCTCTTGCAGGAATTAAAGCACGTCAAGTGCCTACTTTCAAGAATTAGATCAAACATGTTGAATGTTTGGACTTTGCCTACCATCTACCTTTCCATCTATCAATGCATTCAATTAAGTGCGTCGAGCATCTCTTAAAGCGTCAAGCATCCATCGCGTCAAGCATCTATCACGTCAAGTGCCATGCGTCAAGCATATTCCAACAAAAAGCCCGATTCAGTGTCCTTACAGGTGGATCGTCATCAATTAGATGTTTCAATCATCTACGGGTAGTATGTCGAGTACTCACCAACAAAAATCCCGATTCAGCGCCCTTACAGGTGGATCATCATCAATTAGATGTGTCAAGCATCTACGGTGAGAATTCACTTGAATTGTCACCATTTTCTCTTGAATCTTTCCCAACTCACACTCACTCTCAAATTCAAACCCTAAACACATTCAAGCCTCAAACACTCATATATTCAATCCAAAGCCTCAAAATACAAGGAAGATAGGTATAACCTCCCTCTTCTTACCCTAAATCTCTCATCCATGCATGCATCTTCAAACTACAAAATGTAGTTCATTCTTCTTCTTGTCTTAAGATCCAAGAAGATCACCATGGAAGTCCATCTCCATGGATGATCTTCTACAAGGATCAACATTTTCTTTAATGTGTTCTTGTTTTCTTGCAAATGCATTTTCAAAACCCTAAAAACCATTTTCAAGCATCAAATCTCATTTTCAAAGGATAAAATTCCCCTTCCCAAGCAAATGAAGTGCTTAGTCCTAATGTACCCCAAGGATGGTTTGGTATAGTTGATTCACCACTAAAATGTCAAGTGATCACTAACAAAAACCTAGGGAAATGGGGACAAGCATGGATGCAAAACCCCCCTTTAAATCATATTTTCTTTCTTGAGAAGTTGCTGTCCAGTAGCAATTTCCTCAGACCTCAGTCCATGGTCTAATTTTTTGGACACAGATAAATGTGGAATTTGGTGTTGACTACAAAACACTTTTTGTAGCCAACATCCAGATATTTCCATACATATTTTTACTTTATTTTTTGGGTGAGTAAAACTCCTATTTTCAAATTTTCTTTCAGAGGCTAGTTCATCAGCTTCTGGGAATCCAGATCTCATATCTGAGGTTTCCAGAAGGTTTTGACCCCTCAAATCTTCTCCAAATCTCAATCCAAAAAGGTCTTTTGAGTACCAAATCTCAATCCAAAGATCTTCCAAAAAATCATGGGATCAGTTTAAAGTCTTAAAAAGATATCCCAATTTTTACTTTTCTGAGTTTCAAATTATTTTGGCCAAAACACACACACACACACACAAATGATTTTCAGCTTGGAAGACTCGTTTTACGAGGCATTTCGGGTGCACACTAACGTCCTTCCCGGCGTGTAACATGACCTCCGAACCCAAATTTCTGATCTCGGGCTTTTTTCAAAGTTTTGTCCCTTAAAACAAAAATGGCGTGGCGACTCCGTTCTTTTTCCCGGGTTTTATTTGGTTTTTTTCAAAGAAACGCGAAAAATCGAATTTTTTCCCGCGAAATGGCGACACATCATCACAGTGGCGACTCTGCTGGGGACATTAAGCTTTTTCTAAAAAAAAAATGATATTTGGTATATTGGTGGAAACCATTAAACTTCCCGTTATCGCCTCCTAACACGAGTCGGGGATAAATTGTGGTCTAACAATCCCACGTACCGGTATCACCGTTTTCCAAAAAAAAAAAGGAAAAAAGCTTTTGAGGGTCAAGCTTCCGTCCCGGCTTTGAAAATCATTTTTGTGTGTGTGTTGATTTTTGCACAGTTTTCGTGTTGTTTTGGCCGCCTCGGAGAAAGTCAAAATTTTGGTATCGGAATCATGTCCCTAGCGTCGGAATTTTCGTGCTTACGTGCTTATGTGTTCATTAAATTTCAAAAAAATTCAAAAAAAAAAAAAAAGGATTTTCAAAAAAAAAGAAAATTTTCAAAAAAAATCATGCATCATATTTTTAAGACACATAAAAAAATTTTCTATTTTACTCGGAAAAAAGAATATAGGCCTTGCACACTACGCGCACGTGACCGTACACTTTGCACACTACGTCCCTAACCGGGAAATCCTTGTTGCGGTCCGTTTGGTCTTATTACGCCTCTCGGACGAGCACAGACTACCCAAACATCCCATGGAGCCTCGTGTCGACCATGCACTTGTCCGTGACACACTTTGTCAGAGACCCGGTTGGTTTTAGTCCGTGCTGTGTCATGCCCTGTACGTGTATAGACCTTTCCTTTCAAGCCTTTGTCGGCATACCGACTCAATATCTTTCGGGGACCCTAATCGGGCGAAGCTCGCCGGTTTTCCGCCGCGGACTTTGACCAAGATATTGACCGGCGCCTTGACTTCGGCTCTACGGGCACAAATTATACAACGACTCCCGGCATTGACACCGAGTCATCAAGGATTAATGATTATTCCATGCCCAATTACGGCTTAGCGACGACAAGTCAAAATCAATTGTGGACGCTTATCGGTCAAATCATGCCGACTTTTCGTCGAGCCCTCGGACATGATCTTGACTTTTGACGTCAGCTTTGTCCGTAATTTACATCGAATGCTCGTTAAGACTCGATTACCCGCCAGACTTTTAGGATTGTTTTTCTTTTCGGTCGGTGGGACCCGCTTGCCCTATAGGACCCTCGCCCGGGGCTGTCCACCCTGGGAGGTCGAAATACAGGTGGAATACGAGGGGCTTATAGACGTAGTGACGGGGCCCACTGATCCAGGAATCAGAGTAGTTTGCAAAAAAGAAGAGCAATCTTTTCCAACCGATTAGGTTAATAAAGCATGTTTTAAGTAAACAAGAACAAATAATTGCATGTTGCATGAGCCTTGAGCCCAAACACCTACCCTCCTTCAAATCCCACCATCTGAACCCTCGTGTCTTTCCCCAGACTCCACACAAAGCTTGGTTTCGGGCACCGAGTCACCGTTTGATCAGTTGGGAAGAGTCAAGCGCATCGTCAGCTTCACCGTTTGTTTCAACTCCGGGTTTGAGAATGTGCATCATCGGTGGTAACGAGGGGGACAACGTCACTCCGCCTCCCGGGACTCCTCAGACAGAACCGCAGTGGAATCAGTTAGCAGAACAGATGAGAGTGCGACAGGAAGCACAGCTGAATAGCCTTATGGAGGCTATTAAGAGCCATGGTCTGGCCGCTAGCCTTAACCCCGATGGCACCTTCACTGTGGAAGAAGAGGAAGACTCCAATCCTAATCTTCGTCGCCCCGACTACTCCAGCATGCCACTACCAACCTCCTTCGGTGCTACCGTAACCCATGCTCCTCGGTCTGCAGGTCGACCACTGGATCCTGCGGCTGATGGGACGAATCGGTTCACGGCTCCTCAGTGGGGGCAAAGTCAGTACGGAATGTCCTCTCACGGTTGGGGATACCTCGGAATACCACAACAGATAGGAATCCCACCGCAGTTCGGAACCGATCAATCCGGACCTTCACACCCACAGTTTGGAATGCCGCCACGATGCAGTTACAGGCCACGATCGGGAGCCCCTCCTCGAGAATGGTACTTGGTTCGGTTGCTCCTCACACGGCTTTCACAAATCCATTTAGCACTCGGGGTTCGATGGGTTGCAAACCTCCATCCCAGTTTCATCAGAATCACCGGGACCACGGTTTCCTCTCGGTTATGCATCCTTGCCACAACCGGCCATGCAATTCAACAACCGGGGACGGCCGGCCCGCACTTAAGCCTACTTATGGGCCTCACTCCGAAATCCAAGCCATCTCGGCTACCTCGAGATCTGCCTCCATCTTCTCTGCCGATTGGAAGCCAACGGCAAGTCGGCGGGTTCTATCCTTTTGCCCCAGCTCCTACCTACACTCCCCGGGGTAATTTGGGCCAAGGACAGGTTTTCACCTATGCTCCGGAATATGGTATTCCTTCCACCAATGCACCACCAACAGCTAGTCCTCTTCCTAGCTAAAATATCGGCTCAGAATTCCCGCTCCACCTTTGGATCCCCAATTGGCTTGGTTTATGGAGCAACACAAGGAAATGAAAGCACAGATTGCTGAATTGATCGCCAAAAAGAACACTGCTCTTCGGCCTACGCATCCCGACTCGATTGTCCCCCCTGCCTCACAAGTTTGTGATGCCCACTCTGGAATTGTTTGACGGGAGTGCATGCCCTAAAACTCACTTGGACACCTATACTTTGGCAATGAAGGCTAAGGGATGCACTAACCAGCAGTTGGCCGATTACTTTAGTCTCTCTTTGAAGTCGGGGGCTTTGAAATGGTTTTTCCGATTGCAGGCTGAAGCTAGGGCTACTTGGGAACAGTTACCGGTACTTTCACGAGATAAGTATAAAGCCAACTTGGAATGGGAGACAAACAGAGTTGACACGCAAACAACGATGCGGCGCCACTAATGAGAATATTGGGGATTTCTATAAGAGGTGGAACTTAAAGCTCGGTGAAATGGCCATTCCTCCCTCTGACGAGGAGCAGTTAGACATCTTTCGGTCATGCTTGAAGCCGCATTTGAGAGCTTCCCTCAGCCACTTCCCCTACGCTGACTTGCGTGCAATGGTTAATTCCGGGGCTAAGTTTGAAAAGGCTTACAATCAGCAGCCGACTGCCGCACCCGCCTACAGATATCGGGCTCCTCCCTCCAACACTACTCTCGCTTTCGCTAAAGGCAAAGAGGCGATCGGCTACGCGGGACAGGACTATAACAATGCCACCTCCTTTGTTCCCAAGAAGCCTGATGCATCTAGATCCCGGCTCCAAGACTTGAGAAGCCTTGGGATGCCTTTAAGTGATATCTTTAGAGGATTGGTAAAAGAAGGTTTGCTCCGGCCTTTGGATAATTATCAGCCAAGAAACCCCAACGCTCCTTTGGATACCTCCAAGCATTGTGCCTTTCATCAATACCATGGGCACCTGACAGATGATTGCGTCCCCCTGAAAAAGGCAATCCAAGGTTTGATAGAGCAAGGAAAGTTAGAAGTCCCCGAGGGGCCTAATACAGTCAAAAATCCTTTTCCAAGGAACAATAACCAAGTGAACATGATTGAAATCGGAGAGCCTTCGCATGCCAAAGAAAATGTGGAAACTGGTAAAGATCCCCAGATGACTAATCTTGAATCCGGATTTGAGAATGAGGGACAGACCTATCCTCCCGAGATCCCTCAGACAGACCAGCATTGGACCCAGTTGGCAGAGCAGATGAGACTGCGACATAAAGCTCAAATTGACAACCTTTTGGAGGCCTTCAGGAGCCATGGTTTGGCCGCCAGTCTTAATCCCGACGGCACTTTTACCGTGAAGAAGGAAGAAAATCATCCTCTCACTCTCAATCGTCCCGGATATGTCAGGATGCCGCCACCAACCTCCTATGTAACTACCGTCGAAACTCCTGCCCCTCGACTTACAGGTCAGCTGGCCCCCAACCAACAGTTCAAAACTCCGCCATCCCAACGGCCGTCGGGGATGGAGCAATTTGGCATGCCTCGGCGGCCGTCGAGGTGCCCCCTCCTCAGAATGGTACCGATCTTGCAGATACCAGCAGAGAGAATGAAGGTTTGCCTCCAGAAAATTTCCAAACAATAGAGAAAGTGTGTTTAACCATCAGGGCTCTCGGGGAACACCAGAATGAGCAACAGGCCCGGATCGAAGAGGCTACCCGCCATTTTGGGACATTGACAATCCCCCAGCCGACTGGAGCTCCCCTAAAGGACAAATACGTGCCTGCTCCTCCGTCTTCTAATGCCTCTCGTTACCCCTTGGAATCCAACCATTTGTTTCCAGACAAGCCCAGCAGCAAATCTCCTCAATCTAGCTCAACTCAGAACCATTCTAGCACGGCTCGGCTTGAGGCCCCGAATCCACCCCCAGCTGTTGAGCACATTTGGTGGGATGTCTGTAATTGTCTCGACTGTCTCGAGAGAGACTATCAGGATGAGATAAATACAAATCGTCCTCCCGAAAAGAAGAAAGCCTCTTCCCAGCAAAAGTTGAAAGAAAGGTTTGAAGTCGGTTCTACCACTCAGAACAACCAGCGCAGCGCTAAATCCTCTCAAACAGATCCCAATATCCCCCAAAGTCCTCCCAGGTTCACTTCCTTCCATCAATATGCTCAGTCAACAAAGTTCGTCCCCGTGACTTTTCCGACCCATTTCTTTGGACACCTTGTACTTGCTCCAGCTGCCCCGTGGCCTCAAATCCCTCCACTTCCACCAGTATCATGGGCACGTAATGGATCACTGCCCCAGTCTGCAATAGGGGATTCGGAAGCTAGCAGAAAAATGGAAAGCTCAAGCGTCCTGACAGTCCAACCAGCAAAGAGCAGCTAGATTAGGGGCTACCTATCTCTAAATTAGTCTTTTAGTCAACCTTCGTAGGTTCTAGTACTTCCCTGTCACCTAAGTCCTTCCTGGACATTTGTCGTTGTAGTCCATTTTGGACACAGTAGTTAAATGCCTAGCTTTTAATATAAGTCTTTTTTCTCTTCTTGCTAGACTCGAGACATCACTTGTGCACCCACGTTACACTTAATTGAAATGGTTTTATCCAAAATGATCACTTGTGCTGCTCAACCACTAATTCTTTGAAATGATTAATATTTAAATTAATCGGAGTGAGAAAATCAATTGATATCCTTCCCAAATTGGGGCTTACCAACTCCCCATCTTGCATCTCATATGCTCATATCCCTTTCATCCTCATCATCTTGTTGCTCGAGGAATTTGCATGGATCTTTTCTCATATAAAGCTTAAGCAAGCAATGAAGACTTAATCTCATTTAGGTCATCCAGTAGGGATTGCGGTTGAAACCTTTCACCCATAGGAAAGCCATTACCTCACCCTTACTAAACACTATCCTTTCATTTCAAGATCGGCGTGTTTTGAAACCCGGTTTAGCCATCATTTTTGCTCCATACTGAGAGAAAGTCCAAGCGATCCCGAGAAGTTAGCTTCGAGAGTCGGCGATGCGCAAAATATCTCAAGCCATGAAGGAAGGACAAAGATAATCCTCAACTCCTCAGGAGGCTCTCCAAGTCAAAAAAAAAAAAAAAAAAAAAAAAAAAAAAAAAAACAAAAAAAAAAAAAAAAAAAAAAACAAAAAAAAAAAAAAAAAAAAAAAAAAAAAGAGAAGAATTGTCGATCCTCAAAAGTCCCCCGACTTCTCAAGAAGCCCTCCAATGATCAAAAAGGAGCCTGAATTCTCGCAAGATCGCAAAAGGTTGTCGATAGCTCGGACTTCCTCTTATCATTACCTTAAACCAATCCCAAGCCATCCTCCCAATTTTAGAGGATACTCCCATTACCATTACCCTTGCCCTTGGCCAAGTCAAAATCTGACCTCTCATTCTTAGAGGCAATCAATTCCCTTACCTTAGAAATTCCAAACACATCCCTGCAAGCCAACCTCTCATCTTTAGAGGTTCAGTCAGTAAAAGGCCTAGCCGACCTCTCATCTCAAGAGGTCATAATTCCCCAAATCACCCGATGGCCGATCGAAGCCCGGAAACCCAGCTGCAATTCCTATCGGATAGCAATTTCATCGTAAAATCTTCAAGATCTAAGTCAAATTAATGCTTCATTGCTTGCTTAAAATTAGAATCTAATTCATCTTGGTTCAAAATCATCAATCAAAGATTGTGCAAATTCAAACCGGATGTGAGCATAATTCATTTCTACCCCACAAACACTTGCCGTGGATGTCCCACTGGGGCTTCGCATCCGTGTCTTTCATGGACACTCTAAGGGGATATGTTATTCAATCCTCCAAATCCTCAAAATCCCCAAAGGTCCTCAGATCCTCGAATTTCAACATTCGTTCTCTTTTCATTCGGGATAAGCCCGAACTACGGCGACCTGAGCTCTTCATAATGAAGGGAACGTAGGCAACCAGAAATGGTCCGGTCGAAATCACAAACAAATCTCAAAAAAAAAAAAGAAAAATCCGGTCTCATCAAGGATCGTCCCTATACACTTTCCGCCCTTCCGAGCTTGATTCTCGATATCAATTGGTTTTCTCCTTGTGATTAATCAAAATATTTGTTCATATCAGATTTAGGGATTGAATAACCCGAACATTAACAAAGGGTTTTAAGCAGCTTTGTGATCATCACAGATAAGACAAGTTTTCAAGTGTCTCGACAAGTCTTCTCTTTCTACATCATAGGGAAATAGAGCCAAACACTGTCTTTCTGTCAGCAGGGTCTTCCATACACTTTTCCACACCTTGTGATGCTTATACTCTCCCAAAAGAGTCAAACCTAAAGCGAGTATGTATACACAAAATCGGGATTCATTCCCACTTTTCGAAAGATGTGCCCCTGCACGTAAACGTTTCCGAGTCTTGTCCAGTAACTGGTTGACTAAGATTTGAAAAGATAGGTGCCCCCTCGGTCACATGATGACCCTGTCTGCAATAAGACTGCTCTGAATTTCTTCACGCTGGGGCTTGCTAAGCGGTTCTCCCAGATTCTCCTGTATCAGCTCTTCAAGTTGGGGCTTCTATAGTCATCTTTGGGTCCACATTGGGTTCTTCACTACGAGATAGATTCGCCAAGTCACTTCTTCAAAATCTGGACTTTGCCTACTCAGGATCCGGGGGCTTTATCAAGGTGGTCTTTTGGACCCGAATTTTATCAAGTCGCAAGAAAGAATTTCAGCTTCAGAACTTGGTACACGGCAGCTTCCCGTAGCATCGGAATTCAAGATCAGGGTTTCTCCCGGCATTAGCAATTCCATCAAACCATTCTCCGGATAAGGTTTCGGCCAAAGTCACAGCTCACCCAAATGAAAGAAGCTTCACTCGTATCAACGTGCCCTAGAGCCTGTCAGCATCAGCTTCAAATGACCAAGAATGAGAGGGAAAATTTCAATCAAGACCCGGGATCCGAATCCAATCTCATCAAAATTGAGGTCCATGTGATACTATTAACAAAACCTCATCAACAGCCGCTGTTTTAATCGCGATCGAGGGCGCTCACCCCCCACTTGCTCAAAATCTGTCCCAAACAGTCTCCAAACACATACATCCCAACGCATCCCCTTTCATCACCATGCATCCCCACAAAAAATCTCCCAAGGGCTCATGTAGCATGCACAAAATTTGAATCAATAGGAAAAATCCTAAGTGATTGAAGATCATAAATCATAATTTCCCTGCCAAAAGCTTAGGCTAAGTGCATCTTCGAAAGCAAGTAAATGCATCATCTCGCGAACATACGCAGTGATACTCTCACAATCATTTTTGGTTCTATGCATGCATCTGTCATCATGAATGTCATATATGCATCTTCCTCTTCACTAACGAATGCAGGAATTCAAACGTGAAATCAAATCCCCCTTTTCGGCAAGGATGATCTTCACCTAAGACAACCTCAAATGGATGAAAACATCCCCCAACATCCACAAACATATGAAGACCGCCTCCTGTGTCTACAAATCGGTCAGGGACGCCAAGCTCTCCAATACAATTCGGTCAGAGACGCCAAGTTCTCCAATACAATTCCGTCAGAGACGCCAAGTTCTCCAATACAATTCGGTCAGAGACGCCAAGCTCTCCAATACAATTCGGTCAGAGACGCCAAGCTCTCCAATACAATTCGGTCAGAGACGCCAAGTTCTCCAATACAATTCGGTCAGAGACGCCAAGCTCTCCAATACAAATCGGTCAGGGATGCCAAGTTCTCCAATACAAATCGGTCAGGGTGCCAAGTTCTCCAAATACAAATCGGTCAGGGACGCCAAGTTCTCAAATACAAATCGGTCAGGGATGCCAAGTTCTCAAATACAATGCGGTCAGAGACACCAAGTTCTCAAAAGCAAGAAGTCCCAATGTGAGAACTTGGTGTCTCTGACCGCATTGTATTTGAGAACTTGGGATGGATGGTCCTTTGACGATCACCAGCAAGATGCAGACTCAACCAAACTCCTCCTTCAGGTCAAAATGCCTCCAAAGACAGCAAATCGTCAGCAGAAACCGTCCCACGAACGGCAACCCAACAACTCTTCATCAACATCAGCCGTAGCCTCAGTCCTTCCGGCAGCTACAGGTAAGCACAGCACAGGTATGAAAGCATATCTTAGTCAACTACTTTTCTAAAAGAACATTATCATCAAATCTTAGGGTGACTTCCCAAAAATAGTCAAATCCTAGGGTGACTTCCCAAGAAACAGTCAAACCTCGGGTGACTCCCAAATACCGTCAAACCATCAAAGACCATCCCCAGCAATTTTCGAACTACGTCCAGGCTTGATTCCCACTCAGGATACGTAGGCAACCTACCCTAGGTCCAGCCGCTTGACCAACACATTCACCCTTTTTCCCCGATAATCATCATAAACTCTAAACTTCCCCTGCGAGAATGCCCTCAAACAGTCTCCCTCAACCCCGACTTAGGATCATACTCCTGAACTAGGTCCCCATTTAGGTTCATACTCCTGAACTGAAACCCCGACTTAGGATCATACTCCTGAACTAGGTCCCCATTTAGGTTCATACTCCTGAACTGAAACCCCGACTTAGGATCATACTCCTGAACTAGGTCCCCATTTAGGTTCATACTCCTGAACAAAACCTCGATTTAGAATCATACTTCTGAACTAAGTCCCCATTTAGGTTCATATTCCTGAACTAAAATCCACCAAAGGACCATCCATCCCAAACCGTCAAAGGGAAATCATTTCAAATCAAGGTTCGAGGCACCTAAGACGCCATCTCCAAGGTTCGAGGCACCTAAGACGCCATCATCAAGGTTTAAGGCACCTAAGACTCCATCATTAAGGTTTGAGGCACCTAAAATGCTATCACACACAACACGAGGAAAGCGACAAATCATAATCATCCCCTAATTCGACAAACCAAAATTATTACCCGGGCGACTTCCCAAAAATAGTCAAACCATAGGGCGACTTCCCAAAAATAGTCAGATCATAGGGTGACTTCCCAAAAACAGTCAAAACCTTAGGGCGACTTCCCAAAAATAGTCAGATCATAGGGTGACTTCCCAAAAATAGTCAGATCTCAGGGCGACTTCCCAAAAATAGTCCAATCTTAGGGTTAAACACCCGAACTACGGCTGGCTTGATTCCTCTTAAGGATACGTAGGTAGCCTATCATTAGGTTCAGCCATCCGACCGAAAATGGTCATTCCTACCCCCAAAGAAAGCGTATAGCCATCCGACCGAAAATGGTCATTCCTATCCCCAGATAGCAGGATATAAAATTTCAGCCATCGACCAAAATGGTCATCTCTTATCCCCATCGAGTTTCTCTCCAAAGAACCGACTGCAGAGCTCGCTCATCAAGGTTCGAGGTACCTAAAACGCCATCATCTCCAGGGTCAAAGACCCGAACTACGGCCGGCTTGATTCCCATTCGGGATACGTAGGTAGCCTATCGCTAGGTTCAGCCACCCGATCACTCGATCATCCTGCCAAATATGGAGCCTTACTCTTATCGACGACCCCGATTCCTTCGAAAGCGCCGTCGCCGAGGGGCTACTGTAAGTGCTCCAATTTGAGCTTGTTAGAATTTTCGTTAGAAAATTAACGAAAGTTATAACATTTCTAACAATTCCTAACAATCCTAACATTTCTAACAAAGTGAGGGCAAAATGGGCATTGCTATTTAAAGATAAACCTTCAAAGGAATCTTAAAAAGCAAAAGAATTAAGAAAATCCCGAAACAGCAAGTTGAAAAACATTTTCTGCTGATATTTTTGAATTTTATTCCTTGTGTCCAAAGCCTGGAGCTGCATTCAATGAACAGTGCACGCCACCAATCCGCGCGGACATCTTTGTAAAATTCAGAGGGCTATAAATTGATCCCTCCAGTCACAAAAATAAGGAGCAACAACACAATTTGCACTGAACCTCTGGCGAAATATAGAAGAAAACAGTGAGAATTCACTTGAATTGTCATCATTTTCTCTTGAATCTTTCCCAACTCACACTCACTCTCAAATTCAAACCCTAAACACATTCAAGCCTCAAACACTCATATATTCAATCCAAAGCCTCAAAATACAAGGAAGATAGGTATAACCTCCCTCTTCTTACCCTAAATCTCTCATCCATGCATGCATCTTCAAACTACAAAATGTAGTTCATTCTTCTTCTTGTCTTAAGATCCAAGAAGATCACCATGGAAGTCCATCTCCATGGATGATCTTCTACAAGGATCAACATTTTCTTTAATGTGTTCTTGTTTTCTTGCAAATGCATTTTCAAAACCCTAAAAACCATTTTCAAGCATCAAATCTCATTTTCAAAGGATAAAATTCCCCTTCCCAAGCAAATAAAGTGCTTAGTCCTAATTTACCCCAAGGATGGTTTGGTATAGTTGATTCACCACTAAAATTTCAAGTGATCACTAACCAAAACCTAGGGAAATGGGGACAAGCATGGATGCAAAACCCCCCTTTAAATCATATTTTCTTTCTTGAGAAGTTGCTGTCCAGTAGCAATTTCCTCAGACCTCAGTCCATGGTCTAATTTTTTGGACACAGATAAATGTGGAATTTGGTGTTGACTAAAAAACACTTTTTGTAGCCAACATCCAGATATTTCCATACATATTTTTACTTTATTTTTTGGGTGAGTAAAACTCCTCTTTTCAAATTTTCTTTCAGAGGCTAGTTCATCAGCTTCTGAGAATCCAGATCTCATGTCTGAGGTTTCCAGAAGGTTTTGACCCCTCAAATCTTCTCCAAAATGGAAAATTCCTTCGCACAAATCTTATTTAAGGTGTCTGGAACAACTTTCATTCTCTGAGTTTATCCAGATTATGAAGTTTTAAGACCCTTGAATCCATTTCAAAATCAAAGGTCCACTGCCTTTTTCATTCTGGCAGAAGTGGCTCTCAACTTCAAAAGGTCTTTTGAGTACCAAATCTCAATCCAAAAATCTTCCAAAAAATCATGGGATCATTTTAAAGTCTTAAAAAGATATCCCAATTTTTACTTTTCTGAGTTTCAAATTATTTTGGCCAAAACACACACACACACACACAAATGATTTTCAGCTTGGAAGACTCGTTTTACGAGGCATTCCGGGTGCACACTAACGTCCTTCCCGGCGTGTAACATGACCTCCGAACCCAAATTTCTGATATCGGGCTTTTTTCAAAGTTTTGGCCCTTAAAACAAAAATGGCGTGGCGACTCCGTTCTTTTTCCCGGGTTTTATTTGGTTTTTTTCAAAGAAACGCGAAAAATCGAATTTTTTCCCGCGAAATGGCGACACATCATCACAAGTCCCAATCCACTTGAGTCTCCTAAAATTGGTGGCCAAGTCATGCATCCACCTCTTAAACCCCTATAAATACCCGGTGACTTCCAGTATTTCCAGGTCCTCGATTCCCGATCGAAAACACAATACACACACATTTTGTTGGTTTCTCTCCCTGAAAGATTCCTACAAAATCACCTTAAATCACCTAAAGTTTGTTTATCAACCTTGTTGATCAACAAACATCGAAGCCCGATTCAAGGATTGAGGCGAAGCCCTGTCCGCATCAAGATCCGAATCAAGGATTGAGGCAAAGCTCTATCCGCATCAAGATTCGACTCTAAACATGAGTCAAAACTCTGTCCGAATCTCTTCTCAAAAAGGTAATCATCCTTTAACTTTTGTTTCTCTTCTCAATCCCTCTATTGATTTTAGAGTAGTGTAATCCCATCAAAAGGATTATATGCTTCGAGATCGCCTTCAATTCATGAAGGCGATCTCGAAGCATATAATCCGACATTCCTAATTAATAAATTAATTAGGATTTTTTTTATTGTTCATAGATTGATTAGATTAATAACACCCAATTAGCAAAACCAATCTTCAGATTGGGTGGAATGGATGCTCTTTGACCTACCCATTCCATAACTTAACCCCCGAACCCTTGAATCTCTTGAAAATATCAAAAAGGTTTTTCTTATTGTTTTCCATCAATAAATAATAAGTGGCGACTCCAAGATGTTGAAAAATTCGCGCATCGCTACACTTGGGGTGAGGCCGGATTGGCTGAGCTCTATTTCTCTCTGGACTTGTACAGCCGAAACAAGGCTGCTTCGATGGATGCTTCTCTTTTGCTCTTGAGGTATTCTCCCTTTTCTTTTCTCTCTTTTACCTTTCTGTCTTGAGATTTTTATGAGAGAAATGACCCTTTTTGTCTTGAACATGCAGGTCTGGTTTTGTGAGGTGATTGGGTTCTTTCCTTGGAACCAACAGAGTGATCCGGAGATCTTCCCGGCCATGATTCGCTAGAGGGGAGAGGCTAGAGATAAGTTCACCGGGAAGACCCGGATTACTTTTGATTACAAGATGGTGAGACCTATTGTCAATAGGGATGGTCACGATGGGGTGGATTTTTATCCTTGGGGAAGGTACCCGGAGGCTTTGCTAGGGGATGCCTTGGAGGCGACTAGGCAGAGGAGGTGGCTGACAGGCTGACTTGTGATGTCATTTACTTGGGGGATCGCTTATCCAGGCAGCATGGCTATGTCCCTCCTTTGGATGCCATCACTCCTCATGACCCTCCACCGCTTATGCTGCAGCCCAAGAACTGGTCAGCGAATGAGATAGCGAGGAATCACACTGGTGTGGCGGCCGAGGAGTACTGCGACTTTGCTACCCCGTATGCCACCTTTGTGGAGGCGCGGTTGAGGACACCACAGAATCTAGTGAAGATGGCTGTCACTCAGGGGTAAGGGGAAGCAGAGCCGACTGATCCGCCTATGCCTCCTGCTCATCTCTCCTATGTGGTAAATGGGGTACCGAGGAGGTTCATGGTGCCTATTCCTAACACGAGGGAGCCCCAGTATACTTTGCCTGCTGATAGCACTGTAAGTATATCTAGGTTCCTTCTCTTTTCGGATTTCATTGCTTTCTGCGATTTTGAGCTTTTTCTTGAGATTTTCTGAGTTTTTCTTCTCTTTTCTCTCAGGTTCCTGCTCGTACTTATGACAGCTTGGTACGGCAGAACATGGGTTGGAAGGATATGGCTCGGTCCCTTCTGAGGAAGCTGGCCTGTGCTTCCAGGACTGCGGCGAATGTGCAGTAGCCCGTGCGCAAGAGAAGGCACGTTGGGAGCACAGCCTCTTCCTCATCAGCCTCAGGGTACCAGACCTCATCCACCAGTGCCATGCCTCGGGGACAGGGACCCAACACGGGCATTCTGGGGCAGCTGGCGGAGTATGAGCATGTGAATGCCAATCTATCTGACGTGAGTGATTGTGAAGATTTGATGAAGGACCGAGAGCTCTATGAACTAAGCAGTGATGACGAGGAGTCGGAAGCTTAGAGTTCCTTAGGTTGACCTAGGAGAAGGAGAGAAACAAATAATGAACACTTTTATGCACAATTTGTTTATTTTTTGTTTTATTTGGGCGCCAAGGAGGCGAGGACAATGTAATGATATTTTATTTGCTTTTCTTGTCTATGCTTTATGGTTTTTCATATTACTTGAGCCTCGAGGCAGCCTTTTTGCTTGGAAATGAGGCTGAAACTGGGCCAAAATGGTTTGTGATGATATGTGATTGCATGAATGGTGTTTGGGCATGTTTTTTATGCAGGTTTCATTGAGAAAGTGGGGTGAGAATTCCACTTGGGCAGCAGCAGGAGCTGCTGCAGATTTTTTTTCTGCAGAGGCAAAAGACGCCGTCCGGCCAGGTCCTGGGCAAATGAAGCCGTGCGGCTGGAAGTCTTGTCTAAACTAGTTTTTTTTCAAATAAAATCAAGAAATGACCTTTTCATTTCATTTTCACCCTAGACTTGTCCCAACTGATCCCAGAGCACATTTTTGACCAAAAATCATCAACTTTGATCGCAGCCAATGGAGAAACCAATCAGATTGCAAAAGCGGAAAAGAGACCGTTTTCTGTCCGATCTTCAATCTTGGATGAGACACAACTTTCAATCTAACAAGGGGCTGTTCGATACCACCTTCAAGATCAAGTCTTTATGGCATTTGAAGGATCTCCCACCCAATTGGGACCTTTTGAGAGCCGCTGTGAGGTTTTGGGACGTCCAGAGACATGTTTTCTGCTTTTCTTACAATGAACTCGTCCCAACCTTCGAAGACTTTTGGGCATTGATTGGGGGTCCAGAGATTGAGGTCGTTTCGATTCCTCTGACCGGAGACGTGCCGGTGACTGTAAAGTTGGCATCTTTTCTGCAAATCTCTCTGGAAGAGGCCGAGGGGATGATGGTAGCCCTTGATAGGATCGATATTTCTGATATTCCGGGCAGGTTTGGGTCTCCGGATACGGCTGCGACCACGGTGGCTAGGGATGCCTTTATCCTTTGCTTGTTCTCATTTCTGTTCACTGCCGAGTCCTTAGGGGTCTGCCATGGTGGCCTTTTGGACATGGTTAGAGACTACAGGGATGGGAAGGACATCGTCCTGCTGGTTTTTGGGTGAGACTCTGCATGGCATTAACATGATGGCTAGGGGAGACCATTTCATGAGGTCTGGGAGCCCAGCGGTGCTGACTTTATGGTTACAGGAGAGGCTTGGGGCTTTGCCGGGGGCTTCGCCTACTCAGTGCCCTTGGGTGATTTCCCGGAGGGGTGCCCTAGGCACAGGACCAGGGTAGCTAGGAGATGATGATGGCTAGGTTGTCCACCTCGGACATTCACTGGTGGGTGCCTCACTGGAGGCTGCAGACTCGTAGGACATTTCAGGAGTCCTATGTAGTGAGGGTACCGGGGCTGTCTCTGTCGTCCTTTTACATCCCTTGCTTAGTGTCTAGGCAGTTTGGGATCTTACAGGAGCCTATGGATGATTGGAAGGACATCAGTACCATGGAGGTAGTGCCTTTTGACATGAGGGACCCAACCAACTTCTCATTTTTCTCGAGGGCTTGGACATACACTACTTTTCCACTCAGGGCTTTTCTCAAGAGCAGGAAGAGTATTATCTTGACCACGGCCTACTTGGACTGGTATGAGAGGGAGATGGGGGCGACTCAGGTCATTTTGGAAGAGAGATGTCAGGCTTTATTGGGGGCTGACTGTGATTCGAGCAGAACTCTGAGGGAGACTGAGGCCAAGGCTAGCTCCCATAACTAGTCAGGTGACCTTATTAGAGATATGGAAGCTCAACATGAGAGGTTATCGGAAGTCGCTCCCCTTACTGAGGCTCAGAGGGAGGAGGTACGAGCTCGTGCTCGGATTGAGAAGGCACTTATTGACACGGGTTTGGTGGAGGCTCCAGTGAGGATATCGGAAATTGGGATGAGGGAGACCGACATCATAGAGAAGAAGAGGAAGAACACTCGATGGGGTCAAGGTAAAGGGAAGAAGAACAAGGAAGACTCAGTGAATGACGACTGAGAGATCTATTCCTAGGATTCCCTTATTGCCATTTTGCAAACACAGTAGATTATTAGGTCTTTTTGTATGTTTTAGATCTTTGTAGCAGGTTAGCAGAGTCGAGAGTAGACCGTGCTTGAACTCATCAAGGAGTTTTTGACTTGTAATTAACAAAGACATTTATCTTAGAACTTATTCAAGACACATTTCATGGAAACTTTGAACGTCTTATTTATTGTTTAAACCAAACCATTTCAGGCTGCCTACGTTCCCCTTTTACAAGAAAGACTAAGGGGCTCAGGTCTTCGTAGTTCATTCTGGTGAACTATCGGGATTTTTGTTTGTTGGTTTTTTTTTTTTTTATATGCAACCCTGTCTTTTGCCTAGACCGCCCTTTTTGGGTTTTGAGCCTAGCTGGGCATTACTCTTTTTGCACTAAAAATTTTTCTTTTCTTTTTTTTTTTATGTGCAACCCTGTCTTTTGCCTAGACCACCCTTTTTTGGGGTTTTCACCAAGTCGGGCATTACTCTTTTTGCACTATGTATATTTTTTTTCTCTTTTTTTATTTTATATATATATATATATTTTTCTTTTTTAGACATAATACCCGCGGAGCCTATCACCGTTGACTGGGTGGACAAATGGATTGCCGTCCAGGTCCGCAAGCTTCATTGCTCCTCCCGAGAGTATTTTCTGCACCACATACGGGCCAATCCAAACGGGTTTCCACTTTCCCAGAGGGTTGTCTCTGGTGGGGGGCTTCACTTTCAAAGATTTTCAGGGTCACCCTCTTTGATGTCTCTCGGCCTTGACCTTTTTGTCGAATGCCCCGCCATTCGCCTCGGTAGGCTCGGGTGTGCTCCATGGCTTTTAGCCTTCTTTCATCAAGCAGGGCCAATTCATCATGCCGACTGCGTAGCCACTCTACTACATTGACACTGTTTTCCAGGAGGACCCTTAGTGACGGGATTTCTAACTCTACTGGCAACACTGCTTCCATCCCGTAAGTTAGGGCAAAGGGAGTTTCTCCCGTGGCTGTTCTGACAGACGTTCGGTAGCCCCAGATTGCCGAATGCAGCTTCTCAGGTCAGTCACGGCCACGGGTGGCTATTTTCCGGATAATCCGCTCGAGCGTCTTATTGGTAGCTTCTACGGCTCCATTGGTCTGAGGTCTGTACGGGGACGATTTGTGGTGAGTGATTCTGAATTCTGACAGCAATCCATCGCTGTCCCCTTCAAAGTGCGACCCATTATCTGAAATGACCTCATCGGGCACCTCGTATCTGCACATGATATTTTTTTTGACAAACTGGGCCACCTTCTTGGAAGTGAGGACCTTATATGACTTGGCTTCTACCCACTTTGTGAAGTAGTCGACCGCCACTAGCACAAATTCATGCCCATTGCTTCCTGTCGGGGCTATCTTCCTTATCACGTCAATACCCCAAGTTGCAAACGGCCAAGGAGTCATCATGCAGTATAGGTCATGAGGCGGAAGATGGTTGAGGTTGGCAAACCGCTGGCATTTGTCGCACTGTCGGATGTGCTGGACACAGTCTGTTTCCATGGAAATCCAGTAATAGCCCATTCTGAGGATCACTTGCATCAATGCTCTGGCATTCATATGAGGACCGCAGGGACCATTGTGGACTTCGGTCATTAACTCTCTGGCCCTTTCTTGGGTGACACATATGAGGAGTGATCCCTGGTACCGTTTCTTGTATATATTGCCCCCTAGGATGACATAGTGAGAGGCCAACCATTTTGGGGCTTGCAAGCTCTTGGCCTTGATGCCTTCCCTTGGTCTACCTTCTTCATCTCTGAAATCTGACTCCCCATCTTTGAGAAACTGGTAAATCTGACTGTACCAGGGTTCCTTGACAAGCTCGGATCCCAAGTATATTTCACAACAGAAAGCCGGGGCTTCTCTTCTACCCACTCTGAATGGTTTTATCGCCTTTCCCTCAGGGATCTCTACCAATGAGGCTAGAGTAGCTAAGGCATCTGCGAATCTGTTCTTGTCCCTTGGCATGTAATGGAAAGTTACGTCTCTGAACTGCTCAGTCAACTCTTCCATATAGGCATGATACCTCTGAAGGTTAGGATCCACTGTCTTCCACTTGTTGGAGACCTGGTTAATGATCAGGGCTGAGTCCCCATAGACCTTGAGTTCCTTGACATTCCTTTCTAAGGCAGCTTCCAACCTAGCAATGCAAGCTTCATACTCTATGGCATTGTTCGTGGCAGGGAAATTCAACTTGATGACTATTGGTGTGTGCTCATCTTTCGGATCAACCAGTTGCATTCCTACGCCGTTTCCTCTCTTGTTAGCAGCTCTGTCAAAGAAAAGCTGCCATCGGTTCTCAGGCTCAACTACAAAGATTCCTTCATTTGGGAATTGGGGTTCAGGCCCGCGGTCCTCATTGCTAGGGAAGTTTGCCAGATGGTCTGACAACGCTTGACCCTTGATTGCCTTTCTCGTCACATAGTTGATGTCATACTCAGCCAAGAAGAACGACCACTTTGCTAGACGCATCGAAAGGGAAGGCTTGTCGATGATGTACTTGATAGGGTCCATTTTTGAGACCAAGTTCACAGAATGGGCTTGCATGTAATGCTTCAGCTTACCGACTACCCAGACCAGTCCTGCACAAGTCTTTTCGCACGCTGAGTAATTGAGCTCACTTCCTTTTGCAGCCTTCCGCCGACAAAGTAAATGGCATTTTCTACCCGAGAGTCCTTCTTTTCCCGAGCAAGCATAGCCCCAACCGCCGTATCGGTGGCAGGTGAGATAGAGCAGTAAGAGGTTTCGTCCATGTGGGGGCATAGTACCGGGGGATGTACTAGGTATGCCTTGATTTGTTCAAAGGCATCCTGGCATTCCTCATTCCATTCTGTGTCTGCATTCTTCTTCATGAGCTTGAAGATGGGCTCGCACATGGTAGTCAGCTGGTTGACAAAACGGATGATGTACTGTAATTTACCCATAAAGCTTTTGACCTCTGTCTAGGTTCGAGGTGGCCTCATGTCCATAATGGCCTTGATCTTTCGGGGATCGACTTCAATGCCTCGTTCTATGACCATATACCCAAGCACTTTTCCCCTTGTCACTCCAAAGGTGCATTTGGCAGGGTTCAGTCTCATGGAATGCTGTCTCAACCTCTCAAAGAACTTTCGAATGTCGACAAAGTGCTGTCAATCCTCGCCTTTGGAATGGATTATCATGTCATCGACATAGACCTCAATTTCCTTGTGGATCATGTCGTGAAAGAGTGCGGTCGCTGCCCTCTGATACGTAGCCCCGTCATTATTAAGCCCAAAAGGCATCACCGTATAGCAGTACGTTCCCCAGGGTGTGGTGAAGGCTGTCTTTTTTTGGTCCTCCTCGGCCATCTTGATCTGGTTGTAGCTAGCAAAGCCGTCAACGAAGGATTTGACTTCGTAGTTAGTAGTGGCGTCCACCAGAATGTCTATGTTTGGCAAGGGGTAGTCGTCTTTGGGGCTGACCTTGTTTAGATCCCAGAAATCTACACAACAGCGTACCTTCCCATTGGCCTTAGTCACAGCCACGATGTTGGATAACCATGTCGGATATTTGATGACCCTGATGAATCCTACCCGCAGTAGCTTCTCAATCTCTTCTTTGACCTGTAGAGACCACTCTGGCTTGATTTTTCTCGCTTTACGCTTTCCTTGGCTTGGCATCTGGTGCTAGAGGGATTCTGTGCTCCACAATCGAACTATCTAGCCCCGGCATATCCTTATATGACCATGCAAAAACATCCATGTAGTCTCTGAGCAGATTGACCAGTCTGTCCCGTTCAACCCCCTGGAAGAAGTTCCCAATCTGTGTCTCTTTAGGTTCCTAGACAGTACCCAAGTTAACACTTGTCAAAACCTCCTCGGCAGCTTGGGCCCAGTTTTCCTCTTTGTTTGTAACATGCTTAAAGATTTCTTTAATGTATTGTTCGTTTAGTGTGTTTGCATCTTGTTCAAATGATTCATTATTAACTGTTGTTAAGTTATTAGTTAATTTATCATTTGTTAAGTTGGCAATAAGGGGATACTCAGAAAGATCTATCATTTCATTCAAAGCGAAAGGAAAGATGACATTGGCTACATGTTCATAATCTTCAGGCGTAAGGCCTTCAGATGACTCGGAGGACTGGAATTCGAAGACTCCTGACTCAAGGGTACGGACAATAGGGTGTTTGACATGATTGGGCTGAGAGGGATGGGGTACCAATCCAAGCTCCGTGATAATTTGCTGTTGGCTGGCTATCGGCCCTGAGAATGTCTCCCAATTCTTTAAAGGCATCTCTGTCTTAGTCACCAAAGTGCGGGGATCAAAAGGTTCTTCACCACCGTCTCCAATCACGGCAACTATCTCGTCATCTGAGCTGAAGTCGATCAAATCAGGAATCTGCGCTTCTTCATCAAACAGCTTCTGCAAACCTGACTCACTGTCTTCACTACTGGCAGCTTCTATCTGGCTGATCTTTGGAAGAGCTAACTCGAAGGCGGAGAAATCCATTACCCCTGATGGGAAGAGTGCTGACTCTTTGAAACGGTATGGGTTTCCTTTGAAGGCATACTTGTTCTGAACAGTAATGGTAGCCCCAGGAATGTCCAGCAAGTCAAGGAACATCCTCTGAACATGATTTGCTGGTTTTCCCCGAGCTTTCTCAAGGTTTTCCAGAAGGATTTTTCTCAAGGAGATCTGACTATCACTTTCATCATATTGAGTCCCACCTCTTGTGAAGTACTGGGCCAGAGACAAGCTGTAAGGATGGAGACGGATCCCTTCATTTCGTTTTTCCTGAACTGTTCCTTTAGCCTTTCTGTCATTCTGAGAATTCGGTTTATATCCCAATCTGTGTCGGGTGGTCTATTCCTTTACGTTAATGACAGCATTGCGACCCTGAAGTCTTTTACCCAGTCCAAGCCTCGGAAGATAACCCATCTTTCTCATCATTCGCATGGCAGGAGGTATTTTGTCAGAGGTAGCAGTGAGGTCGGTGCAACACACTTGCGCTTTGGAGGAGGCTACAGAGAATCCGGTCAAGGCAAACCCTTCATCATCATGCTTGATCTCCAGTATCGGGATACCTCCTGTGCTGGTTCCTTCCACGGTGACACTGTCTCCATAAATAGTAGTAATGGTCCCATAACTTGACTGGAATTTGATGCATTGGTGCAAAGTAGAGGCTACCCCGTTTATCAGGTGAATCCAAGGTCATCCCAGCAAAGCGGTAAATGAAATGGGAATGTCAATCACTTGGAAGTCCACATCCATAGCCTTTTTCTCAAACCACAATTTGAGAGTAGCAATCCCCAGAACTAACGGAGCAGTGGAATCATAGGCCTTAATGGTTTGACTGGAAGGTTTCAAATCTGTAGGCTTCAAATCCAACAAATCCATCATTTTTGCTGGCAGAACATTCATTGCAGACCCTCCGTCAACTAATACCCTTGGTAATCGGCGTTCCTCCAACTGGACTATGATGTAAAGGGGTTCATTATGACTGGCTCCATATTTTGGCAGATCCAGGTCAGTGAAGGTGATGATATTTCCATAGTGGATATTTCCAATCATCTGGACGACCTCATCTGGGGTGACATCTATGGGCACCATGGTCTTGGCCAAAATTTCTTCTAGCTTCAGTTTGTGAGGGTATGAGGAGGTTAACAGGACCACAGTGGAGATATTGGCTTGAGTACACTTCAAGCGAGTCAACACCAGTGTCCTCCTTTCGGGTCTCTGGTTTTTCCTCGCTTCGCTTGTAACGTCTTTTGTCTGTCTTTGGCTCGGAGATGGCATTTATTTTGTCACCCTTAGGCTGTTCCACACTCATCTGTCCAGACCGAGTCATCACATAGACATTAGACTTTTCCGAGTCATCAGTCCTACCGGAGGATTCCTTCAGTTCTTTCAAGGTTAGAGGCGGGCTTCTGCTGGCGTATGGCCAACTCTGCTGGTTAATTTGATTAACAACACTGCCAGAGGCATAGGCAGCTTCCCGAATTTGGTCCCAGGTCACTGGCTTTCTGGCCTTTTCTGAATTCTGACTTCCCCATTGGCTTAGCAACTGGCTGATTTCAGATTCATCTTCCTCACTCAAGGCCTTGACAGTTTCATTCAAGCTTTTCAGGGTCAACATGCAACAGGAATTATCGTTCCCAGGGTTTGGAGGTTTGCTAATGGCTTCCTCACCTTGACATAGCAACTTTTTCAACAAAGCAGGGTCACATTCCTCATCACTGTCAAACATATCCCTTCTCTCCCTCGGAGTCAATCTTCTGACGGCATCTTTGACATTGGCCAAACACTTCATGAAGTAGGAGATTCCATCATCGATAAGGATTTCTGTGGGGTCAAACCTCATGGCAGGTTCCTGTTCTTTACTAACGGGATGGTTTTTTGGGCTTTTTGGCTTCTGGGCTATCCACTCTTCCACCGTTCCTTCCGGCATTTTGACTATGTCTTCCTCGGTCTCACTACAGTAACTTCTGTGGGAACTTTCATCTTGACTCTGATGACCAATGAGGGCAAAAGCAGTTCGGGATACTTGGCACCATATAAGGGGTATTCTGGACTCTTCCCCTGACATAGGGATTACCAAGAAGATATCACTGTCGTCGTAAGATAGGAAGGGGACCAGGGTCGCTTCAAACTTTAAGACCCTTTCTAGGGCTTCCATACATTCTTCTTCGGACAAAGTCTCAGGGGTGACCCTTAACACTGCAATGGAGTCCACTATTCCCGATGGGGGTTCAGCCTCGATGACACTTACGTGTTCTATATCGGCGAGTGGAGCCCACTTCCCTTTTTCAGCTAAAGCTTCGATCAAGTTTCTCCATTCACCAACCAAGTTTTTTTAAGGAGTGTTGAATTCTAGGATGTGGAATCCGTAACCAACCTCATTTGAGCTCGCATCCATTTTCTCCCCCGAGCCCTTGTAAAGGTGACAGACACACTTTGAGGTGATACAATCCTCCTTTCCATACCGGTGGTTTTCTACCCTTTCTGGTTCTCCGGGTTTCATTTCCATTGGCTCCATGTTCATTCCTTCTACTGTACTTTCATCATCACTGTAACTCAATCCATTCCTATTCTCATTACCGATTGACTCTTCGATGTCACTGTCTGGGAGATAGGCAAATTCACAAGTGTTGACAAAGTTGGAAAGGTCAGGTTGATACTGGAGTTTCAGAATAAAGAAATTTGGTTCATGCGGAGGAGAGGGAGTGAGTCCCATGGGATGATGCGTAGATCGAGTAACCGGGATAGCCGTGGCATTTGCTCTCTGTTGGTAGGGAACAAAGCTGGGTCTTATCTGAGGAGGCGAGGGCGTTGGAACCCTGATGGCCTGGGATGCTGGAAAGGACTGAAAAGGGGTAGTCCTTGGTAAGGGATCATATGTGGATGGAGGAGGGCGTTGGTTATATGCTGAGGAGCCGAGATTGCCACTTCGGAGTCTCATCTTCTACCATAACCAAGGAACCGTTGGACTCAACCACTATCTGAACCCCATGACGATGGAGCGCATTGATAAGCATGGTTTGCTGTTCCTCATGGACCTTATGACTGTTTTCCAAGGCTAAGGCTAGCTCTTCTTCCCTAGTCATCTGGTTACCCAAACCATCGCCGTTTTCGTCACAATCCGCCATTCTCGACTCTCGGACCGACAAAACCGAGGATTCGGCGAGCTATCTGAGAATTCTGCGCTGACAAGCCGCTGACCCGGTATTCTCACCCACTTCTTTCTCGCTGCGAGAAAGGGATAGGCAAGGTTTAGACTCTGGGGTAGGTGTTTAGGCTGAAGGCTCAAGCAATATGCAAATTAAGAATCTTTCAGTTTACTTAAAACAGTGTTTTTTATTAATTTCTATTTGGTTGTAAAAGGGGTTGCCCTTCTTTTTCGCAACTACTCTAGATCCTGGATCAGTGGGTTCCGTCACTACGTCTATAAGCCCCTGCTTTCCACTCCAGTATTTCGACCTCCCAGGGTGGACAACCCCGGGCGAGGGTCCTATAGGGCACGCGGATGCCACCGACCGAGAGAGAAGAATGCTCCTAATGGGTCTAGCGGGTCATAGGAACTTTTAACGCACGAGCGATGCGGATTATAGTCAAGGCAATGCCGGGAAAGTCTCGTCTTTCAGCCTTAACGGAATTTCGGCAGAGTTTCGCTTGCGCGATTGACATTTTGACTTTTTGGCATTGTCCAAGAAGATAATAGGCATGGGTCAGATGGTAAAAGCCGGATGACACAGTGTCACATTGAACTTTGTTGCATACGTACTTCCTGCGAAAGATCTTTTGATTTTTGGCACGGACTCGGGCTTGACTCTTACATATCCCGTGCGGGTCAAAGTCAAAGTCAATCCCGGAGTCAAGATTCTGCCAATTTTCCTTGGCGGAATTTCGGCAGAGTTTCGCTTGCGCGAAGAATCCTAACTTCCGTCATGAGCTAAGGTTTGACCTTTACGGGGGTATGCAATTAGGCTATGTGACACGGTCTAGACCAAAAACCAACCAAAAGTCACGGTTTTAAAATGTGTGACACTTGATCGTGCATTGGTCGACACCGGCCGCCATGGGGAGTTTCCGGGATGATTTTCGTGGCGTGCTCCTGGAGCATCGTAATGCCGTCCGTGGATCGCAGCCTCGAACAACCACCCCTCAAGTTAAAAGGACGTATGTGCAAAAGTGTAAGTGTACAGATATATAAGGTGCGCGTAGGTGTGCGCGGCCTCCTAAAAATGTTCCTTTTTGAGTTAAAACAGAAATTTTCAGAAATGTGTTTTAAAAGGAATGATTTTTCGGAATGAGGGAAATGCAACATATAAGGCACGTAAATTCTTTCGGAGCCCAGCCACCTTGGAACCGAATAGCCCTAAGCCGCCTAAGCCGCCGGGATAATCCTCGGGGATTAGGTCCTCGGTGGAATTGCCAATGAAGCCGCCCGGCTAGGATCCAGAGAGGATCAATCCGTATGGCTGGATCAAGCAATTTTCCAGGTTCCAATTTTTTTCATTTGCAGGTTGTTTCCCCGAACGTTTTGGCACCTTTTCAGCTCCAAAAAGCTTCCCCGTTCGCATTCGTAATGTGCACAATCCCAAAAACCAACAATGCACGCAAGGCAAGGAAAGAAGGCAAGTACGAGAATCGGATCCGCGGCGGAAGGCTAACCAACTCAAAAAAGCTTTTTTTTTTCTTTTTTTGAAAAGGATACCGGTACGTGGCATTGTTAGACCATATTTTATCCCAGACTCGGGTGAGGAGGCGATAACGGGAAGTTTAATGGTTTCCACCTATATACCAAGTATCATTTTTTTTATTAAAAACTAAAAGCTTTTTGGTTTATCCCCAGCAGAGTCGCCAAACTGTGGATGTGGTGCCCAAGATCGCGGCTCTTTTTCATGTTTGAACTGCTTTCTCGTGTAAGGGGTCACCGCTTCACATCGGTTTGAAGACATCCGGTTTAAATTGAAAAACGGAGTAGCCACGCCATATTTATTTCCTCAAAACTTTTAAAAAAAGGATTAGGGTCCGGAGGTTAAGTAACCCCTTGGGAAGAACGTTTGGCGTTCACCCAAGGAGCCTTGCCAAGCAAGTCTTCCAAGATCCGACTTTCGTGCTTGCCTTTGTGCTTTCGTGTGTGGGATATGTTTTGATAAATGGGGGAATGTGCCAAGTGATCTTCCGGACGTATAAACCATGAGTTGGTTATCGCTCGGGATTCATTGGATTTTTGATGTGTTCGGGACTTTGATCCCGTCCTCATCTTAGACTTACGATCATCATTATGAGACCTTGGGTCACATGTGATCGGAATAGGGACGCCTCTTTTTATAGTCCAAGAATGAGACTCTTTAGAAAGGAAGGACCTTTGCCTATCAATCCTACATCTTGAGACGATTTGAGCTCGATAGGGACATTTGTGCTCGCCTCAAGTGATGATCAAATATGTGTGGCTTAGGTTCATCCATTTCTAAAGGGATATCCGACTATTGCATCTTTATGTGGAGGAAACGATGTAAAGATATGACCTTTACACCATTACGCCCCAAGAGATGCTTCCAAGTACCAAAAGGGACTAAGGGAATGGGGATGACATTCATGTAAGTAAAGATGACATTTAGGTGGACAATCCTTGGAAGCAAGGTCTATGGGAATGGGGATGACATTCATGTAAGTAAAGATGACATTTTTAATGAAAAGATGACATTTTCACATCATCATGTGAGAGATCCACCCTATAACAAGCCATTTAGGGTCTTATTGTTCATCCTTGGGATGGATCCTCCATGAATCCTATGTGATAGGTGAATGTGGGGCATTATGATCTACACAGTAAAGACTTGACCTTTATGACAATAAATCACATATAAAGCAAGTAAATAGCAATATAAATGGCAAGGAGCAATATAACAAGAATAACAAGTATATTTTAAAGAGAAGAGGAGGAGAGGTTACTGTAAGTACTCCAATTTGAGTCGGTAGCTTTTTCGTTAGAAAGTTAACGAAAGTTTTAACATTTCTAACATTTCTAACAATTCCTAACATTTCTAACAAAGTGAGGGTAGATTAGGGATTGCCACTTTAAGTTAAACCAAGAAAAGAATCTCAAAAAGCAAAAGAAATTAGAAAAATCCGAATTAAGAAAGTTGAAAAACAAACTTCAATTTGAATTTTAAAAAGATTATTCTTCCGTCCAAAGCCAAAGATCAGAGCGTATGAACAAAGTGCACGCGTCGATCCTTGTCCGCGGATACGTTTGATTCTCACAGTGTCCTATAAATTGAACCCTCCTCTCTCAGTTTACACAAGACATTTTGATCACAAAGAACGAAGTTCAAGGCGAATATAGAGAGAAAACAGTGGGAATCTCTAGATTGCCACCATTTTCTCTTGAATCTTTCCCAATCTCACTCCAAACACAAATCCAAACACCAAACCTTGATACTCCTCAAGCCAAACACCAAATCTTGATACTCCTCAAGTCAAAATTCCAAGCCTAGGAAGATAGGGTGTCACCATTGGTAAAGCCCTCCTTCTCAAAACCCTAAAATTCTCTTTTGATTTCTTGATCATCTTGTTCTTCTTACTTTGACTTATTTTATGTCTAGTTTAACTTGAGTTTTGACCTAAGATGGTCATCTTGAAGTTCATCTTCATGAATGACCATCTCAAGTGGTCCACATTTTAGATCTTTAGTCAATTCTTTCTCTTTGGTTTCATCTTTACAAAACCCCCTTTCCCTTTGCAAAGGACATGTTTAAACCCCATAAATTCCCCAAGGATGACTTGAATATGATAACCACTTAATAAAAAGTAGTGGTATCAAGTCTAGGGATGAAAATGGGGTGAACATAGATGCAAATCCCCCAAAAATCACATTTTCCCTCAAGAACATCTTGCTGTCCAGTAGCATTGTTCTGAGACCTCAGTCCATTTTCCTATTTTTTGGACCCAGTAAAACTTGGAATTGGATGTTGACTACAAAACACTTTTTGTAGCCAACATCCAGAGATTTCCAGACATAATTTTATTTTATATTTTGAGTAAGTAAAACTCCTTCTTTCAATTTTTCTTTTAGAGGCCAGTTCATCAGCTTCTGGAAATCCAGATTTCACATCTGAGATTTCTAGAAGGTTTTGACCCCTCAAATTACTTCCAAAATGGAAAGTTCCTTTGCAGAAACCCTATTTAGGGTGTTTTAAGAAATTTTCATTCTCGGACTTTCCCCAGATTCTGAGGTTTTGAAGCCTTTAAGTCCATTTCAAAGTCAAGGGTCAACTGCCTTCTTTCATTCTGGCAGAATTGCTTTTCAAATCCAAAAATCTTTTGAGTGCCAAGACTCGACCCAAAAATCATACCAAAAATCTTGGGGATTGTTCAAAGTCTTATAAAGAGTTCCCTATTTTTGTTTTTCTCAGTTTCAACTCGTTTTGGTCAAAACACACACACATCACACACACACACAACAAAGAATTTCAAATGTTTGGAAGACTCGTTTTGCGAGGCGAGTCGGGTGCACACTAACGTCCTTCCCGACGCGTAACATGACCTCCGAACCTAAATCTCTGATCTCGGGCTTTTTTCAAAGTTTTGGCCCTCAAAATAAAAATGGCGTGGCTACTCCGTTTCGTTGCTTTTCTTTTAAACGAAAAATGGGAAACTATTTGGTCGGAAACGCCATGACACTACACATCATCACGAGTCGGACATATACTGCGGATAAACAAAGCAAGTTTTATCTTTTCAAAAAAAAAAAAAAGAAAAAAACTTTTTTCCAGGGTCAAGCTTCTGTCTCAACATTTGGAAAATCCTTTTAGCTTTGTGTGTGTTGATTTTTGCACGCTTGATTTCGTGTTTGTTTTTGGCCGCGTCCGGAAAAGTCGAAATTTATTTGTCGGAACAATGTCACCTAACCGCTGTCGGAATTTTTTTGTGCTTATGTGCTTATGTGTTCAATAAAATTTTCAACAAAAAATTTTTTTCAAAAAAAAAAAAAAAAAAAATCATGTGAATTACATGCCTTTTTAAGACCACATAAAAAAATTTCTATTTTTCTGAAGTGAAAGAAGATAGATCACAGCACACTACGCGTGTGATCCTTACCCACTCGCACAGCTACGGTCCCTAACCTCGGAAATCCTTGTCGCGGTCCGTCACTGGTCTTATTACGCCTCTCCACGGACTGTCTGCAGGACTACCTAAAATATCCATAAGAAGAGCCTCGTGTCGCTTCACCAGGCGCACTTGTCCGTGACACACTTTGTCCAAGAAGACCCGGTTGGTTTTTAGTACGTCCGGGTGAAATGTCATGCCTGTCCGGAGTGTACTAGACCTTTCCTTTCACCCGCTGAGCCTTTGTCGGCATACCATCCAACACAGCCTTTCAACATCTTACATCAGGACCACTTGCTCCGTCGAAGTTAAGCTTTCCGCCGCGAGACTTTGACTCAAGATATTGGAGCGCCTTGACTTCTGGCTTTTCCGGCGGCACAAATTATACAACGGCATCCACAAAGCGTTGTGGATACACGAGGTCATCAAGGATTAATGAATATTCCATTACCTAATTACGGCTTACCAAGCGGCATTTACAAGTCAAGATCAATCGTAAGGACGCTTTTATCAACAATCATACCGAGCTTTTAGAGTATTGCTTAAGCTCCTCGGACATGATCTTGACTTTTGACGTCGCCTTTGTCCGTAATTTACATCGAGAATGCCCGTTAAGACTCGATTACGCTTGAACTTTTAAGGATCGTTTTTCTTTCTTTGTCTGGGAATGGGACCGCTTTGCCACTATAGGACCCTAGCGGTACGTCCACCAGGGAGGTCGAAATACTGGCCCGAAATACGAGGAGCTTATGAACGTAGTGACGGGGCCCATTTGATCCGAAGGGAGTCGAGTAGTTTGCGAAAAAGAAGAGTAATCTTTTCCAACGGAATTAGGTTAATAAAACATGTTTTAAGTAAACATGAACAAATAATCGCATGTTGCATGGAGCCAAAAGCCCAAGCATCTACCCTCCTTCCCATTCAGTTCTCCCGAACCACCAAAGTGTCTTTCCCCGTAGCTCCGCACTGAGGTTGGTTTAGGGCACCGAGGTCATAGTTTGATCGGTTGGGAAGAGTCGGCGCGTGTCGGCTTCATAGTCACATTCCCGACTCCAGATTTTCGAATGTCTGCATCAGCTGGTAACGATGGGGATAACATCACTCCGCCTCCCGGGACTCCTTAGACAGAACAACAGTGGAATCAGCTAGCCGAACAGATGAGAGTGCGCCAGGAAGCACAGTTGAACAGCCTTATGGAGGCTATCAAAAGCCATGGATTGGCCGCCAGTCTCAACCCAGATGGCACCTTCACTGTGGAAGAAGAGGAAGACCTCAATCCCGCTCTTGAGTCAACCCGGCTGACTGTCGAGGATGCCACCGCAGCCTCCCACATTTACCACCACGAGCCCATGCTCCTCGATCCCTCGGTCAGCCGGCTGCCCAACTGCAGACCACTTTGGATCCATCTTTGCAGCTGACGGGACGAGGCAGTTCGCGCAATGCCTCGAGTCAAGGACAAAGTCAGTACGGAATGCCTTCCCATGGTTAGGGATACCCCCGGAATGCCACAGCAAATTGGGATCCCAGCCTCGGTTTGGGACCCAGTCAATGGGACTTTCGCGGCTTAACGGTTTGGAATGCCACCACGGTTTGGTTAGGCGCTGATCGGGGGCCTCACCTCGAGAATGATGCTTGCTTCAGTTGCTCCTCGCCACCGGCTTCCGCATAAACCATTTCTCACTCGGGGTTCAACGGGTTACCCGAGCCCCCCATCCCCGTTTCATCGGAATCACCCAGGGACCACGAGTATCCTCTCGGTTATGCATCCTTGCCGCTGACCGGCCATACCCGGTCCAGCTGACCAGGGGACGGCGGCGCGCACTTAAGCCTACTTATGGGCTGCTCTTAGGAAATCCAAGCCATCGGCTGCCTAGAATCTGCCTCCATCTTCTCTGCCGATTGGAAACCATGACAGTATTTAGGTTCCTATCCGCTGCCCCTGACTCCTACCTACGCCCCCAGGTGTAATTTGGGCCCGGACGAGTTTTCACCTTTATGCCACAGATCATGGTATTCCTTCCACCGTGCACCGCGTGACTAGTCCTCTTCTGGCTCAAATATCGGCTCGGGAATTCCAGCTCCACCTTTGGATCCCCAGTTGAAAGCGCTTGGTTTATGGAGCAACACGAGGAAATGAAAGCACGAGATTGCTTTGAATTGAGCTGCCCAGAGGCTCTTGCTCTTCGGCCTACGAGATCCCAGGCTCGGTGTCCCACCTTTTCATGGTTGTGATGCCCGCTCTGGAAATTGTTTGACGTGAGTGCATGCCTCAAACTGCTTGGACACCTATGCTTTGGCAATGAAGGCTAAGGGATGCACAAACCAGCGGTTGAAAATGCAGATCACTTTAGTCTCTCTTTGAAGTCGGGGGCTTTGAAATGGTTTTCCGATTGCGGCACGAAGGCCCCAGGGCTACTTGGGAACGGATCACCGGTACTTTCACGGATAAGTATAAAGCCAACTTGGAATGGGAGACAAACGAGTTGATACATGCAAACAACGATGCAACGCCTTTGTGAGAATATTGGGGATTTCTATAAGAGGTGGAACTTAAAGCTCGGTGAAATGGCCCAGTCCTCCCTCGACGAGGAGCTTGATTAGACATCTTTCAGTCATGCTTGAAGCCGCATTTGAGAGCTTCCCTCAGTCTCACTTCCCTACGGCGGACTTGCGTGCGTGGTGTCCGGGGCTAAGTTCGAAAAGGCTTACATTCGGCAGTATTCTTGCACACCTTACGGGCCACGGAGTTTGTTCACCCTCCAGCCCAACGACTCACTTGCCCAGCCCAGGTAAAGTAAGTGATTAGCTATGCGGGGTGGGGCACATAACAGCTGCCACACTTCCTTTGTTCCCAAGAAAGCTGATCCATCCAGATCCAGAAGCAAAACACAGGAAACTTTTAGGATGCCTTTGAGTGATATCTTGAGGTTTGGTGAGAGAAGGTTTGCTCCAGGCCTTTGGAAAATTATCGGCCCTAGAAACCCAAATGCTCCTTTGGATACCTCCAAACATTCCAGTGCCTTTCATCGATGCATGGGCACTGGCGGATGATTGCGTCCCCACAGAAAAAGGCCATCCAAGGTTTGATTGAGCAAGGGAGGTTAGAGATGCTGGAAGGGCCTACTTCCTTTATCAATAACCAGCTCCCTAATGACATGAGTGTCGACATGATCGAGGTTTGGTGGTTCGAGCCTTGTGGGCATAATGGAATTTGACACGCCCCCTTGTGGAGTCGGTGAATCGGCCAGTCGCGAGGGCGATGAAAGTGTTTGGATTAAGAAAGAGATTGCAGAGGAAATGCAGTGGAAAGATGCGCAATAGCTCCAGATCTCCGGCGTCGAAGAATGGAGTGCATGGTTCGACGCGAACGCGAGTAGGCGGGGGCTACCTATCTTTAAAATAGTCTTTTGAGTCAACCTTCGTGGGGTCTAGTACTTTTCTTTCACCTAAGTCCTTCTGGACATTTGTCGTTGTAGTCCATTTTGGACATAGTGGTTAAATGCCTAACTTTTAATATAAGAGAAAAGTCGGTTAGACTCGTGACATGTGTCACGCATGTGATGGACTAAATTGAATTGTACCCAACTTTAAGGGGTTAAGTGACATATTTTATAAATATGGAGGTTAAATGATTTTTTTAATTCCAGACAAAAACTCGTGACTTTCTCTCTCTCTCTCCTTACCTCGCTTTCTCTCTCTCTCTCTCTCTCTACTTTCCCAGTTAAAACCTCTCTCCCCTTCCCGGGTGCAGCGACCTACGCCATCCCCAGAATCCCAGGCGACCTCTCGTCGCGATCCATCTCGAGTGATCCCACGCACCCTTTGAGTGGCAGTCGTAAATGCCCGCCCCTGTGACCCTTCCCAAACTCCGACAACGCGCCTCCTCCCCTTAGATGCAAGAGTGGGGCCCCGACACGTCAGGCGCGATTGAGGAAGATGGGTTAGTGGAAGCTTGCTAGGGAAAGATGCAGGTAGGGTTATGGAAACGGTGGACCTCGGTGATGAAGAAAGTGAGGTGTTGCTTGGAAGTGGGATTAGGTTTCGGGTTTTGATGAAGAAGGGGGTTTTGAAATTGATGGGAGGAGGGGTAATAGGTGGTGGTGGTGATGAAGAAGATGGTTTTGCATGGTCACGGCGGCGGAAATTGTTGAAGGGGGTGAGGAAACGAATTTTAATGGGGGAGACGAGAGATGAAGGAGGTGATGAAGAAGATGTTTTTTTTTTTCTTTCTTCTTTTTCTTTAGTGTGTAGATATCCAATTTTATAGTTTATTTCCAAAAATATGTTTTTATTATATAATGCTAATTGATGATTTAATTATTTTCTAATTTTTTTGTTTTATTTTATACTTTTTAACATTTATTTTTTATATATTTTAATTAGTTAAAATGTGTTTCATTAGAAAAATTTGATTAAAAAAATATTACAAGATTTACGTTAAAAATTAATTTATGTGATAAATATATTTAATTTATATATTTTTAATTTATAATGTGATAACTATAATTTATTAAAAAAATAAAAACAAAAGTTGTATTTTTTAAAAAAATACTACACAATTTATGTGAAACTTTTATAATTAAGAAAAGCATCTATAAATCATAAACAATTTATTTTTAAAAATTAAAGTAAAAACGGTATTTTACAAGAATTTTTTCATTTCTAAATTTTGCAATAAAATTTTATTACATTTTTAAAATAAAATTATCTTTTTTTAAATAAAATTATCACTTTTTTTAAATAAAATTATCTTTATTAAATAAGAAATTTAAGCCTTGGGAATTTTTTAAACAAAATTTTCTAAATCAAAAAGATTTAAGTGACATGTCACTTACTTTTATTTTTTTTAAAAAATATTACTAGATTTATGTTAAAAATTAATTATCATTTTTTAAAAAAATACTTTTTTCCTTTAAATATTACATTTATTTTTATATTTATAGCATTTATTTTACAAGATTTACTTTAAAAATTAAATAATTTTTTTTTTTTAAAATACAATTTTTTTTATATTTATAGCATTTATTTTAACATATTTTGCATTATAAAAAAAAAATTATATCTTTTCTAAATATATATATTTTCAAAAAATATTATTTTTAAAAAAATATTTTGTAACGGTCATCAATTTTTAAAAATTTACATTTTTGTCCTCAATAACTAATTTGCTTTTCAATTTAGTCCCAAAATCGTCATTTAACTGACTTTTCTAACGAAATCCGTCAAAAAGCCCTTAATTGATGAAAAATTGAGATATTGAGCCCTGATTTAAGGAAAATTAGACATGGGCCCCTAACCGACACTACCCCTATAGTTCAGGCCCTAAATTATCATTTGCCCATTAATAAATGAGCAGTTAAAAAAACAGTATTTAAGGGAGTATACAATTAACAAGGAATTTATATTAAAAAACACACACACACACACACACACACAAATATCATCACATACATAGTTTCCCTAGCTCCCCAAACTTTTCTCTCTCTGCGCTTTCTCTCTCTAACCTTACAGGCATCTTGGAAGCTCGCGCAAACGGCCATACCCCCGTTTGCAACAATCAATCCGGTAAACCCTGTTCTCTTTCTTATGATTTTTAGATTTGTTATGGCGTATTTTCAAGAAGCTGCCGTAAATATTCGTTCGATTTACAGAATGAGTAGTGTTTTTTTTAACTAGGTTTTAAGTTAATTATTGTGTAGCTCAGATGAATTAGGTCATTATTGGGCTTGGCTTGTGTGTTTGTTGAATAACCTGAAATTTGAGATGTTAGGGTTTTGGAAGTGTTTGAATGGATGAATTTGAATAGCCTGTGGTTTGGTACTCATTCTCAGCAGCGATTGAAGAATATTGGGTTTAATTACCTGTTAGAACTTGGAACTTGGTAGTTTGAAGTTCGATTTACTGATTACTATATGATTTACACATTGCTAGCATGGGGCAAATGATATCACGAAGAGATTTCTAGTAGTTATATGCATATAATAGCTTTATAGATACATAAAATGTACATGAACACTATAGTTCCTAACTTATCTTGGTTTTTTGGATGAATCATCCAGAATTTCTATGAATTTTTGTAGATAAGTTGCCCTTCCTCGAAACAAAAAATTAGTTATTATCTGTCTTTTCTAATACATTCATATTTACATTATTTTAGTAAAAAGACACATTTGAATATCTACGATAGTGCTAATATTATGTAATTTTGATGGCGGGAAATGCCCGAGATATTTTAGAGAGAGGCATGTTGATGCTTACACCCTTCCGAATATTTCTCAATCTCAAAGTTTCTCATCTTCTTCCCCACATAAAAACCACTTTTCTCTAGATTAATAAGTTGCCCGGAAGCTTCGCTTATATCTAGACAAAACACCCAGAAGACCTTACATAGAACTCCTCCAATTCATTGCAAAAGATCAACATATCATAAATCGTCGCTTATAAAGATGAGGTGATCGGGACTCCTACTCACAAAAAAATAAAATAAAATAAAATAAAAAAATAAAAAAAAAAGCATAACGTGTTCTCCCCATACGCATGGGGATTTGGCCTGCTTGTTAGAGCTCGTGGCTTCGGCTGGAGGTCGTGGGTTACGATCCCCAGTTGAGGGGAAGGCTTTCTCTGCACAGGATTTATCTCTACAGGCTCTTACGTGAGATGGCGTTAGTGTGTGTGTGTAGTGAAAAAAAATAAAAAAACGTGTTCTCCTGAAAGCTCTTTGTCTGCGTAGCTCTCAGCCAAAACCTGCTTTGCAGCGATGATAAAGCAAATAAAGGAGACGGCGGATCACATGTTTGTTTCACGCCACTTCCCAGAAAAAGCAAATGAAAGCCAGGTGTGATATCCTCCCAATCTCGGTGTATACGGTGCCAATTACTGAACCAGACACATCTAATTTGTTAAGCCCAAGCGACTTCCATGACACGAAACAAGAAGACCGCTTAAGACGGTCGTAGGCTTTAAACATGTCCTCCAGAAGCTTAAAGAGGACATTTCCTCCGGCACCTTACGATCCGACGTATGAACCGGCTCGCTTGAGCGAGGCAGTGATATTCTCTGAATGCCCTTCCACTTGATAAAATCCGTTTGCTCTAGGAGATATGCACCTTTGGAGATAACACGAAGCCGTACGAATAGTAATGATTTTGGATATTACCTTGTTCATGAAAGTAGGCAAAGCTAATAGGCCTCAATTCCTTAAATCCAATCCGATGGCTTATTCACCTTGCAGGCACCCGAGAATGAGGACATTAGAGGATAAACCCCCAAGCGATTGCCGCCCCCATTGTAAAAGGCTTGAGCCAGCCATGCAGCAACTTTTATCCGCCTTTATGATGAGACCCAGACATCCCCCAAGAAAAAAGCCGACCGTGGTAAGCCCGTGCCACTTAGGAGCACTATCACGCGTTCGGGAAGATTTTATGGACTCGCATGCCTCCTCTTCATTTGAAATTGCCGTCGAAATAGATTATCTTCGCCGTAGCCAGCTTCCTAGATGCCCTAAAAAAGGCTATCCTCAATCACGTGTGGAGCCGATCTAACATGTCCTCGAAAAATATGCCGCCCCCAAATTGCCCCAGCTGTCTCGTTCGCACACCGAACCGTCATGGCAAAGCTTGAGGAATTCGTCCTTCTCCTTTCCTTGATACTTGCGTGAAAAAATGCGAAATTTCTATCTCATCTTGCACCCATAAGCTTGTCTAAGCTGCGATGTTTCATCTCATTTTCCACCTCAAAACTTGAGCCAAATCCCCCCTTTTTCTGACCCGGCAATTGCGCAATATTAACATCGACCTGCGAAGTTGGACATCAGGCACGTGATATCATCCCAGGTAAGCTTGTCGATTTTCTGAAAAATATTACCAAAAAGTTTCCCGATTCAGCTGTAGAAGAGCCTTTCGGAGGCATGTAATTTCTATGTAATCTCTCCCAGTATTACGGCCATGCCGCTTTTGTCATATCTCAGGCAACAAAACTTTGAAAATCAACATTATCGAAGCAGCGTCTTGAAACTTAAAAAGCATACCTTAGCTTAGAAATATGCGAGGCGTAAGGAGAGGTGATCCGACTTGTCCCTCGAAGATGCGTGTCGAAACATTCCCGTGCTTAGAAAAAGTCCCATTCGTAAAACTCATCAAACCTCTCCCGTATACGTCTAGCCCATCGTACCCATTACGCGAGTGTGCATCTACCACTCAGAAATCAATCTCAGGATACTGCCATTGCCTGATGGTAGTGAAGTCGTCGCTTGCCATGAAATCCAACCCAGTACCACGAGGCTTTTCGACGGTTGGACATGATAATGTTGAAATCTCCTCAGACTAACCACGACTTATCATGCGTAACGAAAGGCTGCGTCGGCTACCTTGCCCGATGGTTGCTATCGACCACTATCGCGGCTAAGCATGCAGATAATAACCCCTGTAAGCGTCCCCTTGGCCAAGTAACCCGTACAGTAATGCGCCGATTGGAACTTGAGACCGTACTCGTATCAGAAACCGAACTTCACATAATCGAACATGAGTATTAGCAGGATTCCCGTGTAAGTAATGACCCGAAACCCGCTAGGCTCGCGATCTTAGCAAGTCACATCCCAGATTTTGGGTTTTAAAATTGTTAAACACCGCGACTTATGCTTAGATAACAAAAGCTTCCAAGCATCCATTTTTCCACGTTCCTTACCCCTGGCATTCCGTATGATAACCATCTTTGGGAACTATTCGAAGAAGTCGCCCCTTAAGCTTGCTCAGGGTCATCCAGAGGATACACACTTGTTGCCTTTTTGTTACCCTCTTTGTGAGAAATCTCCTCCCCCAAAAATACGAATCCTGCGAATTCTCCTCTAAGAAATATCCGCCCTTGGCCCCTGTGAAAGTCTGATCTCTCCAGAAGGAACAATATCATCCGTAGTCTTCCCGCGATATTAACCTCTTATATCTCCCATTTTGACCTCATTATCCCCATGATTGCCGTGATATCGGCCCACTGTCGAATATCCTCTGCGAAATAACATCCTCCGATGGCTTAGTCGATGACTCGAAACACCTTCATTATAAATCCACTTTAGATCAGTGGAACCTCGCCCTCCGTTATCATGCCACGTACCATTGCTAGCATGTTTTCTTGGAGTACATCAAAATGAGAATGTTTTTATTGAGCTAGAATTGAAAGGAAATTTTGCTTTTTGCGAGGTTGTGGTTTGTTGGGGCGTACGAGGAGTAATTGTCGAAAGGGCGAAGATGAAACTAGGGTTAGGTTTGTGGAGAGGGTTCTAGGGGTCTCGAAATGGTGAGTACAAAGGTGGTACTTAAAACTACAAATAAGGAGTGGAAAATAAAACTTCTGAATAAGGAGTGGAAAATTAAGTAAGGAAAGGGTAAACAAAAAGAGGGTGATAAAGGGCGGGGCATCGAGTGCGGATGGGCGGAGAAGGAAAATACGTCTCAGTTAGAGTATGGGAAGGTGGAGATTATGAAAATCGATAGGGCGTTGGTAACTTTCGAAAGGGGTAATGATGGGAAGAAGGTAGATGGGGTGTCAGCAACTGACAAATCGAAACTGAGTGACGACGTCGAATGCTTTTTGCGGCTTTAGAGGATATTGATGATGAAGCGAAAGAACGGGGAAGAATGTGCTCTTAATATAGAAGGATCGTTGAGTGTTAGTGTGGGTACGAGTATGATAATGGAGGTGAGTTCCGGATTGGATCTAAAGGGGATTATAATGAAGGTGTTGAGCCGTCGACTAAGCTATTGGAGGATGTTATTTTGGTAGAGGATATTCCCAGTAGGAAATTTGGATGACCGGAAGCAAGCTTAAGGGGGTGAAGAGACTTCTTCTTGAATAGTTTCGAATAGTTCCCGATGACGGTTATCATATGGAATGCCGGGGGGTAGGGAACGTGGAAAAAATGGATGCTTTGAAGCTTTTGGTATCTAAGGATAAGCCGTGGTGTTTAGCAATTTTAGAACTGAAAATCTTGGGGGATAGACTTGCTAAGAATTGCGAAGGCGATTGGGTTTTGGTCATTAATTGCGCCAAGGAACAGCTTATTGGTTATTATCTTTTGTGTATGCTAGGCTGCGATAGGCTTGATAGGCGGCCGTTGTGTGGGCGAGTTGGCCCATGACTTTCGGTACGATTATGATGAGCCAGTGGTTAGTTGGAGATTTCAACATTATTGCCCAGCCGTCGAGAAAAGTTGGGTTGTGCTTGGTTGGGATTTTGCGGGTATGGACGACTTTAATTACTATACGGCGGACAGAGTATCTCGTAGATTGATTTTGAGGGTAGTATATGCAACGATGTAATGGGCATGATGGGGCTAGGCGTATTTGGGAGAGGTTGGATAGTGTTTTTTTGTGAATGGGGCTTTTCTCTCGAAGCGTAGAGAATGTTTCGGTTCTACGCATTTTCGAGGGACAAAGTCGGATCGCTCCTTTAAAGTTTAACTTCTCGATATATTTCTAAGCCGAGGTTTGTTTTTAAATTTCGGCACGTGGCAAGCTTGATCGTATGTTGATTATCGAAGTTTTGTTCTTTGAGATACGGCGAAGTGGTTTGGTGGTAATGCTTTGGAGTGATTACATAGGAAATTACATGCCTCAGAAAGGCTCTTCGGCGGTGGAATTGGGAAACTTTTGGTAATATTTTCGGAAAAATCGACAAACTGCGGGGATGATATTATGAGTTTGGATGTCCAACTTCGGCGGGGTTGCGATGTTAATATTGCGCAGTTCTTTGAAACATAAAAGGAGGATTTGACTCGAAGTTTTGAGGTGGAAAAAATGAGATGAAATAGCGGCCGGTCTAACGAGTTATGGAGTGCTGGCCGGAGATAGAAGTTACGTATTTTTCACGCAGTATCATGGAAAGGAGAAGGATGAATTCCTTGAAGCTTTTAGGGTGCGGACGGTTTGTGGTGTGCGAGCACGAGACAATTTTGGGCAATTTGGGGCGGCGTATTTTGAGGACATGTTTAGATCGTCTACTGCATGTGATTGAGGATAGCCTTTTGAGGGCGCGGGAAGCTTTGACGGCGAAAGATAATCTATTTCGACGTGCGATTCCGAATGAAGAGGAGGGGTAGGAGTCCATAAATTCTCTGAATGCGGATAGTGCTTTCACAGGGTGAATAGCTTAAGCGGGCCGGTTTTTCGGGGATGTTGGCCCCATCATAAAGGCGAAGTTGTTGCGGCGGCTCGCCCCCTTCTGATGGGGTGGCGTTGCACTGGGGTTTATCTCACAATATCCTCGTTACAGTGCCTAGGTGGATAAGCCATCGGATTTTAAGGAATTGAGACCTATTAGCTTGTCGACTTTCATGAGCAAGGTAATATCAGAAATCCTTACTATGCGTATGGTTTCGGTTATTCCGAAGGTGATATTTCGGAGCAAACGGGTTTTATCGAGTTAAGGGGCGTTCATGAGAATATTGCCTTGGCTCATGAGCTGGTTCATAGGGTGGATCAGAAGGTCTTTGGGGAGGAAATGTCCTCTTTAAGGCTGGATATGTCTAAAGCTTATGGCTCAGTCTGAGTGGGATTTCTTGTTTCGTGCCATGGAAGCGTTTGGGTTTAACATCAGATGCATGGATTTGGTTTGGCGTTTGGTTTATGGTAATTGGTATTCAGTGAGATTGGGAGGGGTATCACACGGTTTCTTTGCTTCTTTTATGTGTGTGAAACAGGGTGATCCACTCTCTCCTTTATTGTTTATCATTGCGCAAGAGGTTTTTTCGAGAGCCATGTACAAAGCGCTTCGGGAGAACACGTTCCGTCCCTATGAGCATGGGAGAGGAGTCCCGATCACTCACCTTTTATATGCCGATGTTATGTTGATCTTTTGCAATGGGCGGAGGAGTTCTACATAAGGTCTTTGGGGTGTTTTTGTCTAGATACGAGCGAGCTTCCGGGCAACTTATTAATCCGGAGAAAAGTGGTTTTATGTGGGGAAGAAGATGAGAAACTTCGAGATTGAAAATATTCGGAGGTGGTCCGGGTGTAAGCATCAACAATTCCCTCTAAAATATCTGGGCATTCCGCTTTTCAAAGGGAGGATCCAACGGGTTCAATTTTCGGAGTTGGAGGCAAAGATAACGAAAAGGGTTAATGGGTGGAAAACTCGTATTCTGTCTTTTCAGAGGTAAGTTAATTTTGTTAAAATCTGTTTTGAGTAGCATCCCAATTTATTCCTGGGAGTGTTGAATGTCCCAAAGGGTGTTTTGAGAAAAATAGAGGGTATTATGGCTAATTTTCTGTGGAGTAACGGGCGAGAGGTGTCCTGGGTGGCATGGCAGGAGGTGTGCCCGGCCCGTTAATGAAAGGTAGTTTGGGGTTAGATCTTTAAAGGAGGTGAATGACACGTTGTTGGCGAGTTGACGTGGGTTCACTTTGCGGAGTTGGAACCCAAGGTCATGAAGCGGATAAATGGGTGGAAAGCTAGGCTTCTGTCCTTTGGAGGTAAGCTAATTTTTATAAAGTCAGTTTTGAGTAGCATTCCTATTTATTCTACGGGGGTTCTAAAAGGGCCAAAAGGAGTATCTAAAAATATTGAGGGCATGTTGGCTAATTTCCTATGGAGTAGTGGTGGGGAAAAACGGCCTCAATGGGTTTCTTGGAATGAGGTTTGTAAACCTATCCAAGGAGGAGGTTTGGGGGTGCGTTCAATGGGTGATGTCAATAATGCCGATGTTATGTTGATATTTTCGCAGTAGTCACGTTTTATTAGGGAGAAATATGGGTTGTGAGGAGCGGGGTCTAGTTCGCATGTATGGAAGAGCGGAACATATTTTCTCCCTCCCGGATTGTAGTCGGTGGATCATTGGCGAAAGGGGATATTCGTTTACGGACGAATGATTGGTGCGGGAGTCGTGCTGGGGGTCCAAGGCCGAGTGGATTATACTCTCGCGGTTCGAGATGTCTTGGCCATACTTGATGACTTGTGGTGTTTTATTAGGTCACCCGCATGATAGTATACGAAGTGTTCTTTGTTGATAAAGATATGGAGGATAAGTCGTGTTTACTTTAACTTGAAGTCGGGGATTTTGAAACCGGCACTGGTGGGATCATTCTCGCATCCGAAGTTCCTTGGTGGATTGGGGTGCAAAGATTTGGCATAAGCGTATCCCGACCGAGGTTAGCGGTTTACGGTGGAGGTTGATGCATGTGGCCTCTAGATGGATCTTGGGCTGGAGTAGAGAGGTTTTAGTATCCTGCAACAGCTGCGTATGTCGTCAATCTGGTGGCCAGGGAGACGTTGGAGCACTTATTCCTCCCGCTCTACTTATGGCATTGTCATTGTGGCAACATTGGTCGGCCTTAACTTTAGGATCGGGTATCATTATGCGAACTTACATCATCATGGGACACTTGGTGTGGTGGACGATCCCGAAGGGTTCAATCTGGGTTGGATCGCGTGGTGGTTATGATGTTTGTCTGGCTGGGGTTTGTGGAAGCTCGGTGCGGCATGGTTTTGAGGGAAGCGAGATGGAGTGCGGGTCTATCATTGGTGGGGTTCGCATGCTTTGGGGGATATGTGCTCATATTTGGTCCACAGAGGAAACCAACAAACGAGGCTCCCGGATATTTTGGGCTTAAGGGTGGCGGAGGTAAAGCGTAGAAAGATCGAACTTTGCGTTGGGATCACTTCTCGTACTTTCTACACCCTCAGCATGGATGGTTCTTGATCCATGGAGAGTGTTCGGGAGGAGGTATCATCGGGGATTGGAGGGTGGTTTTGTGGGTGCCTTCTCAAATTTCTATGGGTTGGGCACCGTATGCGAGGCGAGATGTATGCTCTCGGGGATGGTTTGAGGCTCGTGTCGGGAGCTTCATCGACCTCGATACGAGTGGAATATGATTACATGGTGGCGGTGGGAATTTTATTGGAAAAATATAAGGGCCATTGGCGACACATTTATGGTAGGGAGTGTGCACGCTTATTGGATTCTTTCGGGGTGCTTCATGTTCTAAGGGAGACCAAAATGGAGTTGCGAGATAGATTGGCCGCGGTGGCGCGTGATCACAACCGGTGTATGGAGTATTTGCATGCTACTGGGACCTTTCGAGGAGGTGTTGGAGGCTCCGAGGTTCGACGGAGTCGGGGGTATATGCGGGGTTGCGTGATACTCTCATCTAGACATCGAATCGCGTATCGATTCGCGCGATTCGATACCGAATCGATCTGGCCGGGAATTCGTGAATCGTAATCTTCGATTCGTGTTCCGATATCTTGAAAAACCTCTTTGAATTCACAATTAATGTCCTCTAGATATGAAAAGGCATTGTTGCAATTAATGCTGCCCATTAACTATTGATATGTTACCAAGGATCGGCCAGAGTATAAATGAATGCGGATGAAACAAAAAATTGAAAGTGGCTAACAAAATCCTTTTCTTCGAGTTGACACTAAATTTGCATGACTCTCAAGAAAAATTTCAAAGACATTCCGACCTTAAACTCTCAAATTGATGAAAGTTAATAATGAAAAGCATGCACAACCTTAATTCATAATCTTCTAACAACAGAAGGAATCAGGATTATAGCTAACTTCCAGGAAAAGTATTTTATAAAATGTTATCACATAACCGAAGTTACTAATAGCGTAAAAATCAGAAAAGAGTACCGCAATGTATCATTTAAAATGATTTTCCCCAATTTTATTATATTTACAAAGAGTAGACAACATCATGATTTCAGAGGCTTCCGAGAAAATGTTTCATCCTCCTATATATATTGATATAATAGAACGTTAAAATGTTTTCTATGAAAAGTAAGTCCATTATTATTATATATTTTTTTTAATATTTATTTAAATCAAACGTACTAATATTGCGAATTCGCGAATCGCAATAATTGTAATACTCTACGTATCGGATTCCATGGATTGAGCGAATCGCGGATTCGAATCGGAAGAACTACGAATCGTGCAACCCTGGGTATATGTGTCTAGAAGATGAAGAATACAGCATGGGAGTTTCTGGCCAAGGGGAGCGCCCGCCCCCAAGGAGGGGTGCGCCCGCCCCTAAGGCTTGGAGCAGGCATCAAAGTTTCTGGCCAAGGGTGCGGCCGCACCCAAGGCCCGGAGCAGTTCCAAAATTTTCGGTCTTTTCGGGGTGTCCGCTCCCACAGAATAGGGCGTCCGCACCAAAAAAAAAACGGACTGGAATCAATGTTTCTGCCATGTTGGGAGCGCCCGCTCCCTGGGCAGGGAGAGTCCGCTCCCAAACGGATCAGGCCGAATTCGTGGTTGGGGTCTTTTCCTTGATATTTTTGGGTTGGAGGTGTTTTCATTGTTATAGGTTTGCTTTTTGTTTACCTAGTTAGGTTTCTTTCTGGTTTCAGAGATGGGATATAATTCTTCTCTTTTTTGTAATCTTTTTATTATCAATAAATTTCCTTGGTGTTGCCCTGGTTCTTTTATAAAAAACCTAAACCCTAAACTCTTTTATTTATATTTAATAAAATTCCTAGGTGTCGATCCTCGTTTTTTTTTTTTTTTTTTTTAAAAAGCTAAACACTAACCTCTGCTCCCTCTCAACTTTTGTATTCCTTTTATTTAAGTTTTAAATAAAATTCCTAGTGTAGTCCTGGTTCTTTAAAAAAAACCTAAACCATAAACCTTAAACGACAGATTTATATTAAAAGGTGGGTTGGGTGTAATTTTGAGTGTATGGTTGGGGAACAGGAGTTTGGTTCAAGTTGAGGATATAATATGCAATAAAATTGGTTTCAAATAAAGATAAAATTTTTTGTTACCAAGTGAGTCTGCTACTTTAAGTCAAAACACTTAAATGATTTGATAATATTAAAACCCTAGCTTTTCCTTTGATGAATCAAGGTTAAAGTAACAATGCATAGTTTGGTGGGCATCGACATAACATATTCACATTGTCGGACCATAAGCCATCGAAATTTAAAGGTTGTTCAAATAATAGTGATCAAACATTTCAAAATCATTCAACCAACGGTAGCCGAACATATTGAAATTGTTCAACTAATTGTGGTCGAAACAAGTTTGAAATTGTTCCTATCCTTCTCCGAATAGTATGCGTGTAAAGGTCATTGATTTTTTTTTTTTTCGAAAATCTATTTGCAGATATTTGCCTAGTTAGAGTTAGAACCACTTTCTTCCTTCTTTCTCTCTATATACGTTATTTTTTCTTTCCTTAACATTGAATGTGTGTTGTGTTTGTTTATTTAAGGGTATAAAAGGGTATAATAAGAATATTGATGATGTATTTGAGAATTGTTATATAGCTCGTAAAATTGTTGAGTAAACCCGTAAGTTTAAAAACTTCAAAATTGCGATTGAGTGAAATGACTCTACTACCCCTAAATTCATACACCCATTACTATATACTTCATTTTCTAATCATATAAATGTGATAAATTGTTATATTAAACATTCTGTTTTCGTGGCGAAAATTCGGCCAGAGAGTTGGATGATTTTTTGCCCAGAATCGGCCACGCCCGTCCGAAAAATAAGGAAAGTTCGACCTCACCCGGCCGAAAAACAAAAAAAAAGTTCGGCCACACCCGGTCGAAAAAATAATAATTCAGCCACACCCGGATGAAAAACAAAAAAAGTTAGGCCACACCCGCCCGAACCATTAATAAAATTCATGACCGATTTTTGGGAATGGTTCGGCCAGTAACGTAACGGTCGAACTTTTGTAATTTAGGTCAAAAAATTTAAAATTATTTTGGCCTAACATTTAGATACATAACATTGTTTTAACATGAGTTTTTTTAAAAAAGTACAAAAACCATCCTTATTGGGAGTTTCGGCAGGTAGTGGCCGAAAAGTTTCAAGGTATTTAGATGAGAATAATTGTGAAAAATATAATACAAACATAATCGGATGAGAATAATTGTTCAAAAATAATACAAACATAATCGGATGTGAATAATTGTTCTAAGAAATATTCTAAAAGTTCGGCCGGATGATATATTTAAGAAATTTGGTCGGGTGTGTGGATGACATTTTGAGAATTTCGGCCACTACTGCCGACCAGATCCTGAAATTCGGCCGCTACTACTGGCCGACCAGATCTCGAAATTCGGTCACTACCGGCCGAATCACCCTAAGTCCAGATTTGAACAAATTAAACCCTAAGAATTATCAAATTGAAACTATAACAACAAATATTTAATGAAACAAAATCCCAAAAATCTGATTTCTTTCTTTCTCTCTATCTCTGGTCAGTGCAAAGAGTGTGGTGGGTGTGGGTGAGTGGGCGAGAGTTAATAGTTAATGGGTATGGATGTGGGTGGGTGAGAGTTAATAGTTAATGGGTATGGATGGGTGGGTGAGAGTTAATAGGTAAATGGGTTAAGGGTTATAAAGGGAAAGGGAGGAATTTGTTTTAATTTTTTGGAAGTGGATTTAATGATACGAGTTTAATCAACAATTTTACGGGTCTTTATAACAATTCTCTATTTATTTATTTTTAAGGAACAAAGGGAGAAAGATGAAACCGTATTCGGCATGGAGTTCCGTGAAGAACACTGTCAAGTTCAGGATGTAAGCCCAAATCCTTTCTCATCACATTTAAGATTCTCGATTTTGATCGGATTTGGTTTTCTTTTGTCCACGACTCTCATTTTTTATTTATTTATAATTATATTAATTTTCTGTTTTTAAATCTTTGGATACAGTCCCACATCTGAAAATCTAGTTCCGATTCGTCTCGATATTGAAGTTGATGGTCAAAAGTTGAAGGATGCATTTAGTTGGAACCCGTCTGGTAATTCATAATCTATTTACATCTATCCGTAGTTAATTTTCACCTGAGAGATTCCAGAGAAATGGTATCTGATTGATTTGTTTATTGATCAAATGTCTCACATATGCAGATATGCCTAACAACAACAACAAAACCTCAGTCCCAAAAATAATTTGGGATCGGCTAACATGAATCAAATATGGACTCATCAAATAAGATGAGAAAACATAAATTAGTGCTAAAGTGCATAAATCAGTCAAAAGACTTTGTCCAACAGTCAATTTTGCTACTCACACTTTATCTCTATTGATGTCACAGATCCAGATTCCGAGGTAGTGGTGTTCGCAAAGCGAACAGTAAAAGACCTAAAGCTTCCTCCAGCTTTTGTAACACAAATTGCTCAATCAATTCAAGTAAACCATCTTCATGTACCTTGAACTACTTTCATCTGATTTGCTACTTTACTATATGCCTATTGTTGTTTACTTGCTGCTAAATTTTTAATGTTTGGTTGTATGAGCTACTCGGCTTGAGAGCTATTAAATTCTGCATACAATGAACTTGGTATATCGACCCTAAGAATTAAAAAGGAACTTGACTAGGTACTTCTCAAGACTTCCCCATCAAAACTGGCTCAGTGCAAATGATAGCTAGGATGTTCAGTTTGCGCAAGAGACCTTTTGAAGCAAACGATAAGGAACCATTTTGATACTTAGTTTGCTTGCGACAAAAAACTTGAATAGGCTTTTGAATATGCCTTTAGTTTTGTTGGGCTCATGGGGGTTGGTTTTTCCCCCTATATATTATAATATTTATTCATTTTATTATCACTATTTTTTTTCCTTCTCTTCTTTTCATTTTCGAAATTTTATTCTCACCTATTTCTTCTTTTAAAGTTACTTTAAAGCATTTCTCTGAACTCTTCCCTATTGTGAAAATCTTTTAAAAAACATTCAGCATGGTGTCCCTCAGCACACTCCACCAAGATTGAAGATTGAACCATTTTTAAGTCATCAGGACCTATTTGTTTCCATTGCATGCAATCTCTTCCTCATAAACCTGAATCTCAAGATGATCGTTGTCCTGAGAACATCGAGTTAGAGTTGGACGCCATGTCTTCTCTTCCAAAGAGTTTTGTCATAAAACTAAAATATACCTCTTTTTATATCATTGTCTGAAAGCACTTCTTCCCCTATTATTCTGATACCACCAATGTGACTTGCCATCTATCAAAATTTGCAACCTTGTTAAAAATCTGTGTTTCAATCCCCCTCCTAAGAAAGACCCCGAGATTTCTTCCATTAGCTGATTTCCTCGGCGAGAGACTTTCTGCTTCACTCATTAATCACCTCTTCTCTCCTAAAGTGTTGCTCATCTAGTAGCCCAACCGAACCACCCTCTTGCCAAGTTCCTGTAGCTCAGCTAGGACCCTATCTAAGCAAATGCATACATTGCTAAACATCTTTGAGTTCCATATTCAAATCTTTCCTCGAGTAGATATTTTGAGTTGTTTGATTTTGAGAGGCGAGGAAGGGTCTTATTTATGGGTGCTCAATGGGTAGAGATGAGGTTCATGCTTATCATTTGCAGTATGCGAATGATACTCTTTTCTTATTATAGGGTTTTCAGGATTATACAATGTTGCAAATCCTTGAGCATATTTCGGGGTTTATGGTTAATATGTCTTGAGTGTGAGTTAGTCGGTGAGGGCGAGCCTTGGCGCAACGGTTAAGTTGCTCCTTTGGTGACCATAAGGTCACGGGTTCGAACCTTGGCGAACAGCCTCTTGGCAGTTGTCAGGGGAAGGCTCTAGCAAATGGTTCCCTCTCCCGACCCCCGCTTGGCGGGGAGCGCTTGGCGCACCGGGGTTTGCCCCTTTTGTGGGTTAGTCGGTATTAATTTAAACGAATGTGGTGGGCTGATATGCTTATTAATTGGGTTCTCTATCAAGAATTGGCCTTTCACTTATTTAGGCCTACCTATGGGAAGGCATTCTAGAGCAGAGATATTTTGGGACCCGGTAGCGAAAAAATTTATGAGCGTTTGATGGCTGGAAGTGGGCATTCTTCTCTTAGGGGGTAGGCTCATCCTTATAGAGGCATGCTTATCTAGTATCCCTATCAATTATTTCTCCATATATTAGAGTTTCATATTTTGGGACCCGGTAGCGGAAAAAATTTATGAGCGTTTGACGGCTGGAAGTGGGCATTCTTCTCTTAGGGGGTAGGCTCATCCTTATAGAGGCATGCTTATCTAGTATCCCTATCAATTATTTCTCCATATATTAGAGTTTCAGTTCGAGTTGCGAAGAGGATTGAGGGTCTCATGCCTCATTTTCTGTTGATTGGATGTGGAGATGGGCCTAAGGACCATCTAGTGGCTTGGGAGAAGGTTAGTCGGCCTAAGGACGAAATGGGTCTTGGACTCAAGAAGTTAGTTTTCATAAACATATCGTAAGTAAATGGTTTGGAACCACATTCTCTTTAGCACAAGAGTTTCCGGATCAAGTGGAATTCAAAGCAATGGTTGAGATGTAGGTATCTTATCTTCTACTTCTAATGCAAGTCTTTGGAAATTTATCTATTCTTACCTTCATTTATTAAACCTCAAATCCATTTATTTATTAGGAATGATGAGCGTATGGGAGGATCATTGGATTGGTAATAATTCTTTGTTTGTTTCTTGCTCGATTGTTTTACATTTCCCTCCAAAATGCTTATATTTCTCAGTTTATTGTTCATGATGGAATAACATCTCGTGGAATTTGCATTTGATTCGTAATTTGGACGATCGATAGTCTCGGGAAATGACGGTTTACTTGATATTCACTTCTCGGTCACTCTTCAAGTCTCTCATTAAAGCTCAAATACAATTATTTTTCCTTTAAATGATTTTTATGTGGAAGTCAAAGGTTTCCTCGAAATTGAAAGCTTTTGGTTGGCTTAATCGCTTAAACACTAATGATCTTCAACAAAGGTGACGCCCTTATAAGGCTTTCCAGATAATTGTGTGATGTGCTATAGTCAAAGTGAATCGCATCATCACCTCTTCTTACATTTGCTTGGAGACTTTGGTGTGAGTTGTTCCCTATATTGAGAGAGAGCTAGACTTACCCTTCTACGGTGCATGTTTTTTTTTCAAATTCGATTTTGGGAATTTGGAAAGGATAAATATGCAATCTTATTATGCTAGTGTTTTGGCGACGTTGTGGAGTATTTGGATGGAACGGAATGCCAGGATTTTTTTAGAATAAGTCACTATTCTATATTTTTACTTAAGGAGAGGATGTTTTCCTAGCGTCTTTGTGGGCATCGATTTTGGGAGCTTTTCGTGAATTATCTATGACCGACTTGTGTAGAGAATAGAGTGCTGTTTTTTATTAGTTTGGTTTTGTATCAATAAATAAATACAAATATTATAGCTCTTTGAGCCACAAATTTCATATCTAAAAGGCGTTTTACTACGAGTTAGCCACCGAATATCTAATAGAAGAGGAACATGGTCCACCGACATTCTTGGTGAGAAAAAAACTAGAAAATATTAGGGTATTGAGCCTGCCAAACTTGTGATGTATAAGAAATTTATTTATTCCCTGATTTACTACATTTGTAAGCTAGGCGAATTGACACATTTTTAGCGCAACAACAAAGACTTGGTCCCAAAATGATTTGGGGTCCGGTAACATGAGTCATTGTATGCACTCGTCAATGAAGTGAGAAAACAATAAAAATGTGGAGAGGTGGTAAAATAAAAAATAACAAATAAAGGTAAGGATTGTGAAAGCTATTTGACAAATTTTGAGCAAGATCCAATAAATCCATGTCTGAGATAAACTCAGAAGTGAACCTGCTAATCCTTCAGTATCAACTTTTTTTCTTCTGGATATTCGATGAAGTTAAAGTTTGTGTGTGTGCCCTATTAGTCAGTCATAGAATGATTTTTTTAGTATACTCTGCATTATATTTTATTATAAAAAAACATAAATGTTTTTTTATAATAAAATATAATGGTGAGGGGTAGGGGAAATCCTATTCCAAAGATGCAGCCAGAAGATCTTTTATTTCTCGAGTTTTCTGTATTTTCATTCTGTTGGTCTTTTTTCATGGACCTCTCTTCAGTCGTTTGTTTGGCTTCCTTGTTTGATGCTGTATATTTTTCTTCTTTTTCCGAACAATCCAATCCGTTTGGGACCCTGAAAATTCTCTCTTTGCTCTATTCAAAGATCTTCTGTACATGGGTTGAAGTTTGAAAATAGTAGTCATTGGTTCCTATTCTAGTCACTTTGCCTACATCTTTGTCCAACACAAATGGATTCTCCAAATGTTACAAATTAATGCTTTAAAATATTGGTTACAAATAAAGGACAACCCTGGTGCACAAAGCATCCCCACATAGCGAGGGTCCGGGGAAGGGACCCCACAGCTGGGTGAAATGTACAAGCCTTACCCTGCATAAAATTTATGCCATAAATGCAAGAGGCTGCTTCCAGAACTCGAACTCGTGACCTCAACGTCACACGGCAACACCTCAACCAGTGCGCCAAGGCTCCCTGAAAATATTGCTTACAAATGACTTCTTAATATTTAAAACCTAATTTGGCTTACAGGCTGCGTTACAAAGGATGCTAGAAAATGGAAGAAAGAACATTAATTGTAGTCCACAAAAGAATTTGCGGAGTGGTGGTGATGCCTAATGATGCCATGGTCCTTGTATGGATCATCAACCATTCCTGATTTTGGATGTCCTTGAATCTTGTAACCGTAGCTTTTCTTATCTCAGTTACTTCCTTGGTTTAGCCATGATCTATGCTTGCTTTTCAACTTGTCTTAAACAGCAGCCTGAAATTTGACTCTTAACATACTTGCGGGTGCATTGATAACACACCTACTCTATCTCTCAAATTGCAAATGCATGGCCATTTTATGAGTCAACATAATATTGTACATGCAATCCCCCTGCACCTATTCTAGTACTTTGTGAGGATAGGTTTAAAGGGCGTGAATTTTTATTACCTTAAGATTTTTAGAGGACAATATTATTTCCATGTTCTTTCTTCCACATGCTGGAACGAGAATTCCTTCTTGTCTTCCTAACTGCTAGTGGCGAGGCTAAGTGAAGAGGAAGGGGGTCGTGAACCCCATGTTTTTATTTTTTCACTAGTGCTATTTTTGATATTTTATTTTGATTTTAGGGTAAAATTTGGTATTTTATAAAATCTGATCCCCTTACTGCAACAGAAAATTTACACTGTATTTTTTCGACCCCCTTCCCTTCGATTCCTGGCTTCGCCACTGCTAACTGCCCTTCATCTTTTGTGATATTAGAACTTTTCTTCCTCCAAAAGAGAATAGAAAGCGGTCTTACTCGTCTGATTTCCTGAAATTTTTATTTCTGCAGTCACAGCTGTCAGATTTTCGATCGTTTGAAGGGCAAGATATGTACACTGGCGAGAAAATAGTCCCAATCAAGGTCTTTCTTGGTTTTCCTATATACATATTCTATCTTTGTATTTTCTTATGTATGGTTGTACCTTCTTTTCTGGAGTTAGTTATTGATGGTGATAACTTCTTTGCTTTCTCATAATTTTCCACAGCTAGATATTCGAGTGAATCATACGCTAATTAAGGACCAGTTTTTGTGGGTAAGCTTAATTGGAGAATGGAGTTTACAGTTTAGTGAGCAGTCAGTGGAAGGGTTAATCCATTTAACAGCGAGCATCTAATGCTTTGGCTCTTCTACATCCTTTGTTTCTGGTAATCCAACAGTTTGAATTGTTATCTGTTTGCAGGACTTGAACAATTTTGAGAGTGACCCTGAAGAATTTGCCAGAACTTTCTGCAGAGATTTGGGTATTAAAGATCCTGAAGTTGGTGTAAGCAACATACATTTACTGGCCCTTTAGTGACTTTGATTTTTATTTCAGTGGCCGGATTACACATTCCTAATTTGGAAGCGAATTCTTAACCAATATATTGTTGTGCCAAAGTTTGTTGATAATACTGAATGATCATAGGAAAATCACTTGCATCTTTTTTTAATTGTTTTAGGCTGTGCCAGTTTTGGTCATTACTTTCCTATATTAGAGTTATTTCCTTTCTTTTTTCATCGTCTGAGAATTACCTTTGTTTTGTGGTACTCCTTTGTCCCAAAGCAAGTGTTTCCTTTCCCTTTCTAGAAAATTATCTAAACCAATTGTCTATTATACCCTTCAATTATGAGATAAAAATAAATGTTGATCTAGCTAACATGTCACGTATGTCACGCTCACACTTGGAGAAATAAACAAAAAGGCCTTAACAGGAACATCAGAAACCAAATAGGATGCCACTATGTGCACTCGAACTAAGACCTTACGTAAACTCTAATACCACGCAAGTTACCAATCATCTTAAAAGTTTATTCTGTTCAAGATTGGCCTAACATTATATATCAAGCGAGCCAGGAATTGTAATTACTTACTGACAAAACTTTGCTTTTGCAGCCTGCAATTGCCTTTGCAATCAGGGAACAACTTTGCGAGGTTGGAATTATTTTTGTTATGTGAATAATACTTTGCATAAATACAGATTACAGAACTCGCCATTTACTATGTGGCCCATGTTTTAGATTGCGATTCAGAGTGTAGCTTCAGCAAGGGAAACAAGAGTAAACAAGAAGTTCCGCAGAGGGGCTGAACATGTCCAACTCAGGTTTGTCTGGCTGTTATTTGAACCTTATCTTGTTTCCTTTCCATTCTCCTTTGGAATAATAACTTCTGGAAGATAACTATAAGGAGAAATTGCATGTAAGGTCACCTAATTATTCGGGCTGTTTGGATTTAATCGCTAAACTATTTTTGTTGCATCTAAACCCTCAGCTAGTTTTTTTGGTGATCACTCCAGCTAACGTCATCCACATTTTTTGTGTTGTACATTCTCTTTAATCTAATATACTTCTTTTCTTATCAAAAATAAAAATAAAAAATGCAGTGCACACGTCTGGACTTTGAAGGGTAAAATAAGAAAATTTAACAATTTAAAACCGAACAACGGTTTTGGGGTATAATATGTAAAATTGTAAGGTGAACTATAACCAATAAAAATACATCTTTATCTATCTCTCTAAGAAGGGCTTAATTTTTATATTTTTCTTAAAAAAAATTAAAATTAACAGAAACCCTTTGTCCATCTCTAGCTGGGTCAACAAAGAGGCAATCACGAGTCGGCCTGCCTGGCAACTGAGCACGGAGCACTGATCCGTCAGGGAGAACCAGCTTCTTTAGAAGCTTGAAGTTGTGGTTCCCAGGCTTGTCACTGCCCAAAGAAAGATCAAGACAATCAGACATTCACTAATTTAGATACATTTTTGACATTTAAATTGACTAACTTAATTGAAAATAAGGCAAACAATGAACGTCAAGCTAGACTCAGAAAGTTACCTGACATAAATGGTTGCCAAGCGAGTCACTGCTTGGTTTTCATATCAGCTTTCTTCTTGTTATCTCGGATCAAATTCGTTCAGAATTTCGATTGGTATCAAAATTGGCAGAGAGAAATTTTGCACATATATCTGGATGCCCATTTGGGTTTCTTGGATGCTTTGAGTGGATTTAATCGGGGGAAAATGTTTTGATGCATTGGTAACTTACTTGACGTTGACAGTTTTGGTTGATTTTTAATTTTTTAATTTTGTGGAGGGGAGAGATGGGGTTACTTCCTCTTTTGAGGAAAAACTTAATTCCTAGAAAGATATAGATAACACCCTGACGTTAATCCTTCTGTGCCTTCCATTCTTTCCAGATTGTCTTCTGAATTCTGAACACGGAGGAAGAGAGAGAAAGGAAATGTGCTGTGATGTTGTGGTGGTGGTAGATGGAGCATGGTGGCTATGGAGCGGTGGGGTAAGGTTGGGAGGAAGATGTTTTTAAAAAATAAATAGGGTTAGCTTTGGAATTTAAAAGTTTAAGAGTCTGTCTTATGAAAAATAAATAGGGTTAGCTTTGAAATTTAAAAGTTTAAGAGTCTGTCTTATGAAAAACTAGCGTTTCATACGCTTAGGAAACACTTCTATAGACTGGTAAAAGTGTTAGTTTGAATGTTAAAGAATGACAATCAATCATACTGGCACATATAACATTCAAACTGAGACTTTTAAAAATGTGTAAGCATGAGTGTTGAAAAGTGCCAGTTTTTGAATGTTAAAAAGTGTGTTTGAATGTTAAAAATGCAGTTAGATTGCTAAAAAGTGTTTGAAAATCTTAATTAATTACTCTAATTAAATAAATCTTGTAAGAAAACTAGTAGTTGTAACATAAACACTAGTACTTGTACCGGTCAAGCATATTTTTTAAAAAAAAAAACCAAGTAAAAAAATTGGCATTTTATAACATTCACAATAGCTGTTTGTTGCAATGAAACTGACACTTTAAAGGGTTTCCTAAAGTGTAGGTTTTTTTTTTATTTTTTTATTTTGCATAAGTTGAAAGATATTACTATGGGTGCACTTTAACCCCAAAGATATTGTTTTATTTTAAAGATCATGATCTTCCTATTTTATCCTTAAAAGTCTAGCCATGTGCATCAAATGACAACTTAATTGAAAAAAGTAGACGACATTAGCTTGAGTGACTATGGGGGCACACATATTTATATATAAAAAAGAGTGACTATGGGTGCACAAAAAAAAATAAGTTGGATGCATTAAAAAATAGTTTAGTGATAAAATCCAAACAACCAGAAAAGTTGGTGACCTTAAATGCAATTTTGTCCAAGTATGATTTGAAAGATGTGTCTAATTATTGGCGTTGCCTCTCACTAACTATTTTCACTCTCACCTATAGTAAACCGGGAGGAACTACCGTGGACTTGATGAAGTTATTTGGTAACAAGGCGAGTGTCATTAGGTAAGGTCCTGTCCTTTCCTTTTGCATTACTTATTATTTTTAATTTTATTCGTTTGTGTGTCAAGATCAATTGTTGGGAAATCTAGACCTTTGTCCCCACACTCTACTTGTCTTTTATTATTATTTTCAGTTATCATTATCATTAATTTATTATTACTCTTTTCTTTGTGAAAATTGTTTTTGGACTTGAACTTTGCTCATGACTTGTAACAAGTATATTGATTTTGATCTACATTGGTCCCTTTACCTGTTAACTAATCATGGATTTTTTTTTTCTCAAGAAAAGGTATTTTCCCAAATGTTATTGTTGAAAAAGTATTTAACTCTTTCTTCATTGTAGTATTGTTGAAAAAGTATTTACCTTATAATCAAAACAGTGTTCATACATAAACCCCATTAACCAATGTAATAACTTGGAGTACATCTTTATGAAATTAACGGGAAAAACAATAGTAATCACAACTCATGAAATGACAACCTAATATGCTAAATAAAATGAATGCAGCCTAGGGCGTTACAAAAGGTGTCCACAAGAGTGATCTGGCTCCTAATTGGTCTTTCTTTCCAAGGGAACGGTTAGTGGTCTTTTAGAAATTTTCATTTGTTTACCAGCCTAAATAATAGGAGGCTAATGAATATAATACCCTTTTTCTAGTGTGTGTTTATTTATTTCAAGATCCATTTGGTTTGTATTTACGTGGGGTTAGAGTTTTTTCTCTTGTGGCTCCTTTTCAATTCGTACTCTTAGTCTTCGTCTTTCTTCTAGAGACCCGGTCACAGTTTTTGGAAAATTGTCTCCCCCCCCCCTCACAAGCGATGAACCCTAGAAACACAATAAACTGGAATCCATCAGAAAAAAGAGAGAAAACTCTTCAAAATTATATATCAAAAACTGAGTTTAATCCAACCCTAAAGATGTTTAAATACTTTCATAAAAACCCTAAAACGAAATAATAAGCAAACAAAGACTAAAATACCCCTAATTAAAATACCAACATTCAGCAAAACAGAAACAAAACGGAATAAGGAAACTACTGTTCCGACGTTGAGGCGCCCGCCCGGAGCCCGCCTGGGAGCCAGAAACTTGCTTACTGTTGGACGCTTAGGCAGAAAGCACAGGGAATGGCCGTGCGGCCGCTGGCCTCCGGCGGGCTGGTGTGTTGGCGATGTTGCGTGGAGGCGCACGCACCGGGTTCCTTCCTCGGTTCCTCCTACGTCGGTCTCCTCCACATCTAAAGAACTCGACCCCGAGTTCACATCATCCCCAACCTGTTGATCTTTGTTCAGGATCTCCTCGGCCGAGTGAACATGTTACTCGGGCGCGCACGAGCCACCGCCGAAAGACCCGTATATGCGTACCCAATACCTTTTCTTCGTGAATTCTTTCCTTCGGCCATGTTGCCCTTTGTCTTCTGTCTCGTACTACACCATTTGGCGCCCACCGAGGGGCTCTGATACCAATTGACGCAGCACAGAAGCGATAGGTTCGTGAATAGCAAGCGCTAAACACAAGGATTCACAAGCGATGAACCCTAGAAAAGCGATAAACTGGAATCCACCAAAAAAGAGAGAAAAATCTTCAAAATTATATATCAAAACGAGTTTAAATCCAGCCTAAAGATGTTTAAATACTCATAAAAACCCTAAAACGAAATAAGCAAACAAAGACTAAAATACTCCTAATTAAAATACCAACATTCACCAAAAGCAGAAACAAAACGGAATAAGGAAACTCTTGTTCGACGTTGAAGCGCCCGCCCGAGAAGACTTAGGCGCCCGCACAGGGAGCCGAAACTTGCTTGCCGTTGACGCTTAGGCGAAGCGCCCGCACAGGAATGGCCGTGCGGCCGCACTGGCCTCCGGTGGGCAGTGTGTTGCTGATGTTGCGTGGAGGCGCACGCCTGGCCAGGTTCCTTCCTCAGTTCCTCCTACATCAGTCTCCTTCACCCCTAAAGAACTCGACCCCGAGTTCACATCATCCCCAACTGTTGATCTTTGTTCCCGGATCTCCTCGGCCGAGGTGAACATGTTACTCTGTCGCGCACGAGCCACTGCCGAAAGACCATGTATCTGTACCAATACCTTTTCTTCGTTAATTCTTTCCTTCGGCCATGTTGCCCTTTGTCTTCTGTCTCGTACTACACCATTCACCCCCTCTTCAAAAGAAGAGTTCTCGTTTGATATTTGGCAATATCCGCCCCAGAAGAACAAATACTTTGAATAAATCAATGCTCTTCTCGTCCTCGGAAAAAAAGAGAATACTTTTCCGTCCCAATGAAATAAGTATTTGGAATAAATTTGTTCCCTAAGCCCAAACCAACGTAATTTGTGCTCTTCCAAAATTAAAAATATGCTAGCAACGTCAGCACTCATCCGGCGATCGTCCGTCCTATCTTTCCCGGGGTCAACAATAAATACAGAATTAAAGTCCTCCATGGACTCTTCCACTAACTCCTAATTAATTCTTTCTTTCTCCTTCCCATTAACAATTTCCAACTCTTCATCAAAGATTGATGGTGTAGACCAAGTAATACCACCCACATCTTCATTCATGGGCTCAACTAGGGCATGATCATGGACCATAATATTTGCAGTAATAATTTCACCACATAACTGAATGACTTCCGTCTTTTGCACATAAATTTTCCTCCTTAATTCCCAAATTCTTCTCTTCAACATGTTCTTGCTTGACTGCACAAATAACCTCCTCTCCCTTGAAATCTTCGTTCAAGGTGTTTGGATCTGAAGTTGATTTGGCTTCATCTATACGCCTAATTGCAGCAGATTTTTTTTGCCTCTAATCTCAGAATAACTACTTCTATCAAGTAATCAAGACTTCAGCATTAATATCAATCTGCCTCCTATACTTTTGCTTAGCCGTTTGTTCGACCTCCGCGTCTTCCAAATCAAGCAATTGATGTGCCCTTTGAAGACGTTGATTTTCCTCTTGTCGAGCTCGATCAAGATTATAATTAATTTTAACAAGGAGAGTATAGGTGTCAGCAGTATTACCTCCATTAATGACCATCTTCTTCGTTAGATCAATCTGTGTAGTCAACGCGGCAATAGCGGTGGTTATGCCATCGATATCTGCCTTTGTTGCTTGATCTCCCATAATGATTCAGTGATGAAAGACATGATAAAGCCTGCTCTGATACCAACACCAACTGACGCAGCACGGAAGCGATATTTGCGAGTAGCAAGCGCTAAACACAAGGATTCACAAGCGATGAACCCTAGAAAAGCGATAAACTGGAATTCACCAGAAAAAGAGAGAAAACTCTTCAAAATTTCACAAACTGAGTTTAATCCAGCCCTAAAGATGTTTAAATACTCATAAAAACCCTAAAACGAAATAAGCAAACAAAGACTAAAATACCCCTAATTAAAATACCAACATTCAGCCAAACAGAAACAAAACGGAATAAGGAAACTACTGTTCCGACGTTGAGGCGCTCGCCCGCCTGGGAGCCAGAAACTTGCTTGCCTGTTGACGCTTAGACGAAGCGCCCGCCTGGCCTCCAGTGGCTGCTGTGTTGCTGATGTTGCGTGGAGGCGCACGCCTGACCAGGTTCCTTCCTCGGTTCCTCCTACATCAATTTCATGACATGTTACAGAATAGACCCAATAAAAGGATCTTCTTCAATTGGTGTGTCATGATCATCTGTTCCAATATGTGGTAATGCTCCTTAATAATGGAATGAATTATTTGAGGTGCTTGGTTGGGCCTAGAGTTTGTGGCTTCTTTTCATCGGTTGCCAAGGGGCTTTAGGAAGGTGGATGTTCTTGTATCATTGGTGCTTTTCTGCATTCGAGCACTTCACATGGCTTATCCGTTTTTCTTAAAAGAAAATGGTGTGTTGGATTTCTTTGTCCCTTTTTATCTTTCTTGTTTTGATTATTTTTGTGTTGATGGCCTTCTAGTCCCTTGGTTATTTAATTTATCTTATTAATATATGTATTTATTTATTTTTGATTCTAAAAGAAAGAAATTATTATATATTGTACTTAAAAAGAAAGAGTAAAATGTTGATGAAGCAAACTAATTCCTGTCCTTGGCCTTTTCTTCAGGAAAAGAAGGGAGTGGGACGTGTATGAACCTATGGTTGATCTTCTGTCGAAAGAAGAAGTGGATGCCCTCGAAGCTAGAGAAGACATAAATGCTAGATGAAGTGCCTGCCTACATCTTATCTTGTGTTTGTATTTTCTGCCTATTAGAATTGCTCAACCTTCTTTCTTGGTTTTGTTCTGTGTTTAGGAACTGTATCTACAAATATATTGTAAGTTACTGGAGGCAAGGCAAATAATGTTAGCATTTTTTCCCCCTAGTTGATACATCATAAACCCACATATTTCATCAAATCAATGTACCCAAAATATATATATACATATACATATATATACACCAAATTAAAGTACTCCTTCCTTTTGTATCATAATGAATGTACAAAAATTATTTAAATTAGGATGACATTGTACTTTATTGAAAAATTGTGGTGAACTAAGGGGCAATAGTATTTTGGTAACCTAAATTTTATCAAAAATTGCAATTGGTTATTATATTTGTCAAAGTTGCGAACTGATTCCTCAGTTTAGCGAATTGGTGCAACGTGTTGTCAAATTGGATGGCCAGTTAAAAAATTAACGAATTGGGTGACGTGTGAAACACGTGAATTTTTATGAGGGTGTATATGTTTTTTCTCATGAGTTGTGCCCTTGTCCACTTTTGTGTTATAAAAGAATAGCTCCTCTCTCTCTGGACCTCACCCTCACCCTCACCCTCATCGGACGCTCTTCTTCTCCGACATCGGAGACGAGTAGTTCCATATCTTAGATTTCTCCCTCTCCCACAGCACTCCATTTTTCCTTCATCCGTCGTGCCCAATTTCCTTCTCCACCCACACCTCCCTTTCCCCCCAATTGTTTTTGTTGTTATAGAATTGGGGTCAAGCCGAAAATCCAAAAATCAAAGCCTTCCAAATCCAAATTTGCATCTCTTTGAGACGCAAGTTAGGTGCCCGGGGTACTTCTCTGCTGCTTTGTGTGTTTGTTCTTGGGCGTGTGTACGTGGGGTTCTGTCTCAAATCTACCATCTTCTTTAATCGAATTAGGTTTTGAATTGAGCAAGGTGTCCATTCGTCGGAACGACCATTAATCTGGCTCGTGACTCGTGAGTTTGTAGCTTTCTAAAGTAGCCAATCATTTTTGCTTAATCTGCAAATATTTCTTTTGAATTTGATGGATTTTGAACATTTGCTGATGACGCCAGAAAATGCAGCCCCCCGGGGTGGCAAAGGTAGCAGGAACGTCGTTTGCACCTCGGGCGATATCCTAAAACAAGACTGCTAGGGTGCGGGGTTGCCCCGCTATAACCCTCGAGCGTAAGAATCAGTCGTTGTTTATGTGTATAAACTGTATATGGAAGCTCCTCTTAGAGAGAGAGAGAGAGCTGTAGAGAGAGAGAGAGAGAGAGAGAGAGAGTATTGTGTGTGTATATTGAGAGAATGAGAGTTACCTTAGCCTTGGAGGGTTATAGTATTTATAGGGGTGAAAGGATGTATATGTGGTTCTTTATGAGGGGTCTCAATGTAAATATTTGGTATGTATATATATATGGGATATATTTGACCGTATGAGACTGTATAAATGTGTATGTATAAATTAGGGGTGTAAATGGATCGGTTTGGTTCGGTTTGGGGGAATTTACAAACCGAACCACTAGTTATCGGTTTGGAAAAATTCCAAACCGAACCGAACCATGAAAAAATTCAAACCGAACCAAACCAAACCGCTATGGTTTGGTTCGGTTTGGTTCAAACCGCGGTTCAATTATGCGGTTCAGACCGCGGTCCAGACCGTGGTTCAGACCATTATTTAGACTACGGTTCAAACCACGATTCAAACCGCAACTCATTTCCATATTGTTTAAATTTTTCCTGATCATGGAGGAAGAGCGAAAAATGCGAGTGTTTAAGAGACTAGAGGAAGAGAGAGGTCGAAGGAAGAAAAACACTTTACAATGGCGATCGTGGAGAGAACTTGGTTATTTATGTGTCGTAATGAAGATAACAAATGACCTGATGGCCAGAGCACTGGGACACCAACACGGAGGTCCTGGGTTCGATTCCCCCCAGTGGTTAGAGTGGATGATTATCCCTCCCTAGTTAATATTAGGTGCCTCTGGGGTATTTTAAGGGAATTTCAGAGAATTGAGGGACTTGTTAGTAAAAAATTGACTTACACAAAAAGGGGCTTGACTCGAGATGGGCAAGCCTCAAAAAAAAAAAAAAAAAGTATAAAAAAAAATAAAAACAATGATGAAATTAATATTAAATAAAATACAAAACGGGGGTTATGATTAGTTTATGTAAATTTTAATAAAAATACAAAAATATTAAATAAGATACAAAACAAGGGTTAGAATTAGTTTATGTAATGTGGTTCGGTTTGGCGATTTGGTCTCGCGGTTCGGTTTGGTGGTTCGGTCTCGCGGCCTCAAACCGAGGTTTGGTTTGGTTCGGTTTAGTTTGGTTTGGGAGGGTCAGACCACAAACCAAACCGAACCATGTGGTTTGTAAATATTTGAGACCGAACCGAACTATTCATACTTGAAAACCAAATCAAACCGCATGGTTTGGTTCGGTCTCAAACTGCGGTTTGAACCGAACCACTTACACCCCTAGTATAAATATATAAAAAGTCAGGGCTCATCATTTGCAAATCTGGAATTTTTGGGTTTTTACCGTGAAATAATTTTTTTTGATGGGTTTTGAATATTTGCAAATATATTAATTCATTAGTTTAATTAAATGGTTTGAAATTTGAAATTGGATTTGGGTTTAATGAATTAGTTCATGATGAAGGTAAAATGTGGTGTTTAGGCAGTTGGATGGTGGTTGGTGGTGAGGGTGGTGAGGGTGTTAGTATTGATGGAGATGATGTTTGTGTTGGTGATCGTTAATTGAGTTATGAATTTCGTTAAATTTTTAACACATGGACACATTTGAATTTTCTTTTGCCAACCTAGTTAGTTTCGTTAAATTTCTTGCTAAAATAAAATATTCGCCCTTTTAAAAAGTCACCTTTTGAACATGCCACCCATTTCGTTAGTTTCTTAACTGGCCATCCAATTTGACATCACATTGCACCGGTTCGCTAAACTGAGAAATCGGATCGCAAATTTTACAAATTCGATAACCAATTGCAATTTTTGGTAAAACTTGAGTTATCAAAATGCTATTACCCCATGAACTAATTAAATTAGTGGGCGGCTATATATCTCAATCTAACCATGAAAAAAAATCCAAACCATTGATTAAGTTGGGCAATTCAGTAATTCGTTTGTTTAGCACAAAATGTTTGACGAATTTTTTTTCTTCATATTTCCCGACATTTGGCAATGACAAAAAAAAACATGAGAGTCAACGAAATTGTTGACTTCATTGGTTTTCAAGTCAACAGAATATTATCGCTTCCTTTTCGGAAAGTGACTTACCGACCCCTTCCTTCGTAAGTCATTTTTCATTCTTTCTCCCAAATCCTCAATTCCTTCGACCCCACAAATCCTAACCCTTCTCTTTGTCGCTCATCCCACTTCATCTAGCCGGATTTACTACGGTTCCTCCCCAAAAATGCGTGAAAAAAGGAGGGTAGTTGGGGAATCGGGAAATTTTGTAAATAGTCATTTTCACCATGAAAACGACCTCTGTTTGAGCCAAATTTTTGGTGGGCGGATCCTTTCAAATGTTATATTTGATTGGTTGAAAAAAGGAGGGTATTTGGTGTAGGTGTTAGTGCCCTAGGCCTATAGAGATAGACCTTTATGTAATGTCATTGTTCATTTATATATGAGATTGTTTCTTTGATTGTTATATATGTTTGCATGTTTTTAATTATAATAATCGTGTCCCTAGTACTTATGAAGCACTAGTATGAAGTCTAATGGATAATCATGTGATGATTATATGCATGGAGATGCACATTAGATTCATGGGTACTTGTTAGAGAACAAGGTACTGGACTTGACCCATTATGAGATTTATGTCATGGTCAAATGTCATAATTAAATCTCATATAGTCATATCATTGATATCCTTTGACCTGAGATTATCATCGTCTTCCGCTCGATGAATATCATGTTTGATATAGTTTAACGTTGTCTTTAACCGGATGACAATAAGGGCTATCATTGGCATGGTATGATTCTTGTTGGGAAGAATGATAAGTCAAGATAGAAATTGTCCCTCGTAAAGAGAGATGTTTGCTTGGCCACTCGTAAGTAAGATTGATGTAGTGCATGGCCATGCCCGAATGAATTAATGTGATTAATATCATTCGATTAATCAATTTAATTAGTAACGAGAAAGCATTGAACAATATGAGTTGACGTGGACCATGACTCATGTTCAATATAACATCATGTGACAATGGGATTGTGATATGTTCTATGTAGGAAAACGAACTTGATATTATATTATTTGGGTAGGCATGATGGCTTGCTAGAGTCCGCTCATGTCTTATGAGGATCGATGTGATCGAACTCATTGCCAACATAATATAGTCCTATGGGGTCACACGCATCGAACGAATTGTCAAAAATGGAATTATGGATTCTGGTGTGATGGGCGACCGCCCAAGGTACCATGGGCGACCGCCCACAAGTCAATGGTTGACTTGGGCGACCGCTCAATGGTTCATGGGCGACCGCACATGTTATTCGAAAACTGGGCATTGGAGACTGTCTAGATGGGCGACCGCCCTTGTCCTTATGGGCGACCGCCCATGTTGGTTTTCGAATAAGGGATTTGAAACTGTGCTCATGGGCGACCGCCCATGCCCTTGTGAGCGACCGCCCATATGAGGTTTCGAATGATGGGATTAGGCTCTGGACTCATGGGCGACCGCCCATGTCTTGATGGGCGACCGCCCATGTCCGCTGAATGCTGAAACCGTTTTTTGCCAAGGGTTTTAATAGGGTATAATATTTATAAGGTATAAATAGTATCCCTCTTCAACCCTAGCAGCCAAGTGACGATTTTGGTTTAGGAGAAACACAAAATATTGATTTCTCAATTGTGAATTGAGAATCAAATCACACCAATTCCATAATACATCATAGATTGAAAGGGGTTTCAATCAAGGGTCTAGCAATCCTCCTAGAAGAGTTCTAGGGTTCGTTCATCGCGTGGATACTCGTAGAGGATCTTCGCAATTCAAGATCTTCCGTTCGTGATTCAAGGATCGTTCATTGAAGGTTTGCTAATTCTCCAATCTGGAGTACGTTTATCAACGACAAAGGCACTCGAGGTTGGTAAATCTATTTTATGCTTCTTAATTATTCATCTAGAACGAATCCTAGGGCTTCGGGTTTTCGAGTTATTTGCATTATTCCGCTGCGCATGGACCCTCGAAACCCAACAGTGGTATCAGAGCCCCGGTCATGATGTTTAGTTAGATAATCATGATAATTGTGTAATGTGATTATATGAATTTTTATGATGAATATGATTTAGAATGTGAAATTATATGAGTTTTGCTTGTGAAGTAATTGTATATAATGATATACCATGATTATGAAATTGAAATAGATGATTAATATGATTAATCTAGATTATGGGATGTCAACTTCATTAATATGATTAATGTGATTAATCTAGGATATTTGTGAAGTGTTACTCAGTATATTGGCTGGACACCAAAACCTTCCCCACAGGCACTTCGATGGAAGTGTGGGATAAACTTGGAGCACGTGGCCGCGTACTAGTAATTACTGATCAAATGTGTTATGTGTTGCATCATTCCATGTTCATAATTATGCTCATATAGTTTTCATGAATCAACATTGGCATGTAATTGATAAGCATGAAAAATTGAACCTTCTTTGTAATTTGAGTTTGTTTTATGCCACCCATGTTTAAACACTTGTGAGTACACGGATAGTTTCATGTAGGCTACGCCACAGCGAGGTACATTGATTCTATCTTTGTATGATCAAGATGAGCAAACGGTGATTGCTATACGTTTAACATGGTTGAACTCAATTAGGCTATCAAAACTGAAATTGTCAATGGCTTCACTGGAAAGAGATGTTACCGTAGATGTTACCCAACACCTTGGTTAACACACTGACGGACAGCACACACACACCAAAATAAAAAGTTTATAAAAACTTTGTGCAGCGGAAATAAATAACACAAGATATAATTTTCTCAAGTTATATAAATATATAACTTGAGTGTGCCTAGATGGCGAAGACTTTATAATCAATATAGAAAAATTACAAAGCCGAAAGTTCCCTATTGCTAATACAATGATAATGCTCTATGGAACTGAATGAGACAAAGAACAAATCCTATCCTTAGCCAACACTCTCTTAAACACTCAGTGTTTAAGCTAGAATCACAAGGGAGGAAGGATATGCGAACCAAAGAACTTTGTCTCTCTTGTGCTATGGTGTGTGTGTTTGATATTTGGCATACTTCAAATGAAACACACCTAGCCTATTTATAGCCTTCCAATGCCTTGGAGGCTACTCCAAAATAACAGCCTTGGACCTTCAGATCGTGTGTGAGGATTGGAGAGATTTCTTGGCTTGAATTCCTCATCATTCGCCAACTTCCCTAGAAAGTAGCAACCGAATTCTTGAAGCCCAAGTCCATGCTTTATCACCTTGTACTCTCTTGCTTTCTTTGCATTGTACTCTTTAAATAATCAGCAACAACTCCATGACTTGGTCTTCCCACGTTTTTATTCCTTCTTCAATTAAAATGGACCAAGCAATAGTTACACGTAAATCTCCTATTTACGTGTAACTCTTCCAACAACTTCTTCCTTGATTTTAGCATTTAATCCAACCATATATTAACCTGAAATATGGACCAAAAAACACATATATCTTGCAAATAATATTAGACATTAGGATATAAAATAATATGGAAAGAATTATTAAATTACAACTCATTACAGTCCGGGTAACACCCAATTCGCAATGATAGCACCCGCGGTAACACCCACAGCCGCATTAACAATCTCCCCCATAATTTATAATTTCTTTCCAAACTCTAAAGTGCTGATCCCTGCAAGATATTGTTAGCCATCCAGAGCAACTTCATAGTTATCAACTCCCCCATAATCAAGGATTTAACAACTACACTGATTTATCACAAAAATACTAGTTTATCAAAACATATTTTCCAAAATAAGTTTTCCAACTAACTAGTAACCTAAAGTACCAAAGATAAATCAAAGTTACTAAGCTACTCCATGTTCAAAACAACCCTAAAAGTTTAAGCATCATAAGCAAATAAAACAAACCACCAAAGTATTTAAAAACATGTTCCACAAAAAACATAAAAGTAAATTGTTTGTTTTTCAACCACCAAAAAATATCATAACCATAAGAGTGGCAACATAAACCTTCAGGCAAATGTTTGCAATCACTCTTCTCGTTCATCATCGCCTTCTTCTTCTTCCTCCCGTTCATCCCCTTCTTCATCTCCAAGATCTAAGTCAAAGACCATCAAGCAATATCCGCAAAGAAGACTCACCGGCATCTCCAACACCACCACCACTAGGACCACTCTCCATCAAGCACTATCAACTCCCCGGTTTGGGAAGAAACCCGCTGGATGAATTCATCAAGCAATGTCCTTGAGCTTAGTCCAACCTTGCACAATCTCGGCAATTGTAGCAGTTTGTTTGTGGAGAAACGCCAAAACGGTGGTCTTTGGTATTGTGGGTGAAGCATTCCCCAACAAATTGTAAACATTAGCAAGAACATGTGCCGCATCCTGTACTGAAAAACTTGGAGATTTCGGAGTAACATTTGGGATAACAGATTGAGTAACACCCTTAGCGTAAAACCGCATCACTTGACCCAAATTCATTTATCTTTGACCAAGGAAGATCACCTGTGTATCTCACACTCTTGGTATTCTTCTTAGTCACCGGGAATCTATAGCATAGAGATCAAGACCGGGAGTGTACTCATCCGACTCTTCAATGGGCAATTTTTGAGATTTCAAAATTTGGAAGATTAAAGAAGGGTAAGGAAACATTGTTATGTCTTTTCTTCTACCCCACGAAGCCAAATGTTTGAAGATCAATCTACCCAAGTTCACTCTTCGATTCTTTCCTAACTTATACAAGATTTCAGCTTGTTGCAATGTCACATATTGCTCGTTAGAAGTAGGAACCCAATTAAATATGCAAAGCTTGTGAAGCACGGCAAAGAGTGAAGTGAGACGGGAAGCAAGAAAATGAACTTTGGTTTTGGGATTAGGATTGGAGGGCCATTCATGCACGACATCATGAGAGATAAACCTAGCAATTTCATCCTTATGAACAATAGGACCATCATCATCCAAATTTGGGAGTCCTAAAGTCTTGTTGATCAAAGAAGGAGTAATAGAAAAAATTTTGTTCCTTAAAAACACCTTTCCAAATTGATCGGACTTTTCATTATCTAGGTTGGCATGAAGGTTGGCATAGAAATTTTTGACTATAGCTTCAACAAATTTCGAAGGATGCAAGTTAGCTTTCAAAAAATTTCTATCCTCCAAGAACTGAAATATACCATGCTTTTTGAAATCAACCTCATCAATGTGCTTTTCCTTGAGAATTTTTGTGTCACTATGCCTTAACCAAAACTCCATATTTTCTTTTCGATAAAACTCCAATGAGAAGTAAGGTTTTGGGAAAGCAGTATTCACATCATCAAACTCTTTCTCAAGGAAATCAGAGGATTCAGAATAAGCAAACTCACTAATCGAAGACTTTGAAGCTTTAGAAACAGAGGATGTTACCTTGGGTGTTGCAGATTTCTGGGTAACATCTTTGACAGCAGCCCACTTGCTTTTGCCTTTAATGTTTCTTTTCACAACTTCATATAAGGGCTCTTCTTCCTCAATCTCCCAATCTCCAAAAGTCTCAACAGAATGGCTCTTCTCAGCATCGGCATGGAAGTCTTCATCCGAAACATGAGCCGAGGAGAGACCAAGTGAGGATTCCTCAGAAACTTCAACAGGGTCGGAGGATGTGTTGGATTTTGAAGTCCCTTTGGTCCTCATTGCAGTGAGCCTACTTGAGCTCCTCTTTTTGACGGGTTGTGCCGAGGGTTTGTGAGCAATGGCCTTTCTTTTTGGCTTTTTGGTTGATGGAACGGGTGGAAGAGGTGGTAAGGTCACAATGGGCAAGGGTTGCGCCATTGTTGACACCAAAGGAGGATCATCAACCGACATTGTCATTGCCGGAGACACATTGAGAGGGGTGGTCGAAGTGTCCATTTGGCTTGGACCACTTGAGCCAACGCCCGGAGAGACCTCCAAAGGGGCGGATTGCTTTTTGGAAGGGGTTGCCATGGTTAGGGTTTAGGAAGGATTTGGAATTTTTGAAGGTTTTGATTTTGGAAGGTTTGAGAAGAGAGAGACGGTGACGGAGGAGGGGTATTTACCGTGTAGAGAGAGAGAGAGATTAGGGCGGTTAGAGAGAGATAGGAGAAAAAATAGGAAACAAATTAGGATTTTAATTTGACAAGACTTATCCTTCTACCATTAATTATCTCCTATTTAAATAACTCCCCCTATTTTTTAGCCACTAAAAATATTTACTTTAAATATTTACCTAACCTCCCTAATTTCTAGCCACATAAAAATTAAGAACATTATTTACTCCCCCCTATTTTCTAGGCCACAAAGAATAGATCAACTACAAAACTCTTCCCACACAAATTAAACATCCGGCCATTATTTTGAATTTTTTTTTTTTTTTTTTTTTTTTTTTTTTTTTTAATTTTTTAATTTTTAATTTTTAATTTTTAATTTTTTTTTTTTTTTTTTTTTTTAAATTTTTTAAATATATAAAACGAAAAAAAAATAAACATACCAAATATACTAAGTCCATATGGTTTTTGAAAATCAAATCCCTAAATTTTAGGACTTAGTTATTTGAGTAGTTTACTAAAGATAAACTAGGTTTGTTAAAGACTTTTTCAAACTTTTAAAACTCTTAAACAATAAAAAGACTTTCAAAGTTAAAAAAATTAAATAACAAACCGAAAATAAAGAAATAAAAAACATAATATAGCACATACAAATATGTTAATGGCAATGATGGTAACATCTAGGATAACACATAAGATAAAAATCCCTTGATAAATATATTCGCTTCAAACACTTGAGGCATAATAAGCTTAGCCATTTTCAAGCATTTCAAGCATAACAAGCTGAGCATTTCTCATGCACTTTAGGCATTATAGGCCTATATATATATTTTTAAGTACATTGCTTGTTAATCACGTATCAATACACTTCCTTAAACAAGAAAGCATCGTAGTAACGAGCTCCGTGCCTCGAGTTTTATTTCAAGTGTAAAGACCAAGTGATCTATGCCTTTCAAGTAGGGTACACCGTAGTAGCGAACTCCATGTCCCTAATACTTAGCATAAATCACTTCATACATTCTCATTGGCAAGAGTACATCGTTGCAACGAACACCGTGCCCCGAGCTCGAGAGAATAGTATGGATAAATGCCTTTGCCTTTTATTTATCAAAAAAATAGTGACTTTGTCACTTTAAGCATATGAAGGGAGTTTTATCAAGTGTGTTATTCAGGGTGCTATCCTACCACAACAAAAAGGTCAAGATGTGCACTGGTGAGAACTCTCATAGCTCGTAGAACTATGGGAATCCTCAGAGAGAATAAAACCAAACAAGCAAAAAATATGCACTAGTATACATGTGTTACCCTGTGTGTTATCGCACCCATGGTAACACCTTACTACAGAGGACAATTTTTAGAGAATGCAAAGACCAAGAGATCTCTTTAGACTAGAGAATCTATCATGGTCTAAGGGTTTTGTGAAAATATCGCAAGTTGACACTTTGTATCAATATGCTCTATATTTATTATCTTTTTATCTACCATATCTCTTAAAAAATGATGACGGATGTCAATATGTTTAGTACGGGAGTGTTGTACAGGATTTTTGGAAATATTAATAGCACTCAAATTATCACAAGATAAGGTCAAAATATTGCTATCAAGACCATAATCATCAAGCATGTGTTTTAACCAAATTAGTTGTGAACAACAACTACCAATGCTACATATTCTCGATTCAAATTGTGGATAATGAAACACAATTTTGTTTTCTACTATACCATGATACTAAATTATTTCCCAAGTAAAAACATCCCCCACTTGTACTTTTCCTATCATCCATATCCCCGCCCAATCCGAGTCACTAAAGCCTACTAAATTAGTATTAGTATCTTTACTATACCAAATCCCTAAATCACTAGTTCCAAACATATTTAATGATCTTTTCACGTAATTTAGGTGAGACACTTTAGGATTGGATTGATATCTAGCACATACACACACACTCGTACATCAAATCGTGGCGACTAGAAGTAAGGTAAAGGAGACTACCAATCATGGAACGATATAGGGTTGGATCAACATCTTCTCCCACTTGATCTTTTCCAATCTTGAGAGAAGTGCCCATAGGAATTTTTGAGCTCTTCGAACCTTCCAACCCAAACTTCTTCACTGTGTTCCTTGCATATTTGCTTTGGGAGATGAAAATCCCTTCACTTGATTGCTTAACCTCGCATGCCTAGAAAGAAGTTAAGTTCCCCCATCATGCTCATTTCAAATGTTGATGTCATAGCCTCTACAAAATCATTTAAACAAGTTTTTGATGTAGAGCCATATACTATGTCATCAACATAGATTTGAACCACGACAAGTTCTTTTCCATGTTTAAGAATGAATAAAGTCCTATCTCGCTTCTCCTCTAGTAAAATCATATTCTAGTAAAAAACTAGTTAACCTACCATACCATGCACGTGGAGCTTGCTTCAACCCATAAAGAGCTTTATCAAGTCTATACACATGGTCTGGTTGAAATGGATCTTCAAAGCCTTTTGGTTGTTCAACAAAAACTTCCTCATCTAAGTATCCATTTAAAAAGGCCGCTTTGACGTCCATTTGAAACAATGTGATTTTAAGAAAACAAGCAATGGCCAATAAAAGTCTTATTGACTCAATTCTAGCCACAGTGCAAAGGTCTCGTCATAGTCAATACCTTCCACTTGTGTATAGCCTTGAGCCACAAGACGAGCCTTGTTCCTAACAATGTTTCCATACTCATCGGTCTTATTTTTGAAAATCCATTTTGTCCCAATAACATTAGTGTTTGAGGGACGGGGTACTAAAGACCAAACATTGTTACGAGCAAATTGATCAAGTTCATCTTGCATTGCTTGAATCCAAAAATTATCTTTTAAAGCTTCAATCACATTTTTAGGTTCTACAGATGAAGTAAAACAAGAGTATGTTACCTTTGAGTATGTGGTGGACATGCACACATACCTTACCATGTCACGGTCACTAATGGAATTCATACGTCTTGTTTGTACACCCTCATTCACCTCCCCAATTACTTGGGTTGTAGGATGATTCCTACCGATTCTAGGTGGAGGATCTCTTCTCACATTCTTGTGAACCCCTGTTTCAACTCCTTCTTGATCTTCATTTGCCGGACTCGGAATCGATGCTATCTCGAGGTGTTATCTCATCAATGGTAACACCTGCTCGCTTCGTGTTACTATCGTTGTTATCACTCGTGGTAACACCTGTGGTAACACCTTCGGATCGACTTCTTCCAACAGCTCCAAGGGTGTCTCTTGAACATTTTCTCCCGCAATACTTGAGTGATCATCAAAAACAATATTCATGGATTCTTGAATGGTTTTTAGCCTTAGATTAAATACCCTATATGCACGACTATTTGAAGCATAACCAAGAAAAATGGCCTTATCACTCTTAGAGTCCAATTTTGCTAAGTAGTCCCGATCATTGAGAATGTAACACACACAACCAAAGACATGAAAATAATGAACTTTTGGTTTTCTACCATTCAAAATTTCGTATGGAGTCATAGTTGTGCCGGTCTTAGAAAAACTCTATTGGCGTGTGACAAGCCGTATTTAGTGCCTCTCGCCCAAAATCTTTTCGAAATTCTTTTGAAAATAACATCACACGAGTCATTTCAAGTAAAGTCCTATTCTTCCTTTCAGCTATCCCATTTTGTTGAGGTGTTTTTGGGGCTGAAAATTCATGGTGAATACCTTTTCTTTCACAAAAATTTGAAAAAGAAACATTCTCAAATTCCCTCCCATGATCGGACCTAATTCGAAAAATTGAAGCACAAAACATGTTTTTGATCTTAGAGTGCAAGATTTTGAACTTTTCAAAAGTCTCAGCATTTTTCCCTTAAAAAATAAACCCATGTAAATCGTGAAAAATCATCAACAATTACATAAGTATATTTCTTGCCCCCAAAACTTTCTATCTCAAGTGGACCCATTAGATCCATATGCAAGAGTTGAAAACAATGTGTAGTACCAAAGTGTGTTGCTCATTGTGTCAAGCAAAGACCACGGGTTAACACGAGTTTGTTTCCTTGAGACAATCCTCACAAACAATTTTTTGTTTAAGATCAAGACTAGGAATGCCTTGGACAAAGATCTAGATTAACAATCTTTTCTATGTTACGAAAGTGAACATGTCCCAACTTTTGATGCCACAATGTAGTGTTATCAAGTTTTGCCGAATGGCATACTTGCTTGTCTTCAACAAGATAACAATTATCACTAGATCTTGTACCGTCATCACACAATTGTTAGTCTTGTCATAAACTTCACAAGTATCTTTATTGAATTTCACCTCTAAATTGTCATCACAAAGTTGACTAATACTAATTAAATTAGTTACAAGTCCATCAACATGTAAGACATTCTTTAAGGTTGGAAATCCAGGACACATTTAGTGTCCCTCTCCCAATGATATTACTCTTGCTCCCACCACCATATGTTACACTACCCCCATGAATTGTTTCATAATCTTTTAAAAACAATTTTGTTCCCGTCATATGACGTGAACACCCACTATCAAAGTACCAAGAACCTTCAATATTTGTTTTTAAAGCAGTGTACACAACATCACATTTCAGTATTAGCTTTTGGTTTCCACACCTTTTTGAATTTTTACCATTCTCGATCGGGTGTGTTATCCTCGTGTGCCGGGCAACACCTCAGGTAACACCAAGGGACTCGGATGCTTTTTTGAAACAATATGGCATTTATTTTTAAAATGTCCAGGTGTGTGACAAGATTGACACACCTTCCCTTTGTCACATGGTTCTTTTGAAGAAGAATCTTTGTCAAAAACCGCTCCTTAACAAAACAATTCTTATTATCATTCATAGACAAAGTAGAAAGAATACTATTCAAAGATTCTTGAAAACCAATACCTCGCTCCGAGAGGTGTACTCAAGTTCAAGATCTCATCCAATTTGGTAGATCCAAAGTTGAGCTTCTTCAAGGTGGTTTCTGCTAGAGTCAAATTGCCCTTGACTCTTTCAAGCTCGATTTCTCTCTTTGTTGCTTGAACCTCCATATGAGTCACATAGGCCCGGAGTCCTTCATTCTTCTTGGTTAAGGACTTAACCAAATTGTTCTCTTTCTTCCATTCCACGAGCAATGCCTCGTAAAGGTCTTTTAATCCTAAATGAGGTCATCTTTGCTCGCTCATCCTCTTGTGTACTTCCCGTATCGTGGTTAGAAGAGCTAACAAAACAAACCGCATTATTATCACATAATTCATCATACCTCGGGTGTGATCACGCATGTTATCTCAGCATCGATAACACCTTGGGTAACACTGTCCTTTTCCGTGTTACTTACCGTGACAAACATGGTTGTTTGATCGATTCTACCTCCCGAGATGGTCCTTCATCCTCATCATCACTGAGAGAAACCCATAGGTTCTTTCCTCTCTTCCTTAGAGTATTTGCACACTCATTGGAATAGTGACCCCAACCCGAGCAAGCATGACATTGAATGGATTCAATGTGCTTTGGATCAGACCTTAACCGATCTCGATGATGCTCTTCTTGGGTTCGACTGGGGTTAGATGGGAAAGTCCTTTTGGCATCGAATCATAGACCTTGGTTTGCTTCTCCTTTGCTTTCACCTGCATTTTTCATTGTTATACTTTCTAACCATAGAATTGTATTTTCTAGCAAGTAAAGCAACACTAGCATTCTCATCAATTTCTTCAAAAACCTCATCTTCGTTTTCTTCCAAAGAACTCGAGGCTTGAGTTTTTAAAACAACATTTTTCCCTTTAGATGCTTCACTTTGATCTAAGAGATTTAACTCAAAGTTTTTCAAAATACTCATTAAAGAATTGATATCCATAGTTGCAAGATTGTGAGCCTCTTCAATAGATGAAACTTTCATATTAAAACGCTCAGAAGGGTTCTAATTGCTTTTGAGACAAGTTGTTTGTTGGTAAAAGGTTCACCCAACAATTGACACTCATTAGCAATATCAAATAATTTTTCAAAATAAGAAGGAATAGTTTCATTTTCACCCATCCTTAATCTTTCAAATCTGCTAGTAAGACCCCTAAGCTTAGTTTCACGCACACCGCCATCACCTTCACAAAAACGTTGTAAAATATCCCATGCTTCTTTTGCAAAGGGAACTGCTTTTGAATAAGTTTGAAAATATGCATATCAACCCACTCAAAAATGGCATTAAGTGCCTTTTCATTGAAACTAGCTTGGTTGATCTCTTCCATGTTCCATTCTCGATTCGTGTTTGACTTGTACGTCACCATCTTCATCACAGGTAACATTGGTAAGGAGTAACCATTTGTTATAGATCGCCATGCTCGAAGATCAATTGATTTGATATGCGAGCGTAGACGGATCTTCCAATAACAATAATTCGAGCCATCTAACACAGAAGACGCTTATTATTAGGATTAGCCGGATCATAAGCCATGACACCTAGACCAAGCACTTAGTATCGTCAAGTGACTCCGCTTCCGATACCAATTGAAATTGTCAATGGCTTCACCGGAAAGAGATGTTACCGTAGATGTTACCCAACACCTTGGTTAACACACCGACGGACAAAGACACACACACCAAAATAAAAAGTTTATAAAAACTTTGTGCAGTGTAAATAAATAACACAAGATATAATTTTCTCAAGTTATATAAATATATAACTTGAGTGTGCCTAGATGGCGAAGACTTTATAATCAATATAGAAAAATTACAAAGCCGAAAGTTCCCTATTGCTAATACAATGATAATGCTCTATGGAACTGAATGAGACAAAGAACAAATCCTATCCTTAGCCAACACTCTCTTAAACACTCAGTGTTTAAGCTAGAATCACAAGGGAGGAAGGATATGCGAACCAAAGAACTTTGTCTCTCTTGTGCTATGGTGTGTGTGTTTGATATTTGGCATACTTCAAATGAAACACACCTAGCCTATTTATAGCCTTCCAATGCCTTGGAGGCTACTCCAAAATAACAGCCTTGGACCTTCGTATCGTGTGTGAGGATTGGAGAGATTTCTTGGCTTGAATTCCTCATCATTCGCCAACTTCCCTAGAAAGTAGCAACCGAATTCTTGAAGCCCAAGTCCATGCTTTATCACCTTGTACTCTCTTGCTTTCTTTGCATTGTACTCTTTAAATAATCAGCAACAACTCCATGACTTGGTCTTTCCACGTTTTTATTCCTTCTTCAATTAAAATGGACCAAGCAATAGTTACACGTAAATCTCCTATTTACGTGTAACTCTTCCAACAACTTCTTCCTTGATTTTAGCATTTAATCCAACCATATATTAACCTGAAATATGGACCAAAAAACACATATATCTTGCAAATAATATTAGACATTAGGATATAAAATAATATGGAAAGAATTATTAAATTACAACTCATTACAGTCCGGGTAACACCCAACTGCCAGTGATAGCACCTGTGGTAACACCCACAGTCTGCATTAACAAAAACAGTTTTGGGCCTAAGGCATAAGATGAGATTAAAACATGTGACATATGATGTCTATAATCTCATAATGATCTAAGAGTCATATATAGATATGATTGATAAATGTTATCTACCTTTTTAGTTTAATTTTGAGCAGTCATGCCATAGCCGACTTGAAATTAAATTAAAGTTGGGTCTTAGCCTATTAAATTATATTATGCATGTTTGTATAAGAAGGTTATATAATTTAGTGGGAGTATTTGTGAAATACGTTAATTAATCTCTTAAATGAATTGGTACTTATATGTGTTCATATCTTGTTGCATATCTTTGTAGATCAATGGCTGTAACACTAATCAAAACATGTCACTACGATCAGTCCTTGAGAAGGACAAGTTAGAGGAGAATGGCAACAACTATGTGGATTGGATCCGCAGTTTGGGAATTGTTCTCAAACAGGAAAGGAAGTTGTACATTCTCGATGGACCCATTCCGCCCGAGCCTACTGCTAATGCAACTAAAGCAGAAAGGGACCAACATAAGAAGCATGTAGATGATTCTATTGATGTTGGTTGCCTGATGCTTGCGACCATGTGTAAGGCTCTTCAGAAGGACCTTGTACACATGGAAGCCTATGATTTGGGAAATCATTTGAAGGAAATGTTCCAGTTGCAAGCACGTACGGAAAGGTTTGACACTATGAAGGCTCTTCATTCATGCAAGATGATTGAAGGACAACCTGTTGGGCCTCATGTGTTAAAAATGAAGGGTCACCTCGAACACCTTGAGAGGCTTGGGTATCCTATCCAGTTAGAGCTGGCTACGGATATGATATTGCATTTACTCCCTGAAAGTTATAATCAGTTTGTTCTGAATTATAACATGAATGGGATGAATAAATCTCTGTCTGAATTGCACGGGATGCTAAAGAATGCGGAGAACAATATTACCAAGAAAACCAATCAAGTGTTGATGGTGAATAAAGGAAAGGGGTTCAAAAATAAGGGTAAAGCAAAAGTTGCTAAACCGGAGGCAAAGGTTGCCGTTGCTGAGAAGCCTAAACCCAAATCCCAAAAGGATGCGGTGTGCTACCATTGCAAGGAAACTGGGCATTGGAGGCGTAACTGCAAGCTTTATCAGGAAGGACTGAAGAAGAAGGGCAATGAGATTGCCATGACTTCAGGTATCTATGTGATAGATATTTTACTTTCTACCTCTAGTTATTGGGTATTAGATACCGGATGTGGATCTCACATTTGCCTAAATGTGCAGGGACTAAAGAATAGAAGGTTGCTCAAAGAGGGTGAAGTAGATCTACGGGTTGGAAATGGAGCAAGAGTTGCTGCATTGGCCGTAGGGACTTACGAAGTCACTTTACCAAGCGGATTAATTTTAGTTTTAAATAACTGTTATTATATTCCGGATTTGAGCAGAAACATTATTTCTATTTCATGTTTAGACAATGAGGGTTACAATTTTCTTATTGCGAATAAGAAATTTTCAATTTATTTGAATGACATGCTTTATTGTGTTGCTCATTCTTTTAATGGCCTTTATGTCTTGGATGTTGAGAATAATGTTGATAATGTCTATCATGTTAGTAAGAAATCCAAACCAAATAATGTGAATGACACATATAAATGGCATTGCCGTCTTGGGCACATAAACGAGAAACGCATCTCTAAACTCCATAAAGATGGATATTTAGACTCATATGATTATGAATCATATGATGTTTGCGAGTCTTGTTTATTGGGCAAGATGACTAAAGAACCTTTTACTAAGAGTAGTGAAAGGGCTAGTGATTTGTTGGCTCTCGTACATACTGATGTATGTGGACCAATGAATAGCATTACTAGGGGAGGATTTCGGTACTTCATAACGTTTACTGACGACTTATCAAGATATGGCTACGTCTATCTGATGAAGTACAAAAGTGAAGCATTTGAGATATTTAGAATATTTCAAAGTGAAGTACAAAATCAACTTGGCAAAACTATTAAAACACTTCGATCCGATCGAGGTGGTGAATATTTGAGCCAAGAATTTGACGATCATCTGAAAAGTTGTGGAATTGTTTCAGAACTTACTCCACCCGGAACACCACAATGGAATGGTGTGTCCGAGAGGAGAAATCGAACTCTATTAGATATGATTCGATCGATGATGAGTCAAGTTAACCTTCCTATTTCCTTTTGGGGACATGCACTAGAAACAAATTTGCCACACTTAACAAGGTCCCTACTAAATCGGCTCCTAAAACCCCACATGAGATGTGGCATGGAAGAAAGCCTAGCTTATATTTCATGAAGATTTGGGGATGTGAGGCTTATGTAAAGAAATTGGTTTCTGAACATAAACTTGCACCTAGATCTGATAAATGTATTTTCGTTGGTTATCCCAAGGAAACGAAAGGATATCAATTTTACAACCAATCCGAGAACAAAGTGTTTGTTGCTCGACACGGTGTCTTTCTAGAGAAAGAGTTTCTCTCTAAAGAAACTAGTGGGAGTAAAATTGATCTTGAAGAAATTCAAGAACCTGAAAATGACATAGAGCCAATAGTAGAGACGGAACCAAATTCACAAGCTGTTGTGGAACCGGTTCAAGATACACAAGTTCTTCGCAGATCGGATAGAATACGATCCGAACCTGAGAGATATGGATTTCTCATGACGGAAAGTAATGAAGTAGAAATCATTGAGAATGATGAACCTACTTCCTATCAAGAGGCGATGTCCACTCCTGATTCGGACAAGTGGCTAGGAGCCATGGAATCCGAGATCAAATCCATGTACGATAATCAAGTTTGGAACTTGATTGATCCACCCGAAGGTGTAAAAACCATAGGGTGCAAGTGGGTTTTCAAAAAGAAAACTGACATGGATGGGAAGGTACATACTTATAAGGCTAGGCTAGTTGCTAAGGGGTATAGGCAGATTCATAGCGTTGACTATGATGAAACCTTTTCGCCCGTAGCAATGCTTAAGTCTATTAGAATCCTAATTGCCATAGCCGCATATTACGACTATGAGATATGGCAAATGGACGTCAAAACAGCGTTTCTTAACGGAAACCTACTTGAGGATGTATACATGATACAGCCTGAAGGGTTTGTTGATCCAAAGGATTCTAACAAAGTATGTAAGTTGCAGAGATCCATTTATGGATTGAAGCAAGCTTCCCGGAGCTGGAATCTACGTTTTGATGAATCAGTCAAAGAGTTTGGCTTCATCAAAAACGAAGATGAACATTGTGTATACAAGAAGATAAGTGGGAGCATAGTGCTATTTTTGGTGTTGTATGTCGATGACATCTTACTCATTGGAAACAATGTTCCTGCACTTGAGACTGTAAAGTCCTGGTTAGGAAAATGTTTTTCAATGAAAGATATGGGTGAGGCGACTTATATCCTTGGTATCAAGATCTATAGAGATAGATCGAGAAGGATGATTGGTTTGAGTCAGAGTACATATATTGACAAGGTCCTTAGAAGATTCCGCATGGAAAATTCTAAGAGGGGGAACTTGCCAATGGGACACGACATTACTCTTAGCAAGACTCATTGTCCTAAGACAAATGATGAGCGAAAGAGGATGAGTGATATACCATATGCTTCGGCAATTGGGTCTATCATGTATGCCATGTTCTGTACTAGACCCGATGTCTCGTACGCTCTAAGCGCAACGAGTAGATACCGCCCGATCCTCGGTGAGAACCATTGGATAGTCAAGCCAAGAATATCCTTAAGTACTTGAGAAGGACTAAGGATGTATTCTTGGTATTTGGAGGAATGGAAGATGATCTGGTTGTAAAGGGTTACACAGATGCAAGCTTCCAAACCGACAAAGATGACTATAGATCGCAGTCTGGTTTTGTGTTTATGCTAAATGGAGGTGCTGTTTGTTGGAAGAGTTCCAAGCAAAGCACTGTTGCTGATTCTACAATAGAAGCCGAATACATAGCAGCATCGGATGCGGCTAAGGAGGCGGTTTGGATCAAGAAGTTCATTAGTGACTTAGAAGTCGTTCCGAGTATCACTAACCTGATAGAGCTGTTCTGTGACAACAATGGTGCTATTGCTCAAGCAAAAGAACCAAGGTCACATCAGCGATCCAAACACATTTTGAGACGCTTCCACCTCATTCGAGAAATCTGTGAAAGGGAGGACGTCAAGATATGCAAGGTACCAACGGATGACAACATCTCGGACCCTCTCACCAAGCCTTTACCACAAGCTAAACATGATGGTCATGTTAGGTCCATGGGTATAAGATACATGAATGATTGGGCCTAGTGCAAGTGGGAGACTGTAGGTGTTAGTGCCCTAGGCCTATAGAGATAGACCTTTATGTAATGTCATTGTTCATTTATATATGAGATTGTTTCTTTGATTGTTATATATGTTTGCATGTTTTTAATTATAATAATCGTGTCCCTAGTACTTATGAAGCACTAGTATGAAGTCTAATGGATAATCATGTGATGATTATATGCATGGAGATGCACATTAGATTCATGGGTACTTGTTAGAGAACAAGGTACTGGACTTGACCCATTATGAGATTTATGTCATGGTCAAATGTCATAATTAAATCTCATATAGTCATATCATTGATATCCTTTGACCTGAGATTATCATCGTCTTCCGCTCGATGAATATCATGTTTGATATAGTTTAACGTTGTCTTTAACCGGATGACAATAAGGGCTATCATTGGCATGGTATGATTCTTGTTGGGAAGAATGATAAGTCAAGATGGAAATTGTCCCTCGTAAAGAGAGATGTTTGCTTGGCCACTCGTAAGTAAGATTGATGTAGTGCATGGCCATGCCCGAATGAATTAATGTGATTAATATCATTCGATTAATCAATTTACTTAGTAACGAGAAAGCATTGAACAATATGAGTTGACGTGGACCATGACTCATGTTCAATATAACATCATGTGACAATGAGATTGTGATATGTTCTATGTAGGAAAACGAACTTGATATTATATTATTTGGGTAGGCATGATGGCTTGCTAGAGTCCGCTCATGTCTTATGAGGATCGATGTGATCGAACTCATTGCCAACATAATATAGTCCTATGGGGTCACACGCATCGAACGAATTGTCAAAAATGGAATTATGGATTCTGGTGTGATGGGCGACCGCCCAAGGTACCATGGGCGACCGCCCACAAGTCAATGGTTGACTTGGGCGACCGCTCAATGGTTCATGGGCGACCGCACATGTTATTCGAAAACTGGGCATTGGAGACTGTCTAGATGGGCGACCGCCCTTGTCCTTATGGGCGACCGCCCATGTTGGTTTTCGAATAAGGGATTTGAAACTGTGCTCATGGGCGACCGCCCATGCCCTTGTGAGCGACCGCCCATATGAGGTTTCGAATGATGGGATTAGGCTCTGGACTCATGGGCGACCGCCCATGTCTTGATGGGCGACCGCCCATGTCCGCTGAATGCTGAAACCGTTTTTTTGCCAAGGGTTTTAATAGGGTATAATATTTATAAGGTATAAATAGTATCCCTCTTCAACCCTAGCAGCCAAGTGACGATTTTGGTTTAGGAGAAACACAAAATATTGATTTCTCAATTGTGAATTGAGAATCAAATCACACCAATTCCATAATACATCATAGATTGAAAGGGGTTTCAATCAAGGGTCTAGCAATCCTCCTAGAAGAGTTCTAGGGTTCGTTCATCGCGTGGATACTCGTAGAGGATCTTCGCAATTCAAGATCTTCCGTTCGTGATTCAAGGATCGTTCATTGAAGGTTTGCTAATTCTCCAATCTGGAGTACGTTTATCAACGACAAAGGCACTCGAGGTTGGTAAATCTATTTTATGCTTCTTAATTATTCATCTAGAACAGATCCTAGGGCTTCGGGTTTTTGAGTTATTTGCATTATTCCGCTGCGCATGGACCCTCGAAACCCAACATTTGGTTACTAGTGCCCGGGAGCCCAAAAATGCGTGTACTACCCCCTTTGGGGAATCGGGAAATTTCGTAAATGGTCATTTTCACCATGAAAATGACCTCCGTTTGAGCCAAATTTTTGGTGTGCGGATCCTTTCAAATGTTCGATTGGATTGGTTGAAAAAAGGAGGGTATTTGGCTAATAGTGCCCGGGAGTCCAAAAATGCGTGTGCTACCCCCTTTGGGGAATCGGAAAATTTAGTAAATGGTTATTTTCTCCATGAAAACGACCTCCGTTTGAGCCAAATTTTTGGTGGGCGGATCCTTTCAAATGTTCTATTGAATTTGTTGAAAAAAGGATGGTATTTGGCTACTAGTGTCCGAGAGCCCAAAAATGCGTGTACTACCTTACCCTCTTCGGGGAATCGGGAAATTTCGTAAATGGTGATTTTCACCATGAAAACGACCTCCGTTTGAGCCAAATTTTTGGTGGGAGGATCCTTTAAAATGTTCTATAGGATTGGTTGAAAAAAGGAGGGTAATTGGCTAATAGTGCCCGGGAGCCCAAAAATGCGTGTACTAACCCCTCCGGGGAATCGGGAAATTTGGTAAATGGTGATTTTCACCATGAAAACGAACTTCGTTTGCGCCAAATTTTGGTGGGCGCATCCTTCAAAATGATCTATTGTATTGGTTGAAAAAAGGAGGGTATTTGGCTACTAGTGCCCGGGATCCCAAAAATGCGTGTACCCCTTTCGGGAATCGGGAAATTTCGTAAATGGTGATTTTCACCATGAAAACGACCTCCGTTTGAGCCAAATTTTTGGTTGGCTGATCCTTTTAATTGTTCTACTGAATTGGTTAAAAAAAGGAGGGTATTTGGCTATTAGTGCCCGAGAGCCCAAAAATGCGTGTACTACCCCCTTTTGGGAATCGGAAAATTTCGTAAATGGTCATTTTCACCATGAACCGTTTGAGCCAAATTTTTGGTGGACAGATCCTTTCAAATGTTCTATTGGATTGGTTGAATAAAGGAGGGTATTTGGCTACTAGTGCCCGGGAGCCCAAAAATGCGTGTACTACCCCCTTTGGGGAATCGGGAAATTTCGTAAATGATGATTTTCACCTTGAAAACGAAATTCGTTTTAGCCAAATTTTTGGTGGGCGGATCCTTTCAAATGTTCTATTGGATTGGTTGAAAAAAGGATGGTATTTGGCTACTAGTGCCCGAGATCTTAAAAATGCGTGTACTACCTCACCCTCTTTGGGAAATCGGGAAATTTCATAAATGGTGATTTTCACCATGAAAACGACCTGCGTTTGAGCCAAATTTTTGGTGGGCGGATCCTTTCAAATTTTCTATTGGATTGGTTGAAAAAAGGAGGGTATTTGGCTACTAGTGCCCGGGAGCCCAAAAATGCGTGTACTACCCCTTTGGGGAATCTGGAAATTTCGTAAATGGTCATTTTCATCATGAAAACGACCTCCGTTTGAGCCAAATTTTTGGTGGGCCGATCCTTTCAAATGTTCTATTGGATTGGTTGAAAAAAGGAGGGTATTTGGGGAATCGGAAAATTTCGTAAATGGTCATTTTCACCATGAAAACGACCTCGTTTGAGCCAAATTTTTGGTGGGCGGATCCTTTCAAATGTTCTATTGGATTGGTTGAAAAGGGAGAGTATTTGACTACTAGTTCCCGGGAGCCCAAAAATGCGTGTACTCCCCCTTTGGGGAATCGGGAAATTTCGTAAATGGTGATTTTCACCATGAAAACGACCTACGTTTGAGCCAGATTTTTGGTGGGAGGATCCTTTCAAATGTTCTATTGGATTGGTTGAAAAAAGGAAGGTATTTGGCTACTAAGTGCCCGGGAGCCCAAAAATGCGTGTACTACCCCCATTGGGGAATCGGGAAATTTTGTAAATGGTGATTTTCACCATGAAAACTTCCTCCGTTTGAGCCAAATTTTTGATGGACTTATCCTTTCAATTGTTCTATTGGATTGGTTGAAAAAAGGAGGGTATTTGGCTACTAGTGCCCGAGAGCCCAAAAATGCGTGTACTACCCCCTTTGGGGAATCGGAAAATTTTGTAAATGGTCATTTTCACCATGAAAACGACCTCTGTTTGAGCCAAATTTTTGGTGGGCGAATCCTTTCAAATTTTATATTGAATTGGTTTTAAAAAGGAGGGTATTTGGCTACTAGTGCCCGGGAGCCCAAAAATGCGTGTACTACCCCATTTGGGGAATTAGGAAATTTCGTAAATGGTCTTTTTCACCATGAAAACGACCTTCGTTTGAGCCAAATTTTTGGTGGGCGGATCCTTTCAAATGTTCTATTGGATTGGTTGAAAAAAGGAGGGTATTTGGCTAATAGTGCCCGGGAGTCCAAAAATGCGTGTGCTACCCCCTTTAGGGAATCGGGAAATTTCGTAAATAGTGATTTTCACCATGAAAACGACCTACGTTTAAGCCAAATTTTTGGTGGGCTGATCCTTTCAAATGTTCTATTGAATTGGTTGAAAAAAGGATGGTATTTGGCTATTAGTGCCCGAGAGCCCAAAAATGCGTGTACTACCTTACCCTCTTTCGGGAATCGGGAAATTTCGTAAATGGTCATTTTCACCATGAAAACGACCTCCGTTTGAGCCAAATTTTAGGTGGACGGATCCTTTCAAATGTTCTATAGGATTGGTTGAAAAAAGGAGGGTATTTTGCTACTAGTGCTCAGGAGCCCAAAAATGCGTGTACTACCCCTTTTGGGGAATCGGGAAATTTCGTAAATGGTCATTTTCACCATGAAGACGACCTCCGTTTGAGCCAAATTTTTGGTGGGCGGATCCTTTCAAATCTTATATTGGATTGGTTGAAAAAAGGAGGGTATTTGGATACTAGTGCTCGGGAGCCCAAAAATGTGTGTACTACCCCCTTTGGCGAATCGGGAAATTTCGTAAATGGTGATTCACTATGAAAACCACCTTCGTTTGAGCCAAATTTTTGGTGGGCGGATCCTTTCAAATGTTCTATTGGATTGGTTGAAAAAAGGATGGTATTTGGCTACTAGTGCCCGAGAGCCCAAAAATGCGTGTACTACCTTACCCTCTTCGGGGAATCAGGAAATTTCGTAAATGGTGATTTTCACCATGAAAACGACCTCCGTTTGAGACAAATTTTTGGTGGAAAGATCCTTTCAAATTTTCTATAGGATTGGTTGAAAAAAGGAGGGTATTTGGCTACTAGTGCCCGGGAGCCCAAAAATGCGTGTATTACCCCCTTTGAGGAATCGGGAAATTTCGTAAATGGTCATTTTCACCATGAAAATGACCTCCATTTGAACCAAATTTTTGGTGGGCGGATTCTTTCAAATGTTCTATTGGATTGGTTGAAAAAAGGAGGGTATTTGGCTACTAGTGCCCGGGAGCCCAAAAATGTGTGTAGTACCCCCTTTGGCGAATCGGGAAATTTCGTAAATGGTGATTCACTATGAAAACCACCTCCGTTTGAGCCAAATTTTTGGCGGGCTTATCCTTTCAAATGTTCTATTGGATTGGTTGAAAAAAGGAGGGTATTTGGATACTAGTGCATGAGAGCCCAAAAATGCGTGTACTACCTACCCCCTTCGGGGAATCGGGAAATTTCGTAAATGGTGATTTTCACCATGAAAACGACCTCCGTTTGAGACAAATTTTTGATGGGCGGATCCTTTCAAATGTTCTATTGGATTGGTTGAAAAAAGGAGGGTATTTGGCTACTAGTTCCAGGGAGCCCAAAAATGTGTGTACTACCTACCCCCTTTGGCGAATCAGGAAATTTCGTAAATGGTGATTCACTATGAAAACCACCTCCGTTTGAGCCAAAATTTTGGTGGGCTGATCCTTTCAAATGTTCTATTGGATTGATTGAAAAAAGGAGGGTATTTGGATACTAGTGCATGAGAGCCCAAAAATATCTGTACTACCCCCTTTGGGGAATCGGGAAATTTCGTAAATGGTGATTTTCACCATGAAAACGACCTCCGTTTGAGCCAAATTTTAGGTGGATGGATCCTTTCAAATGTTTTATAGGATTGGTTGAAAAAAGGAGGGTATTTGGCTACTAGTGTTTGGGAGCCCAAAAATGCGTGTACTACCCCCTTTGGGGAATCGAGAAATTTCGCAAACGGTCATTTTCACCATGTAAACGACCTCCGTTTGAGCCAAATTTTTGGTGGGCGGATCCTTTCAAATGTTCTATTGGATTGGTTGAAAAAAGGAGGGTATTTGGATACTAGTGCCCGGGAGCCCAAAAATGTGTGTACTACCCTTTGGCGAATCGGGAAATTTCGTAAATGGTGATTCCCTATGAAAACCACCTCCGTTTGAGCCAAATTTTTGGTGAGCTGATCCTTTCAAATGTTCTATTGGATTGGTTGAAAAAGGATGGTATTTGGATACTAGTGCATGAGAGCCCAAAAATGCCTGTACTACCCCCCTTGGGGAATCGGGAAATTTCGTAAATGGTGATTTTCACCATGAAAATGACCTCCGTTTTAGCCAAATTTTCGATAGGCGGATCCTTTCAAATGTTCTATTGGATTGGTTGAAAAAAGGAGGGTATTTGGCTACTAGTGCCAGGGAGCCCAAAAATGTGTGTACAACCTACCCCCTTTGGCGAATCGGGAAATTTCGTAAATGGTGATTCACTATGAAAACCACCTACGTTTGAGCCAAAATTTTGGTGGGCTGATCCTTTCAAATGTTCTATTGGATTGGTTGAAAAATGGATGGTATTTGGCTATTAGTGCTCGAGAGCCCAAAAATGCGTGTACTACCTTACCCTCTTCGGGGAATCGGGAAATTTCGTAAATGGTCATTTTCACCATGAAAACGACCTCCGTTTGAGCCAAATTTTAGGTGGACGGATCCTTTCAAATGTTATATAGGATTGGTTGAAAAAAGGAGGGTATTTGGCTACTAGTGCTCGGGAGCCCAAAAATGCGTGTACTACCCCCTTTGGGGAATCAGAAAATTTCGTAAATGGTCATTTTCACCATGAAGACGACCTCCGTTTGAGCCAAATTTTTGGTGGGCGGATCCTTTCAAATCTTCTATTGGATTGGTTGAAAAAAGGAGGGTATTTCGATACTAGTGCCCGGGAGCCCAAAAATGTGTGTACTACCCCCTTTGGCGAATCGGAAAATTTCGTAAATGGTTATTCACTATGAAAACCACCTCCGTTTGAGCCAAATTTTTGGTGGGCGGATCCTTTCAAATGTTCTATTGGATTGGTTGAAAAAAGGATGGTATTTGGCTACTAGTGCCCGAGAGCCCAAAAATGCGTGTACTACCTTACCCTCTTCGGGGAATCAGGAAATTTCGTAAATGGTGATTTTCACCATGAAAACGACCTCCGTTTGAGACAAATTTTTGGTGGAAAGATCCTTTCAAATTTTCTATAGGATTGGTTGAAAAAAGGAGGGTATTTGGCTACTAGTGCCCGGGAGCCCAAAAATGCGTGTATTACCCCCTTTGAGGAATCGGGAAATTTCGTAAATGGTCATTTTCACCATGAAAATGACCTCCATTTGAGCCAAATTTTTGGTGGGCGGATCCTTTCAAATGTTCTATTGGATTGGTTGAAAAAAGGAGGGTATTTGGCTACTAGTGCCCGGGAGCCCAAAAATGTGTGTACTACCCCCTTTGGCGAATCGGGAAATTTCGTAAATGGTGATTCACTATGAAAACCACCTCCGTTTGAGCCAAATTTTTGGTGGGCTTATCCTTTCAAATGTTCTATTGGATTGGTTGAAAAAAGGAGGGTATTTGGATACTAGTGCATGAGAGCCCAAAAATGCGTGTACTACCTACCCCCTTCGGGGAATCGGGAAATTTCGTAAATGGTGATTTTCACCATGAAAACGACCTCCGTTTGAGACAAATTTTTAATGGGCGGATCCTTTCAAATGTTCTATTGGATTGGTTGAAAAAAGGAGGGTATTTGGCTACTAGTGCCAGGGAGCCCAAAAATGTGTGTACTACCTACCCCCTTTGGCGAATCAGGAAATTTCGTAAATGGTGATTCACTATGAAAACCACCTCCGTTTGAGCCAAAATTTTGGTGGGCTGATCCTTTCAAATGTTCTATTGGATTGATTGAAAAAAGGAGGGTATTTGGATACAAGTGCATGAGAGCCCAAAAATATCTGTACTACCCCCTTTGGGGAATCGGGAAATATCGTAAATGGTGATTTTCACCATGAAAACGACCTCCGTTTGAGCCAAATTTTAGGTGGACGGATCCTTTCAAATGTTCTATAGGATTGGTTGAAAAAAGGAGGGTATTTGGCTACTAGTGTTTGGGAGCCCAAAAATGCGTGTACTACCCCCTTTGGGGAATCGGGAAATTTCGCAAACGGTCATTTTCACCATGTAAACGACCTCCGTTTGAGCCAAATTTTTGGTGGGCGGATCCTTTCAAATGTTCTATTGGATTGGTTGAAAAAAGGAGGGTATTTGGATACTAGTGCCCGGGAGCCCAAAAATGTGTGTACTACCCTTTGGCGAATCGGGAAATTTCGTAAATGGTGATTCCCTATGAAAACCACCTCCGTTTGAGCCAAATTTTTGGTGAGCTGATCCTTTCAAATGTTCTATTGGATTGGTTGAAAAAGGAGGGTATTTGGATACTAGTGCATGAGAGCCCAAAAATGCGTGTACTACCCTCCTTGGGGAATCGGGAAATTTCGTAAATGGTGATTTTCACCATGAAAATGACCTCCGTTTTAGCCAAATTTTCGATGGGCGGATCCTTTCAAATGTTCTATTGGATTGATTGAAAAAAGGAGGGTATTTGGCTACTTGTGCCAGGGAGCCCAAAAATTTGTGTACTACCTACCCCCTCTGGCAAATCGGGAAATTTCGTAAATGGTGATTCACTATGAAAACCACCTACGTTTGAGCCAAAATTTTGGTGGGCTGATCCTTTCAAATGTTCTATTGGATTGGTTGAAAAATGGATGGTATTTGGCTATTAGTGCCCGAGAGCCCAAAAATGCGTGTACTACCTTACCCCCATCGGGGAATCGGGAAATTTCGTAAATGGTCATTTTCACCATGAAAACGACCTCCGTTTGAGCCAAATTTTAGGTGGACGGATCCTTTCAAATGTTCTATAGGATTGGTTGAAAAAAGGAGGGTATTTGGCTACTAGTGCTCGGGAGCCCAAAAATGCGTGTACTACCCCCTTTGGGGAATCAGAAAATTTCGTAACTGGTCATTTTCACCATGAAGACGACCTCCGTTTGAGCCAAATTTTTGGTGGGCGGATCCTTTCAAATCTTCTATTGGATTGGTTGAAAAAAGGATGGTATTTGGATACTAGTGCCCGGGAGCCCAAAAATGCGTGTACTACCTTACCCTCTTCGGGGAATCAGGAAATTTCGTAAATGGTGATTTTCACCATGAAAACGACCTCCGTTTGAGCCAAATTTTTGGTGGACTGATCCTTTCAAATGTTCTATAGGATTGGTTGAAAAAAGGAGGGTATTTAGCTACTAGTGGCCGGGAGCCCAAAAATGCGTGTATTACCCCCTTTGAGGAATCGGGAAATTTCGTAAATGGTCATTTTCACCATGAAAATGACCTCCGTTTGAGCCAAATTTTTGGTGGGCGGATCCTTTCAAATGTTCTATTGGATTGGTTGAAAAAAGGAGGGTATTTGACTACTAGTGCCCGGGAGCCCAAAAATGTGTGTACTACCCCCTTTGACTAATTGGGAAATTTCGTAAATGGTGATTCACTATGAAAACCACCTCCGTTTGAGCCAAATTTTTTGGTGAGCTGATCCTTTCAAATGTTCTATTGGGGAATCGGGAAATTTCGTAAATGGTGATTTTCACCATGAAAACAACATCCGTTTGAGCCAAATTTTTGATGGGCGGATCCTTTCAAATGTTCTATTGGATTGGTTGAAAAAAGGAGGGTATTTGGCTACTAGTGCCAGGGAGCCCAAAAATGGGTGTACTACCTACCCCCTTTGGCGAATCGGGAAATTTCGTAAATGGTGATTCACTCTGAAAACCACCTCCGTTTGAGCCAAAATTTTGGTAGGCTGATCCTTTCAAATGTTCTATTGGATTGATTGAAAAAAGGAGGGTATTTGGATACTAGTGCCCGGGAGCCCAAAAATGTGTGTACTACCCTTTGACGAATCAGGAAATTTCGTAAATGGTGATTCACTATGAAAACAACCTCCGTTTGAGCCAAATTTTTGGTGGGTTGATCCTTTCAAATGTTCTATTGGATTGGTTGAAAAAAGGAGGGTATTTGAATACTAGTGCATGAGAGCCCAAAAATGCGTGTACTACCCCCTTTGGGGAATCGGGAAATTTCGTAAATGGTGATTTTCACCATGAAAACGACCTCCGTTTGAGCCAAATTTTTGATGGGCGGATCCTTTCAAATGTTCTATTGGATTGGTTGAAAAAGGGAGGGTATTTGGCTACTAGTGTCAGGGAGCCCAAAAATGTGTGTACTACCTACCCCCTTTGGCGAATCGGGAAATTTCGTAAATGGTGATTCACTATGAAAACCACTTCCGTTTGAGCCAAAATTTTGGTGGGTTGATCCTTTCAAATGTTCTATTGGATTAATTGAAAAAAGGAGGGTATTTGGATACTAGTGCATGAGAGCCCAAAAATGCGTGTACTACCCCTTTGGGGAATCGGGAAATTTCGTAAATGGTGATTTTCACCATGAAAACGACCTCCGTTTGAGCCAAATTTTAGGTGGACGGATCCTTTCAAATTTTCTATAGGATTGGTTGAAAAAAGGAGGGTATTTGGCTACTAGTGCTTGGGAGCCCAAAAATGCGTGTACTACCCCCTTTGGGGAATCGGGAAATTTCGCAAACGGTCATTTTAACCATGTAAACGACCTCCGTTTGAGCCAAATTTTTGGTGGGCGGATCCTTTCAAATGTTCTATTGGATTGATTGAAAAAAGGAGGGTATTTGGATATTAGTGCCCGGGAGCCCAAAAATGTGTGTACTACCCCCTTTGGCGAATCGGGAAATTTCGTATATGGTGATTCCCTATGAAAACCACCTCCGTTTGAGCCAAATTTTTGGTGAGCTGATCCTTTCAAATGTTCTATTGGATTGGTTAAAAAAAGGAGGGTATTTGGATACTAGTGCATGAGAGCCCAAAAATGCGTGTACTACCCCCTTTGGGGAATCGGGAAATTTCGTAAATGGTGATTTTCACCATGAAAACGACCTCCGTTTGAGCCAAATTTTTGATGGGCGGATCCTTTCAAATGTTCTATTGGATTTGTTGAAAAAAGGAGGGTATTTGGCTACTAGTTTTAGGGAGTCCAAAATTGTGTGTACTACCTACCCCCTTTGGCGAATCGGGAAATTTAGTAAATGGTGATTCACTATGAAAACCACCTCCGTTTGAGCCAAAATTTTGGTGGGCTGATCCTTTCAAATGTTCTATTGGATTGGTTGAAAAAAGGAGGGTATTTAGATACTAGTGCATGAGAGCCCAAAAATGCGTGTACTACCCCCTTTGGGTAATCGGGAAATTTCATAAATGGTGATTTTCACCATGAAAACGACCTCCGTTTGAGCCAAATTTTTGGTGGGCAGATCCTTTCAAATGTTCTATTGGGTTAGTTGAAAAAATTAGGTTATTTGGCTACTAGTGCCAGGGAGCCCAAAAATGTGTGTACTACCCCCTTTGGCGAATCGGGAAATTTCGTAAACGGTCATTTTCACCATGAAAATGACCTCCGTTTGAGCCATATTTTTGGTGGGCGGATCCTTTCAAATGTTCTATTGGATTGAAAATGACCTCCGTTTGAGCCATATTTTTGGTGGGCGGATCCTTTCAAATGTTCTATTGGATTGGTTGAAAAAAGGAGGGTATTTGGATAATAGTGCCCGGAGCCCAAAAAAGTGTGTACTACCCCTTTGGCGAATCGAGAAATTTCTTAAATGGTGATTCCCTATGAAAACCACCTCAGTTTGAGCCAAAATTTTGGTGAGCTAATCCTTTCAAATGTTCTATTGGGTTGGTTGAAAAAAGGAGGGTATTTGGATACTAGTGCATGAGAGCCCAAAAATGCGTGTACTACCCCCTTTGGGGAATCGGGAAATTTCATAAATGGTGATTTTCACCATGAAAACGACCTCCGTTTGAGCCAAATTTTTGGTGGGCAGATCCTTTCAAATGTTCTATTGGGTTAGTTGAAAAAAGGAGGTTATTTGGCTACTAGTGCCAGGGAGCCCAAAAATGTGTGTACTACCCCCTTTGGCGAATCGGGAAATTTCGTAAATGGTCATTTTCACCATGAAAATGACCTCCGTTTGAGCCAAATTTTTGGTGGGCGGATCATTTCAAATGTTCTATTGGATTGGTTGAAAAAAGGAGGGTATTTGGCTACTAGTGCCCGGGAGCCCAAAAATGTGTGTACTACCTACCCCCTTTGGCGAATCGGGAAATTTCGTAAATGGTGATTCACTATGAAAACCACCTCCGTTTGAGCCAAATTTTTAGTGGGCTGATCCTTTCAAATGTTCTATTGGATTGGTTGAAAAAAGGAGGGTATTTGGATACTAGTGCATGAGAGCCCAAAAATGCCTGTACTACCCCATTTGGGGAATCGGGAAATTTCGTAAATGGTGATTTTCACCATGAAAACGACCTCCGTTTGAGCCAAATTTTTGATGGGCGGATACTTACAAATGTTCCATTGGACTGGTTGAAAAAAGGAGGGTATTTGGCTACTAGTGCCAGGGAGCCCAAAAATGTGTGTACTACCCCCTTTGGCGAATCGGGAAATTTCGTAAATGGTGATTCACTATGAAAACCACCTCCGTTTGAGCCAAAATTTTGGTGGGCTGATCCTTTCAAATGTTCTATTGGATTGGTTGAAAAAAAAGACGGTATTTGGATACAAGTGCATGAGAGCCCAAAAATGCGTGTACTACCCCCTTTGGGGAATCGAGAAATTTCGTAAATGGTGATTTTTACCATGAAAACGATCTCCGTTTGAGCCAAATTTTTGGTGGGCGGATCCTTTCAAATGTTCTATTTAATTGGTTGAAAAAAGGATGGTATTTGGCTACTAGCGCCCGAGAGCCCAAAAATGCGTGTACTACCTTACCCTCTTCGGGGAATCGAGAAATTTCGTAAATGGTGATTTTCATCATGAAAACGACCTCCGTTTGAGCCAAATTTTTGGTGGGTGGATCCTTTCAAATGTTCTATTGGATTGGTTTAAAAAAGAAGGGTATTTGTGTTAGTGTTATGCCCTAGGCCTAAGATTGATAAACTTATATGTTGACATTATTTATTATTATATGAGATGTTTATCATTTGATTATTATATATGCTTTGTATATTTTTTTATAATAATCTCCGTCCCTAATTATTAAGAGAAATAATTAGTATAATTGTCAATGGATAATCATACGATGATTATATGCATAGAGATGCACATTGAAATTATGGGTACTTGTTAGAGAACAAGTGACTGGACTTTACCCGCATGAGATTTATGTCATGGTCAAGTGTCATAATTAAATCTCATAAGGTTACTTCATTTAGTCCCTAGACCTGATATTATCATGACCTTACATATGATGAAAGTCATGTTTGATTTTAGTCAAACGATATCTTAACACGATATTTATAAAGGCTAATTTTGGCATGATCGGATTCATGATGGGAAGGATGATAAGTCAAGATGGAATTTGTCCCTCGAAAGAGAGATGTTTTGCTTGGGCCCCTCGATGAGTGATAATGATGAAAGTGTATGGCCATACCCCAATATGATTGGAATTATCTTTATACTCAAGAATCGAGAAAGCATTGAACAAAGACAAGTTGACGAGGACCATGACTTGTGTTCAATATAACAGATCTAATAGTCATATATGTGATATGATTGATGTTTTCTACCTAATTAATTTAATTTTGAGCGGTTTGCCATAGCAAACTTGAAATTGAATTAAAGTTGGATCTTAGCCCATTAATTGTATATTATGCCTATTTGCATTTGAAGGTGTATAATTTAGTGGGAGCATTTTATGTAAATGCATTATACTTCTCATATGATATGTTTACTTATATGTGTTCATATTTTATGTATATCTTTTTGTAGAATAAATGGCATCAAACAATAATCACTTTTCACTGCGATCTATCCTTGAGAAGGAAAAGTTGGAAGAGAATGGTACAAACTATATGGATTGGATCCGTAGTTTGAGAATTGTTCTCAAACAAGAAGAAAAATTGTACGTTCTCGAGGAACCTATTCCACCTGAACCTGCTGCCAATGCTACTAGGGTAGTGAGGGATCAATATCTGAAGCACAAGCGTGACTCTACAGATGTTGGTTGCCTCATGCTCTCCACCATGTGCAAGAACCTTCAGAAGGATCTTGAGCACTTGGGGACAGTTGATCTAAACAATCGACTGATGGAAATGTTCCAAGTACAAGCTAGGCAAGAAAGGTATAACACAGTTAAGGTCTTGACCTCATGCAAGATGAGTGAAGGACAAGCTGTTGGTCCCCATGCTCTTAAGTTGAAGGGCCACATTGAGCATCTTGATAGGCTCGGTTTTCCAATTAGCCAAGAGTTGGCTACCGACATAATATTGAATTCATTACCCAAAAGTTTTAGTCATTTCATAATGCACTATAACATGGGTGGAATGAATAAAAGCCTTTCCGAGTTAGTTCAAATGTTGAACACTGCGGAAACCAATATTGTCGAGAAGAAAACCGATCAAGTGTTGATGGTTAACAAGGGGAAAGGTTTCAAGGGTAAAGGAAAGGCAAAAGTTGCTAATCCTAAGGCAAATGTTGCTAAACCCAAAGAGGCTTCCAAGCCTAAAGAGGCTAAGCCCAAGTCCCAAGAGGACGCAGTCTGCTTCCATTGCAATGAGATTGGACATTGGAGGAGAAACTGCGCAAAATACAAGAAAGCACTGAAGAAGAGCAAAGGAGTTGCTTCGACTTCAGGTATCTTTGTTATAGATATATTCCTATCTACTTCTAGTTCTTGGGTATTGGATACCGGATGTGAAACTCACATTTGTTTAAATGTGCAGGGTCTAAAAGAACAGAAGGATGCTTGAGGAAGGTGAAGTAGACCTACGTGTGGGGAATGGAGCAAGAGTTGCTGCATTAGCCGTAGGAACTTATGAAGTTACTTTACCTAGTGGACTAATACTTGTTTTGACAATTGTTATTACGTTCCAGCTTTATATAGGAATATCATTTCGATTTCATGTTTGGATAATGAAGGTTTTAATTTTCTTGTATGTGATAAGAAATTTTCCATTTACAAGAGTGATATGCATTATTGTACTGCTGTTTCATTCAATGGCCTTTATATTCTTGATGTTGAAAATCGTGATAATGATGTCTATAACATTAACAAGAGATCTAAACCCAATGATGTAAACCACACTTACTTATGGCATTGTCGTCTTGGCCATATAAACGAGAAACGCATTTCTAAACTCCACAAAGATGGATTTTTAGACTCACATGATTATGAATCTTATGAGACATGCGAATCTTGTTTACTTGGCAAGATGACCAAGGACCCATTTACCAAAACTGGTGAAAGGGCGGGCAACTTATTAGGACTCATACATACCGATGTATGTGGGCCTATGAGTAGCGATGCTAGGGGAGGATTTTGGTACTTCATAACATTCACTGATGATTATAGTAGATTTGGATATGTTTATCTAATGAAACATAAAAGTGAATCATTTGAGATATTTCGAATATTTCAAAATGAGGTGCAAAACCAACTTGGCAAAACTATTAAAGTACTTCGATCCGATCGAGGTGGTAAATATTTGAGCCAAGAATTTGACAGTCATCTTAAGAGTTGTGGAATCGTTTCAGAACTCTCTCCACCTGGAACACTACAATGGAATGGTGTGTCTGAGAGGAGGAATAGAACTTTGTTGGACATGGTTTGTTCTATGATGAGTCAAGTTGAGCTTCCTTTATCCTTTTGGGGACATGCACTAGAAACTGCTGCTTTCACTATAAACAGAGTTCCTATCAAATCGGTTCAAAAGACCCCATATGAGATGTGGCATGGAAGAAAACCTAGTTTGTCTTTCATGAAGATTTGGGGTTGTGATGCATATGTCAAGAAGTTAACTTCTGACAAGCTAGCACCTAAATCTGATAAATGTGTTTTCGTGGGTTATCCTAAGGAAACCAAAGGATAATATTTCTACAACCGAAACGAGAACAAAGTGTTTGTTGCTCGAAATGGTACTTTCTTAGAAAAGGAGTTTCTTCGCAAAGGAACCAGTGGGAGTAAAATAGATCTCGAAGAAATTCGAGGACCCGAAAACAACATTGAACCTATGGTAGAGACTGAACCAAGTTCACAAGTAGTTGTGGAACCGGTTCAAGATGCACAAGCTCTTCGCCGAAGTGGTAGGTCACGATTCGAACCCGAGAGATATGGATTTCTCGTTACGGAAAGTGATGAAGTGGATTTAATCGAAAACGATGAACCTACTTGCTATCAAGAGGCGATGTCCGCTCCTGATTCGGAAAAATGGCAAGAGGCCATGAAGTCCGAATTATAATCCATGGCTGATAATCAAGTTTGGAACTTGATTGATCCACCCGAAGGTGTAAAAACCATAGGGTGCAAATGGGTCTTCAAGAAGAAGACTAACATGGATGGGAAGGTGCACACCTACAAGGCTAGGCTTGTAGCTAAGGGATATAGGCAGATTCATGGCATAGACTATGATGAAACCTTTTCGCCTGTAGCTATGCTTAAGTCTATTAGAATTTTAATTGCCATATCCACATATTATGACTATGAGATATGGCAAATGGATGTCAAAACAGCTTTCCTTAATGGGAAGTTACTTGAGGATGTATACATGATACAACCTGAAGGTTTTGTTAATCCAGAAAATTCTAACAAGGTGTGTAAGTTGCAGAAATCCATTTATGGATTGAAGCAAGCTTCTAGGAGTTGAAATCTACATTTTGATGAAGCAATCAAGGAGTTTGGCTTTATCAAGAATGAAGATGAACCTTGTGTATACAAGAAAATTAGTGGGAGCATAGCACTATTTTTGGTGTTGTATGTCGACGATATCTTACTCATTGGAAATTATATTCCTGCACTACAGACTGTCAAGTCTTGGTTGGGAAAGTGCTTTTCGATGAAAGATATGGGCGAAGCTGCATATATCCTTGGTATCAAGATCTATAGAGATAGATCCAAGAGGATGATTGGTATAAGTCAAAGTACTTACATTGACAAGGTTCTTAGAAGATTCCAAATGGAAAATTCTAAAAGAGGAAACTTGCCAATGTTACATGGTATATCTCTTAGCAAGAATAAAAGTCCAAAGACTAATGATGAGTGAAAGAGAATGAATGGTATTCCATATGCTTCGGCAATTGGGTCTATCATGCATGCTATGTTATGTACTAGACCCGATGTCTCGTGTGCTCTAAGCATGACGAGTAGGTACCAATCGGATCGCGACAAACCACATTAGATAGCAGTCAAGAATATCCTTAAGTACTTACGAAGAACTAAGGATGTATTCTTGGTCTTTGGAGGAATGGAAGAAGATCTTGTAGTAAAAGGCTACACAGATGCTAGCTTCCAAACCGACAAGGATGATTTCAGATCGCAATCTGGATTTTTGTTTACGCTTAATGGAGGCACTGTGAGTTGGAAAAGTTCCAAGCAAAGTACCGTCGCTGATTCTACAACCGAAGCTGAGTACATAGCGGCATCTGATGCAGCTAAGAAAGCCGTTTGGATCAAAAAGTTCATTAGTGATTTGGAAGTCGTTCCAAGCATCAGAGATCCTATTGAACTTTACTGTGACAACAATGGTGCCATTGCACAAACAAAGGAACCAAGGTCACACCAGAGATCCAAATACATACTTCGACATTTCCACATTATCCGAGAGATATGTGAAAGGGAAGACGTAAAGATATGCAAAGTAGACACTGATGACAACGTGGCGGACCTATTAACTAAGGCTCTCCCGTAAGCCAAGCATGATGGTCATGTTAGGTCCATGGGTATTCAATACATGAGAGATTGGGCCTAGTGCAAGTGGGAGACTGTTAGTGTTATGCCCTAGGCCTATGACTGATAGACTTATATGTTGACATTATTTATTATTATATGAGATGTTTATCATTTGATTATTATATATGCTTTGTATATTTGTTTATAATAATCTCCGTCCCTAATTATTATGAGAAATAATTAGTATAATTGTCAATGGATAATCATACGATGATTATATGCATAGAGATGCACATTGAAATTATGGGTACTTGTTAGAGAACAAGTGACTGGACTTGATGCGCATTAGATTTATGTCATGGTCAAGTGTCATAATTAAATCTCATAAGGTTACTTCATTTTGTCCCTAGACCTGAGATTATCATGACCTTACATATGATGAAAGTCATGTTTGATTTTAGTCAAACGATATCTTAACACGATATTTATAAAGGCTAATTTTGGCATGATCGGATTCATGATGGGAAGGATGATAATTCAAGATGGAATTTGTCCCTCGAAAGAGAGATATTTTGCTTGGGCCCCTCGATGAGTGATAATGATGAAAGTGTATGGCCATACCCCAATATGATTGGAATTATCATTATACTCAAGAATCGAGAAAGCATTGAACAAAGACAAGTTGACGAGGACCAATGCTTGTGTTCAATATAAAATCGTGAGACAAAGGGAGAAATGGAAGTGTACCATTAGAAATGTGAACTCTTACGTTACATTATTTGGGTAGACATAATGGCTTGCTAGAGTCCGCTTATGTCTTATGAGGGTCGATATGATCGAAATCATTGCCAACATAATGTAATCCTATTGGGTCACACACAACTAGAATGGATTGATTAAACCATGGGAAGAATGATTGAGAAAAACATGTGGTGGCTCATTGTATCGCGCGACAGAACAAGTCCATGTGACTCGTCTGGTCGTGTGACACTATAAGTCCACAGGGTTAATTTTGGACTGGTTTCCTAATTCGATTAGGAGACACATATTGATGCTAAAGTAGTATAAATATAACAGTCCGTCAGCCCTAAAAAGCTAGCCGAAATCCTAAAAAGAAATTCACAAACATATTCTCAATATTATTCCAAGGCTTATATGATCTAGCAACCTTCAAGAAGTTGTTCTTGGATCCATTCGAAGATGTGGATACCGAAAGAGGGTCTTCTCTCGTTCATCGATCAAGGCCAAGAGTTCAAGCAATCTGAAGAACGAAGTTTGTGATTTGAAATCACATAATCAAATCGTTCGATAGCTCAAGAACGGAAAGCAAACAAGGTTGGTTACATCTATCTCATAGTTTTCAAGTTAATTATATAGAACGGATCCTAGGGCTTCTTGGGTTTTATGTTATTTAATGCTTAATTCCGCTGCACATGGACCCATAAAACCCAACAATTTGGCTATTAGTGCCCGGGAGCCCAAAAATGTGTGTACTTCCCCCTTTGGCAAATCGAGAAATTTCGTAATCCACTATGAAAACCACCTCCGTTTGAGCCAAATTTTTGGTGGGCTGATCCTTTCAAATGTTCTATTGGATTAGTTGAAAAAAGGAGGGTATTTGGATAGTAGTGCATGAGAGCCCAAAAATGCGTGTACTACCCCCTTTGGGGAATCGGGAAATTTCGTAAATGGTGATTTTCACCATGAAAACGACCTCCGTCTGAGCCAAATTTTTAGCTGGTGGATCCTTTCAAATTTTCTATTGGATTGGTTGAAAAAAGGAGGGTGTTTGGCTACTAGTGCCCGGGAGCCCAAAAATGCGTGTACCACACCCCCTTTGGGGAATCGGGAAATTTCGTAAATGGTGATTTTCACCATGAAAACGACCTCCGTTTGAGCCAAATTTTTGGTGGGCGGATCCTTAAAAATGTTCTATTGGATTGGTTGAAAAAAGGAGGGTATTTGGATAATAGTGCCCGGGAGCCCAAAAATGCGTGTACTACCCCCATTGGGGAATCGGAAAATTTCGTAAATGGTAATTTTCACCATGAAAATGACCTCCGTTTGTGCCAAATTTTTGATGGGCTGATCCTTTCAAATGTTCTATTGGATTGGTTGAAAAAAGGAGGGTATTTGGCTACTGGTGCCCGAGAGCCCAAAAATGCGAGTACTACCCCCTTTGGGGAATCGAGAAATTTTGTAAATGGTCATTTTCACCATGAAAACGACCTCCACTTGAGCCAAATTTTTGGTGGACGGATCCTTTCAAATATTCTATTGGATTGGTTGAAAGAAGGAGGGTATTTGGCTACTAGTGCCCGGGAGCCCAAAAATGCGTGTACTACCCCCTTAGGGGAATCGGGAAATTTCGAAAATGGTGATTATCACCATGAAAACGACATGGGTTTGGGCCAAATTTTTGGTGGGCAGATCCTTTCAAATGTTCTATTGGATTGGTTGAAAAAAGGAGGGTATTTGGATACTAGTACCCGGGAGCCCAAAAATGTGTGTACTACCCCCTTTGGGGAATCGGGAAATTTCGAAAATGATGATTTTCACCATGAAAACGACCGTTTGAGCCAAATTTTTGATGGGCTGATCCTTTCAAATGTTCTATTGGATTGGTAAAAAAAAGGATGGTATTTGGCTACAGGTGCCCGAGAGCCCAAAAATGCGAGTACTACCCCCTTTCGGGAATCGAGAAATTTTGTAAATGGTCATTTTCACCATGAAAACGACCTCCGTTTGAGCGAAATTTTTGGTGGGCGGATCCTTTCAAATGTTCTATTGGAATGGTTAAAAAAAGGAGGGTATTTGGCTACTAGTGCCCGGGAGCCCAAAAATGCGTGTACTACCCCTTTGGGGAATCGAGAAATTTCGTAAATGGTGATTTTCACCATGAAAACGACCTCCGTTTGAGCCTAATTTTTGGTGGAAGGATCCATTCAAATGTTCTACTGGATTGGTTGAAATAAGGAGGGTATTAGACAACTTGTGCTCGAGAGCCCAAAAATGCGTGTGATTTTCACCATGAAAATGACCTCCGTTTGAGCCAAATTTTTGGTGGGCGGATCCTTTCAAATGTTCTATTGGATTGGTTGAAAAAAGGATGGTATTTGGCTACTAGTGCCCGAGATCCCAAAAATGCGTGTGCTACCCCCTTTGGGGAATCGGGAAATTTTGTAAATGGTGATTTTCACCATGAAAACGACCTTCGTTTGAGCCAAATTTTTGGTGGGCGGATCCTTTCAAATGTTCTATTGGATTGGTTGAAAAAAGGAGGGTATTTGGGGAATCGGGAAATTTCGTAAATGGTCATTTTCACCATGAAAATGACCTCCGTTTGAGCCAAATTTTTGGTGGGCGGATCCTTTCAAATGTTCTATTGGATTGGTTGAAAAAAGGAGAGTATTTGACTACTAGTGCCCGCGAGCCAAAAAATGCGTGTACTACCCCCTTTGGGGAATCGGGAAATTTTGTAAATGGTGATTTTCACCATGAAAACGACCTCCGTTTGAGCCAAATTTTTGGTGGGCGGATCCTTTCAATTGTTCTATTGGATTGGTTGAAAAAAGGTGGGTATTTGGCTACTAGTGCCTGAGAGCCCAAAAATGCGTGTACTACCCCCTTTGGGGAATCGGGAAATTTTGTAAATGGTGATTTTCACCATGAAAACGACCTCTGTTTGAGCCAAATTTTTGGTGGGCGGATCCTTTCAAAGGTTCTATTGGATTGGTTGAAAAAAGGAGGATATTTGGCTACTAGTGCCCTGGAGCGCAAAAATGCGTGTACTACCCCCTTTGGGGAATCGGGAAATTTTGTAAATGGTCATTTTCACCATGAAAATGACCTTTGTTTGAGCCAAATTTTTGGTTGGCGGATCATTTCAAATGTTCGATTGGATTGGTTGAAAAAAGGAGGGTATTTGGCTAATAGTGCCCGGGAGCCCAAAAATGTGTGTGCTACCCCCTTTGGGGAATCGGAAAATTTCAGTAAATGGTGATTTTCACCACTGAAAAGCGACCTCCATTTGAGCCAAATTTTTGTGGCGGATCCATTCAAATGATCTATTGAATTGGTTGAAAAAATGATGGTATTTGACTACTAGTGCCCGAGAGCCCAAAAATGCGTGTACTACCTTACCCTCTTCGGGGAATCGGGAAATCTCGTAAATGGTGATTTTCACCATGAAAACGACCTCCGTTTGAGCCAAATTTTTGGTGGGCGGATCCTTTTATTTGATTGGTTGAAAAAAGGAGGGTATTTGGCTACTAGTTCCCAGGAGCCCAAAAATGCGTGAGCTACCCCCTTTGGGGAATTGGGAAATTTCGTAAATGGTGATTTTCACCATGAAAATGACCTCCGTTTGAGCCAAATTTTTGGTGGGCGGATCCTTTCAAATGTTCTATTGGATTGGTTGAAAAAAGGAGGGTATTTGGCTACTAGTGCTCGGGAGCCCAAAAATGCGTGTACTACCCCCTTTGGGGAATCGGGAAATTTTGTAAATGGTGATTTTCACCACGAAAACGACCTCCGTTTGAGCCAATTTTTTGGTGGGCTGATCCTTTCAATTGTTCTATTGGATTGGTTGAAAAAAGGTGGGTATTTGGCTACTAGTGCCCGAGAGCCCAAAAATGCGTGTACTACTACCCCTTTTGGTAATCGGGAAATTTTGTAAATGGTTATTTTCACCATGAAAACGACCTCTGTTTGAGCCAAATTGGTGGGCGGATCCTTTCAAACGTTCTATTGAATTCATTGAAAAAAGGAGGGTATTTGGCTACTAGTTCCCGAGAGCCCAAAAATGCGTGTACTATCCCCTTTTGGGAATCGGGAAATTTCGTAAATGGTCATTTTCACCATGAAAACAACCTCCGTTTGAGCCAACATTTTGGTGGGCGGATCATTTCAAATGTTCTATTGGATTGGTTGAAAAAAGGAGGGTATTTGGCTAATAGTGCCCGGGAGCCCAAAAATGCGTGTGCGACCCCCTTTGGGAATCGAGATATTTCGTAAATGGTGATTTTCACCATGAAAATGACCTCCGTTTGAGCCAAATTTTTGGTGGGCGGATCCTTTCAAATGTTCGATGGTATATCTCTTAGCAAGAATCAAAGTCCAAAGACTAATGATGAGCGAAAGAGAATGAATGGTATTCCATATGCTTCGGCAATTGGGTCTGTCATGTATGCTATGTTATGAACTAGACCCGATGTCTCGTGTGCTCTAAGCATGACGAGTAGGTACCAATTGGATACCGGTGAACCACATTGGATAGCAGTCAAGAATATCCTTAAGTACTTACGAAGAACTAAGGATGTATTCTTGGTCTTTGGAGGAATGGAAGAAGATCTTGTAGTAAAAGACTACACAAATGCTAGCTTCCAAACCGACAAGGATGACTTCAGATCGCAGTCTGGATTTTTGTTTCCGCTTAATGGAGGCACTGTGAGTTGGAAAAGTTCCAAGCAAAGTACCGTCGCTGATTCTACAACTGAAGTTGAGTACATAGCAGCATCTGATGCAGCTAAGGAAGCCGTTTGGATCAAAAAGTTCATTAGTGATTTGGAAGTCGTTCCAAGCATCAGAGATCCTATTGAACTTTACTGTGACAACAATGGTGCCATTGCACAAGCAAAGGAACCAAGGTCACACCAGAGATCCAAACACATACTTCGACGTTTCCACATTATTCGAGAGATATGTGAAAGGGAAGACGTAAAGATATGTAGAGTAGACACTGATGACAACGTGGCGGACCCATTAACTAAGGCTCTCCCGCAAGCCAAGCATGATGGTCATGTTAGGTCCATGGGTATTCGATACATGAGAGAATGGGCCTAGTGCAAGTGGGAGACTGTTAGTGTTATGCCCTAGGCATATGATTGATAGACTTATATGTTGACATTATTTATTATTATATGAGATTTGTATATTTGTTTATAATAATCTCCGTCCCTAATTATTAAAAGAAATAATTTGTATAATTGTCAATGGATAATCATACGATGATTATATGCATAGATATGCACATTGAAATTATGGGTACTTGTTAGAGAACAAGTGACTGGACTTGACCCGCATGTGATTTATGTCATGGTCAAGTGTCATAATTAAATCTCATAAGTTACTTCATTTAGTCCCTAGACCTGAGATTATCATGACCTTACATATGATGAAAGTCATGTTTGATTTTAGTCAAACGATATCTTAACACGATATTTATAAAGGCTAATTTTGGCATGATCGGATTCATGATGGGAAGGATGATAAGTAAAGTTGGAATTTGTCCCTCGAAAGAGAGATTTTTTGCTTCGGCCCCTCGATGAGTGATAATGATGAAAGTGTATGGCCATACCCCAATATGATTGGAATTATCATTATACTCAAGAATCGAGAAAGCATTGAACAAATACAAGTTGACGAGGACCATGACTTGTGTTCAATATAACATCGTGAGACAAAGGGAGAAATGGAAGTGTACCATTGGAAATGTGAACTCTTACGTTACATTATTTGGGTAGACATAATGGCTTGCTAGAGTCCGCTTATGTCTTATGAGGGTCGATCTATGGAATCATACTCTGTTTGCCAACATAATGTAATCCTATTGGGTCACACACAAGGCTAGAATGGATTGATTAAAAACCATGGAAATAATGATTGAAGAAAAACCTGTGGTGGCTTCCTAATTGCTATCGCGCGACGGTAACAAGTCCATTGTGACTCGTGCCTGGTGCGTAATGGCAGACACTATAAGTCCCACGGGGGTTAATTTTTGGACTAGTTTCCTAATTCGATTAGGAGACACATATTGATGCTAAAAAGTAGTATAAATATAACGGTTAAAAGTCGGTCCATTACTAAAAAGCTAGACGAAATCCTAAAAAAGAAATTCACAAACATATTCTCAATATCTTATTCCAGAAACATATGATCTAGCAACCTTCCAAGAAGTTGTTCTTGGATCCATTCGAAAAGTGTGGATAGCCCGAAAGAGGTGTCTCTTGCTCGTTCAGTCGATCAAGGCCAAGAGTTCTAAAGTAATCGAAGAAGCGAAGTTTGTGATTTGAAATCCACATAACTGCAAATCGTTCTGATAGCTCAAGAACGGAAAGCAAACAAGGTTGGTTACATCTATCTCATAGTTTTTCAAGTTAATTATATAGGAAGACGGATCCTAAGGGATTCTTGGGTTTTATGTTATTTAATGCTTAATTCCGCTGCACATGGACCCATAACAAAAGGCCAAACAATTTGGCTATTAGTGCCCGGGAGCCCAAAAATGTGTGTACTACCCCCTTTGGTGAATCGGGAAACTTCGTAAATGGCGATTCACTATGAAAACCACCTCCGTTTGAGCCAAATTTTTGGTGGGCTGATCCTTTCAAATGTTCTATTGGATTGGTTGAAAAAAGGAGGGTATTTGGATAGTAGTGCATGAGAGCCCATGTACTACCCCCTTTGGGGAATCGGGAAATTTCGTAAATGGTGATTTTCACCATGAAAACGACCTCCGTTTGAGGCGAATTTTTTGCTGGCAGATCCTTTCAAATTTCTATTGGATTGGTTGAAAAAAGGAGGGTATTTGGCTAATAGTACCCGGAAGCCCAAAAATCCGTGTACCACACCCCCTTTGGGGAATTGGGAAATTTCGTAAATGGTTATTTTCACCATGAAAATGACCTCCGTTTGAGCCAAATTTTTGGTGGGCGGTTCCTTTCAAATGTTCTATTGGATTGGTTAAAAAAAATGAGGGTATTTGGCTACTAGTGCCTGGGAGCCTAAAAATGCGAGTACTTACCCCCCTTTGGGGAATCGGGAAATTTCGTAAATGGTCATTTTCACCATGAAAACGACCTCCGTTTGAGCCAAATTTTTGGTGGACGGATCCTTTCAAATGTTCTATTGGATTGGTTGAAAAAAGGAGGGTATTTGGCTACTAGTGCCCGGGAGCCCAAAAATGCGTGTACTACCCCTTTGGGGAATCGGGAAATTTCGTAAATGGTGATTTTCACCATGAAAACGACCTCCGTTTGAGCCAAATTTTTGGTGGGCGGATCCTTTCAAATGTTCTATTGGATTGGTTGAAAAAAGGATGGTATTTGGCTACTAGTGCCCGTGAGCCAAAAAATGCGTGTACTACCCTTTTGGGAATCGGGAAATTTCGTAAATGGTGATTTTCACCATGAAAATGACCTCCGTTTGAGCCAAATTTTTGGTGGGCGGATCCTTTCAAATGTTCTATTGGATTGGTTGAAAAAAAGGAGGGTATTTTGGTATACTAGTGCCCGGAGCCCAAAAATGTGTGTACTACCCCCTTTGGGGAATCGGGAAATTTAAGTAAATGGTGATTTTCACCATGAAAACGACCTTCGTTTGAGCCAAATTTTTGGTGGGCGGATCCTTTCAAATGTTCTATTGGATTGGTTGAAAAAAGGATGGTATTTGGCTACTAGTGCCCGAGAGCCCAAAACTGCGAGTACTACCCCCTTTGGGGAATCGGGAAATTTCGTAAATGGTGATTTTCACCATGAAAATGACCTCCGTTTGAGCCAAATTTTTGGTGGGCGGATCCTTTCAAATGTTTTATTGGATTGGTTGAAAAAGGAGGGTATTTGGCTACTAGTGCCCGGAAGCCCAAAAATGCGTGTACTACCCCTTTGGGTAATCGAGAAATTTCGTAAATGGTCATTTTCACCATGAAAATGACCTCCGTTAGAGCCAAATTTTTGGAGGACGGATTCTTTCTAATGTTCTATTGAATTGGTTGAAAAAAGGAGGCTATTTGGCCACTAGTGCCAGGGAGCCCAAAAATGCGTGTACTACCCCCTTTGGGGAATCGAGAAATTTCGTAAATGGTGATTTTCACCATGAAAATGACCTCTGTTTGAGCCAAATTTTTGGTGGGCGGATCCTTTCAAATGTTCTATTGGATTGGTTGAAAAAAGGAGGGTATTTGGCTACTAGTGCCCGGGAGCCAAAAAATGCGTGTACTACCTACCCCGTTTGGGGAATCGGGAAATTTCGTAAATGGTGATTTTCACCATGAAAACGACCTCCGTTAATTTTGGTGGGTGGATCCTTTCAATTGTTCTATTGGATTTGTTGAAAAAAGGAGGGTATTTGGATACTAGTCCCGAGAGCCCTTTGGGAATTTCGTAAATGGTCATTTTCAACATGAAAACGACCTCCGTTTGAGCCAAATTTTTGGTGGGCGGTTCCTTTCAAATGTTCTATTGGATTGGTTGAAAAAAGGAGGGAATTTGGCTACTAGTGCTAGGGAGCAAAAATGCGTGTACTACCCTTTAGAATCGGGAAATTTCGTAAATGGTGATTTTCACCATGAAAACGACCTCCGTTTGAGCCAAATTTTTGGTGGGCGGATCCTTTCAAATGTTCTATTGGATTGGTTGAAAAAAGGAGGTTATTTGGCTACTAGTGCCCGGGAGCCCAAAAATGCGTGTACTACCCCCTTTGGGGAATTGGGAAATTTCGTAAATGGTCATTTTCACCATGAAAACGACCTCCGTTTGAGCCAAATTTTTGGTGGGCGGATCCTTTCAAATGTTCTATTGGATTTTTTGAAAAAAGGAGGGTATTTGGCTACGAGTGCCCGGGAGCCCAAAAATGCGTGTACCACCCCCTTTTGGGAATCGGGAAATTTCGTAAATGGTGATTTTCATCATGAAAACGACCTCCGTTTGAGCCAAATTTTTGGTGGGCGGAATCTTTTATTGGATTGGTTGAAAAAAGGAGGGTATTTGGCTACTATTGCCCGGGATCCCAAAAATGCGTGAGCTACCCCTTTGGGGATTCGAGAAATTTCGTAAATGGTGATTTTCACCATGAAAACGACCTCCGTTTGAGCCAAATTTTTGGTGGGCGGATCCTTTCAAATGTTCTATTGGATTGGTTGAAAAAAAAGGGAATTTGGCTACGAGTGCTCGGGAGCCTAAAAATGTGTGTACTACCCCCTTTTACGCATCGAGAAATTTCGTAAATGGTGATTTTCATCATGAAAACGACCTCCGTTTGAGCCAATTTTTTGGTAGGCGGATCCTTTCAAATGTTCTATTGGATTGGTTGAAAAAAGGAGGGTATTTGGCTACTTGTGCCCGGGAGCGCATAAATGCGAGTACTACCCCTTTTTGGGGAATCGGGAAATTTCGTAAATGGTGATTTTCACTATGAAAACGACCTCCGTTTGAGCCAAATTTTTGGTGGGCTTATCCTTTCAAATGTTCTATGGGATTGGATGAAAAAAAGGATAGTATTTGGCTACTAGTTCCCGAGAGCCCAAAAATGGTCATTTCACCTTGAAAACGACCTCCGTTTGAGCCAAATTTTTCGTGGGCGGATCATTTCAAATGTTCTGTTGGATTGGTTGAAAAAAGGAGGGAATTTGGTTTTGGGGAATCGGAAAATTTCGTAAATGGTCATTTTCACCATGATAACGACTTCCGTTTGAGCCAAATTTTTGGTGGGCGGATCCTTTTAAATGTTCTGTTGGATTGGATCAAAAAAGGAGGTAATTTGGCTACTAGTGCCCGGGAGCCCAAAAATGCGTGTGCTACCCCCTTTGGGGAATTGGGAAATTTCAAAAATGGTAATTTTCAACATGAAAACGACCACCGTTTGAGCCAAATTTTTGGTGGGAGGATCCTTTCAAATGTTTTATTGGATTGGTTGAAAAAAAGAGGGTATTTGGCTACTAGTGCCCGGGAACCCAAAAATGCGTGTACTACCCCCGTTGGGGAATCGGGAAATTTCGTAAATGGTGATTTTCACCATGAAAACGACCTCCGTTTGAGCAAAATTTTTGGTAGGCGGATCTTTTTATTGGATTGGTTGAAAAAAGGAGGGTATTTGGCTACTAGTGCCCGGGAACCTTAAATTGCGTGAGCTACCCCTTTGGGGATTCGAGAAATTTCGTAAATGGTGATTTTCACCATGAAAACGACCTCCGTTTGAGCCAAATTTTTGGTGGGCGGATTCTTTCAAATGTTCTATTGGATTGGTTGAAAAAAGGAGGGAATTTGGCTACGAGTGCTCGGGAGCCTAAAAATGCGTGTACTACCCCCTTTGGCGAATCGAGAAATTTCGTAAATGGTGATTTTCACCATGAAAATGACCTCCGTTTGAGCCAAATTTTTGGTAGGCTGATCCTTTCAAATGTTCTATGGGATTGGTTGAAAAAAGGAGGGTATTTGGCTACTTGTGCCCGGGAGCGCAAAAATGCGAGTACTATGGGATTGGTGGGCTTATCCTTTCAAATGTTCTATGGGATTGGATGAAAAAAAGGATAGTATTTGGCTACTAGTTCCCGAGAGCCCAAAAATGGTCATTTCACCTTGAAAACGACCTCCGTTTGAGCCAAATTTTTCGTGGGCGGATCATTTCAAATGTTCTGTTGGATTGGTTGAAAAAAGGAGGGAATTTGGTTTTGGGGAATCGGGAAATTTCGTAAATGGTCATTTTCACCATGAAAACGACCTCCGTTTGAGCCAAATTTTTGGTGGGCGGATCCTTTTAAATGTTCTGTTGGATTGGATCAAAAAAGGAGGTAATTTGGCTACTAGTGCCCGGGAGCCCAAAAATGCGTGTGCTACCCCCTTTGGGGAATTGGGAAATTTCAAAAATGGTAATTTTCAACATGAAAATGACCACCGTTTGAGCCAAATTTTTGGTGGGAGGATCCTTTCAAATGTTTTATTGGATTGGTTGAAAAAAAGAGGGTATTTGGCTACTAGTGCCCGGGAACCCAAAAATGCGTGTACTACCCCCGTTGGGGAATCGGGAAATTTCGTAAATGGTCATTTTCACCATGAAAATGACCTCCGTTTGAGCCAAATTTTTGGTGGGCGGATCCTTTCAAATGTTCTATTGGATTTGTTGAAAAAAGGAGGGTATTTGGCTACGAGTGCTCGAGGGCCCAAAAATGTGTGTATTACCCCCTTTGGGGAATCGAGAAATTTCGTAAATTGTGATTTTCACCATGAAAACGACCTCCGTTTGAGTCAAATTTTTGGTGGGCTTATCCTTTCAAATGTTCTATTGGATTGGATGAAAAAAGGATGGTATTTGGCTTTTAGTGCCCGAGAGCACAAAAATGGTCATTTCACCATGAAAACGACCTCCGTTTGAGCCAAATTTTTGGTGGGCGGATCATTTCAAATGTTCTGTTGGAATGGTTGAAAAAAGGAGGTAATTTGGCTTCCAGTGCCCGGGAGCCCAAAAATGCATGTGCTACCCCCTTTGGGGAATCGGGAAATTTCGAAAATGGTGATTTTCACCATGAAAATGACCTTCATTTGAGCCAAATTTTTGGTGGGCGGATCCTTTGAAATGTTTTATTGGATTGGTTGAAAAAAGGAGGGTATTTGGATACGAGTGCTCGGGAGCCCAAAAATGCGTGTACTACCCCCATTTGGGGAATCGGGAAATTTCGTAAATGGTGATTTACACCATGAAAATGACCTCCGTTTGAGACAAATTTTTGGTGGGCAGATCCTTTCAAACGTTCTATTGGATTGGTTGAAAAGGAGGGTATTTGGCTACTAGTGCCCGGGAGCCCAAAAATGCGTGTACGGGAATCGGGAAATTTCGTAAATGGTCATTTTCACCATGAAAACCATCTCCGTTTAAGCCAAATTTTTGGTGGGCGGATCCTTTCAAATGTTCTATTGGATTGGTTGAAAAAAGGAGGGTATTTGGCTACTAATGCCCGGGAGCCCAAAAATGCGTGAGCTACCCCCTTTGGGGAATCGAGAAATTTCGTAAATGGTGATTTTCACCATGAAAACAACCACCGTTTGAGCCAAATTTTTGGCGGGCAGGTCCTTTCAAATGTTCTATTGTATTGGTTGAAAAAAGGAGGGTATTTGGCTACTAGTGCCCGGGAGCAAAAAAATGCGTGTACTCCCTTTGGGGAATCGGGAAATTTCGTAAATGGTCATTTTCACCATGAAAACGACCTCCGTTTGAGCCAAATTTTGGGTGGGCGGATCCTTTCAAATGTTCTATTGGATTGCCCTTTGGCGAATCGGGAAATATCGTAAATGGTGATTTTCACCATGAAAACGACCTCCGTTTGAGCCAAATTTTTGGTGGGAAAATCCTTTCAAATGTTCTATGGGATTGGTTGAAAAAAGGAGGTTATTTGGTTACTAGTGCCCGGGAGCCCAAAAATGCGTGTACTACCCCCTTTGGGAAATCGGGAAATTTCGTAAATGGTCATTTTCACCATGAAAACGACCTCCGTTTGAGCCAAATTTTTGGTGAGCAGATCCTTTCAAAGTTCTATTGGATTTGTTGAAAAAAAGTGGGTATTTGGCTACGAGTGCCCGGGAGCCCAAAAATGCGTGTACTACCCCCCCTCCCCTTTGGGGAATCGGGAAATTTCGTAAATGGTGATTTTCACCATGAAAACGACCTCCGTTTGAGCAAAATTTTTGGTAGGCATATCTTTTTATTGGATTGGTTGAAAAAAGGAGGGTATTTGGCTACTAGTGCCCGGGAACCTTAAAATGCGTGAGCTACCCCTTTGGGGATTCGAGAAATTTCGTAAATGGTGATTTTCACCATGAAAACGACCTCCGTTTGAGCCAAATTTTTGGTGGGCGGATTCTTTCAAATGTTCTATTGGATTGGTTGAAAAAAGGAGGGAATTTGGCTACGAGTGCTCGGGAGCCTAAAAATGCGTGTACTACCCCCTTTGGCGAATCGAGAAATTTCGTAAATGGTGATTTTCACCATGAAAATGACCTCCGTTTGAGCCAAATTTTTGGTAGGCGGATCCTTTCAAATGTTCTATGGGATTGGTTGAAAAAAGGAGGGTATTTGGCTACTTGTGCCCGGGAGCGCATAAATGCGAGTACTACCCCTTTTTGGGGAATCGGGAAATTTCGTAAATGGTGATTTTCACTATGAAAACGACCTCCGTTTGAGCCAAATTTTTGGTGGGCTTATCCTTTCAAATGTTCTATGGGATTGGATGAAAAAAAGGATAGTATTTGGCTACTAGTTCCCGAGAGCCCAAAAATGGTCATTTCACCTTGAAAACGACCTCCGTTTGAGCCAAATTTTTCGTGGGCGGATCATTTCAAATGTTCTGTTGGATTGGTTGAAAAAAGGAGGGAATTTGGTTTTGGGGAATCGGAAAATTTCGTAAATGGTCATTTTCACCATGAAAACGACCTCCGTTTGAGCCAAATTTTTTGTGGGCGGATCCTTTTAAATGTTCTGTTGGATTGGATCAAAAAAGGAGGTAATTTGGCTACTAGTGCCCGGGAGCCCAAAAATGCGTGTGCTACCCCCTTTGGGGAATTGGGAAATTTCAAAAATGGTAATTTTCAACATGAAAACGACCACCGTTTGAGCCAAATTTTTGGTGGGAGGATCCTTTCAAATGTTTTATTGGATTGGTTGAAAAAAAGAGGGTATTTGGCTACTAGTGCCCGGGAACCCAAAAATGCGTGTACTACCCCCTTTAGGGAATCGGGAAATTTCGTAAATGGTGATTTTCACCATGAAAATGACCTCCGTTTGAGCCAAATTTTTGGTGGGCGGATCCTTTCAAATGTTCTATTGGATTTGTTGAAAAAAGGAGGGTATTTGGCTACGAGTGCTCGAGGGCCCAAAAATGTGTGTATTACCCCCTTTGGGGAATCGAGAAATTTCGTAAATTGTGATTTTCACCATGAAAACGACCTCCGTTTGAGTCAAATTTTTGGTGGGCTTATCCTTTCAAATGTTCTATTGGATTGGATGAAAAAGGAGGGATATTTGGCTTTTAGAGCCTAAATGCGTGTACTACCCCGAGAGCAAATTTCTTAAATGGTCATTTCACCATGAAAACGACCTCCGTTTGAGCCAAATTTTTGGTGGGCGGATCATTTCAAATGTTCTGTTGGAATGGTTGAAAAAAGGAGGTAATTTGGCTACTAGTGCCCGGGAGCCCAAAAATGCATGTGCTACCCCCTTTGGGGAATCGGGAAATTTCGAAAATGGTGATTTTCACCATGAAAATGACCTTCATTTGAGCCAAATTTTTGGTGGGCGGATCCTTTGAAATGTTTTATTGGATTGGTTGAAAAAAGGAGGGTATTTGGATACTAGTGCTCGGGAGCCCAAAAATGCGTGTACTACCCCTTTGGGGAATCGGGAAATATCGTAAATGGTCATTTTCACCATGAAAACGACCTCCGTTTCAGCCAAATTTTTGGTGGGCGGATCTTTTCAAATGTTCTATTGGATTGGTTAAAAAAGGAGGGTATTTGGCTACGAGTGACCGGGAGCCTAAAAATGCGTGTACTACCCCTTTGGCGAATCGGGAAATTTCGTAAATGGTGATTTTCACCATGAAAACGACCTCCGTTTGAGCCAAATTTTTGGTGGGCGGATCATTTCAAATGCTATATTGGATTGGTTGAAAAAAGGAGGGTATTTGGCTACTAGTGCCTGGGAGCCCAAAAATGCGTGAGCTATCCCCTTTGGGGAATCGGAAAATTTCGTAAATGGTGATTTTCACCATGAAAACGACCTTCGTATGAGCCAAATTTTTGGTGGACGGATCCTTTCAAATGTTCTTTTGGATTGGTTGAAAAAAGGAGGGTATTTGGCTATTAGTGCCCGGGAGCCTGATAAGGCTAAAGTCGCACGCCTACAAATTAAATACCAAGACTATACTCGGCTACAAAACTGTAGCTAGGACAAGTCCAGGGTCGATCCACTGAAGAACGGTTATTCGGTTGCACAATTGTCACTTGACAAGATTGGGGGTTTATTTGATTTTAATTAAATTCCTAAAACAGAAATTAAAAACTAAGTTGTAAAAACAATTAAAGGCAAGCACTTCAGATTTGTTTCCGTCCCCGTTTATCAATTCAATATCATCGGCACAATTTCTTTCCCTTCCTCCTTATTCACTTGATCCGGGATATATTTCAATCCCTATTTTTTTCTTATTAATGGTTATAAGCAGTGACACACTCACCTATTCCCCTAATCAATACCTAAACCTAACTGACACGGTCTAGATTCACAATATTGATAGATGAAGCTTTAAGAAATTAAGATCAAGAATTTCACTATTCTTTTGCAAATAGATCAAAACCTAGTTTTACCCCCTTTTTAATTTACCACGACACGTGCATAAATCTCAAAGATGCTACTTGTGAAAAATCCTAATCTGACACAGACTTAAGATTAAACTAGCATTAAATCAATCACAAGGGAAAAGAGGGTGATCAAATCTCAAAACCCTAGAAACGATTTATCAATTAAAATAAGTAAAACTATGAATAGGGATTCAGAAATAAAGAAATCGATACCTCAATTGAATTAAACAAACGGTTCAGGATTCAAATCTGAAGCAAAGGGATTAGTTCTCCATAAAAGCTGTAAAATCTCTCTAGGGAATAATGATGAAAAGTCTCCCTAAAACTGTAGTTGAAACAAGTATTTATACTTGTCCCAACTAATAATAATAATCCTATAAGGAAACTAAAAAGAAAAAGGAAAAGAAAAACAATTAATAATAATAATAATACTAATAATACTCCTTCAATTCCACACACCAGCACACACACGGCAAGCCTTGGTCCACTGATTTCTCCTTGGTCAACTCACCTTGATCCATTGAATATTTGATTTCCTAAAGTCCCACACTGATTGGTCCTCCTTCTCAATTTAAATTCCTTTCCTAATTCACTTCTCACACGTGCACAGTACTCTACTTTCAACTTTCTTTGCTTTCATTTTGATCCCTGCAATTTCAACCTGATGCTGCAGGAAATGTGCTTATCAATCTTCCTCCACGTGGCAGGACTGATCACCTGGCTCCTTGACCTGAAAACAGAACCCACGACTAGCCGGATGTGTCTCCGGCGAAGACGCTCGGGCGTGAGAGTAAGATCACAGTTGTATATAGCTCAAAATGTATTGAATAATGAACTCAGAATACAAAATGGCAGTTACCTTTGCACCGTTGGTAGTGACGAAGTATTTATAGGCAAGAGTAATGTATTTTTGGTGAGGAGACATGTCCTCCGAGATTATAGCAGCGGTTATTCAGTCATGTGAACGTGTTAGTAAGCGTCACGATTTGTAGGGATGTGGTTACGTGAATGGTTCAACTAAATAAGCCAGCGAGTGTCAAGTCGCTACTTGTAGGTTAGGTCGAGGTCGCCACTTGTAATATGGTCGACCTGACTGTCGGGTAGAGCATGATTCGTACCCGAATTGTAACATGGATCACGAGGTCGGACTAAGTTAGGTCGGGACCTAGTAGGTCGGACCATGGGCTTAGTCGACTGATACTTGAGATGGGCTCTGGGCCTTGTCCTGATTGGGCCAGCCTTATTAAGAATGTGGGGACCAAGTGTCTATAATTGGACTTTACTCGTTTGGCCCAACTCGACACTTTTGGTATGTTCGGTGGCTGACTTTCGAGTTGACTTTGTCGACTAGGAAGTTAAGGAAATCTTGTTGGAAATTTGTTGTTGTTACTCGCAGTCGTTACTCGTTTGGAGGTTTAGTCGACCAAGATGACGTGGCACAATCAGAACGTTGATGATGAACGGTTACGAGATGAAGGAGCGCCATTTCGGTGTAATGATTACACTTTTGTCGTTTGAGAGTCCGCCTAGAGAACGGTTTCCACCATTAATTAGGAAAATTAATTTCAAATTTCATAATGCCCTTTCCAATTCGAGGAAGCTATAAAATCAATAATCCTTCCCCATTTACAACTTTTGTCTTCCCTGGACTACGTGCGTGATTCGGCGGTGATAAGGGACATTGATTCTTGCTATAAATTGGTGTTTTTGCTCTCAGTTGTTCCGTTTCTCCCCATTGCTAAAGGTATTCTCCTTATCCTTTAGAGTTAGGGTTTTAATTTCTGCAATCTCTTTGATTTTGCCATGGCTAGGACCTTTAGTTGTGAGGTCGGAGCTGGGTATGGCTCTTGTGTTGTCAATCATAGAGTTTACAAACATTTGAGTGGAGAGTGGAGGGAGATAACGGTAGAGGAGTGTTCTTCAATTTTGACACATTGGGGGGCTGCGTTTCAATGAAGCTGAGTTTGCACTGTAGGGGATGAACTAGGTGTCTTAGGAACGGATGACCCGAGGGTTGTGTCTTTTCACCTTTTCATGAGCTTCTCGACCATATAGTTTGTGTTTTATGTTAAAGATGCTTTGTTAAGCCCTCCTTCATTAGAAATAGGATAGGATTTAGGGAATCTAGGTCGCCCCTTAGTGCGTCTATTAGGGCTCTGAGACATCATGTAGAGCTGATTCCCCTGTTTCCCCTTCTTCTTGTACGAGATATGGAGACTCGAGGTGGAGCCAATGCTTCGACCTCATCAAGCCCACGCATTGTGGATGCCTTTGAACCGGTGTAAATCCGGGCGGGAATGAGAGGGATATGTACCGAACCGCCGCTTAGGGAAACGAGAACTTTGCCTCTAGAGTGTCCACCCTTTATGACTTCTGCGAGGTGAATAGGGATGACTTTGAGGTCACTCTTTACGGCAAGGCCGACTTCTTCAAAAAGTTTGGAAAGACTTACAAAGCGATGCCACCGGGGTGGCCTTCTACTATGGCCGGTTCTTGGGACTTAGATTGCCATTAGACCCCTTCATCAACGAATTTTTAGAGTGTGCCAATGCCTTACCTCTCCAGCGGGAGCCAACACATGTAGGGTCTTGGTTTGCTTTATTATGGTGTGTCGCTTCTTGGGGTATGAGCCTTGTATGAGAGTTTTCGGGGAGTTTTTCTTTGTGAAGTTTGATAAACATGGTGGCATAAGCACTCCCTCCAAGGCCAATTCTCCCAAATTATTCATTAACACTGCCTAGCAAAGTGGAGGGCTGGAATTCCCATGTAGCGGTGGTGGAGAGTAGGTTAGGATGGGAGTTCCCTCTACCAAATAAGGAGACCGAGGTGGTGAAGGATGAAGATCGGTGGGAACCTCATTGGCACGGGGACTTGCGTAGAAAGTTGGTGGAGTTGGTTCTTGATAATCCCATCGGTTGGAAGGTCTTGGGAACCACTAAGAACAATTATATCAATCTTTGGATTGATGGTAGGAGATGATGATGTAGTACCCTGGTTCCTGTAGTGAGATGCATGAGATATCCAGTTTGGGTGACCCGTACTCATGCCAAGTTTGAGAGAATGTGTTCCTTTTCTCAGAAAGTTGAGAATTACTGCAGGAATAATGGAGAACATTGTGGTGGTAATGGTTTACTCGTCCTCGTTCATTAGCTCGTCCATTGTTATCTTGCATAAGTGATTTTTTTTTTTTATAGGCATATAGGATTGCTTTGATCTGCACACTTAAATCTCAGCTAGTCACTTGCTTGCTCGCATGTATAATCAGTCAACTCGTACGTAGAACTGCTTGTAATCGTATCTCTGCATTTATCAAATTACCAGCTCGTATGTAGAATTAATTCGTACATAGAACTGCTTTGAATTGTACCAATTAGCTCGATAGTTGTTTTGCTCGTACGTAGAACTATTTAGCTCGTACATAGAACTTATACTTTTGATGACGAGCTAACACTTTACCTTTTGTCTGGTGCAGTTTTAACCCCTGCTCAGGAAGCTAATATGGGGAGAGTCCTTGACATTAGGAAGGCCAAGAAGAGCCAGGGAAGAGCTAATGCCAAGGAGAACCGTGAGACTGAAGCTACGAAAGGAATGATATCTTTGAAAATGGTAGAAGAGGATACCACAAAGTTTATTCTGCTTGAGGAGAACTTGGAAGAGCAAGGCGATCTTTGGTGAAAATGAGAATCTTCTTTGGTCTTTGAGGACCAAGGCTACGAAGAGGTCCATCTTTGTTGATGAGGAGGAGGTGAGCTGAATATAGAGCCGAGAGAGGAGGTCGCTCAAACCGGGACCCGAGCTCAAGCTAAGTCCAAAGCCAAGACCAAAACTAAAGTTGCTTCCAAAAGAAAATCTCATGTCATTTCTTTGGATGAGGATGAAGATGAAGATGATGGAGCTCCCATCGGCAAGGTGATTAAAATTGGCCCCTCAAGAGTGAGCTCGGCGTACGAGCGGAGTTGATGCTAGTGAGCCAAAGGAGGCGAAACCGAGAAATCCACCGGCTTCTCCCATTCGTGTCTCATATGACGGAGCGATTCGAGAATAGAGTTCTTGGTGAGCAACGTGACTCCTTTGACAAGGGTAAACGGCTTGGCCGGGGAGTATCCGGAGGCTGGAGTATGGTCAAGTGATTGTCCGTAGGGGGCGTCGAGGACACGATTAGGGAGTTTACCAACAAGCCACCGACTCCGAAGCTTGCCGGGCTAGGGTTGGACTAGCTTCTTACGAGGTAACTCATGTGTTTTTAATGTTCCTATTTTTCCTTTCCTTTTTTATCTTGTCTCTTTCTTATGCTTGATCTAACTTCCTCCCCCTTTCTGATAATATAGTCTCTTGCTATGATCGACTTGGCCACCACTTATTGGAAGGCTGGCGAGGAGCGGAGAAGCTAGCCAAGTCCATGCTTTGGCAAAAAAGAATGACGAGTGTTGAAGCTTGAGAAGGAAGTGGCCAAGATAGGGGAATTGCGGGAGGACAAGAAGAAGTTGCGGGCGAGCTTGAGAAGGCAAAGGAGGAGCATTCGATTTGGATAGCTCTTATGAGGCCTTGAAGGCTGGTGAAAGATAATGAGATCAAGGCCAAAGAAGAAGCACTGGGGCTGTTGGGTGAGGCTAATAAAGAGCTCATTTGCTCTCAAAGAGGAGAAAAAGCCATAGGCTGCGAGATCTTGAAGTGGCGGCTTCGGCGGTTGGAAGAATGGCCGATCACCTTGGCCAAGAAGCGAGAAGAGCTTGAAGCGGCTAGACTTAAATGGGAGGGTGAGCTCGGCGATGCCATAAAGACGGCAAAGGAAGATCTTTGTTAAGGCTTACAAAGACGGCGATGAGCTCAACCAATATATTACCGAAGAAGCCGGGGGTTCTACGAGGTGGAGTACGAGACATATGGCTCGGCGAATCATAGTGGACCCTTACATTGATATTTCCATCGAGCGATTAGCCACATGGGCCTCACGAAGATCAATATAACAACTGCAGCCCGACAAGGTCATTCTTTGGTGCCATTCAACGACAACGACACTGGAGCTCATAAAGAAAGATGATGAAGGCTGCAGAGGCATCACCTTGGGACCCCCCTGCTATTGAAAAGGTTAATTTCAACACCATCTTGGCTGAGCTCGATGAATATGAGGATTCGGCTTTTGACGAGGAGACCCCAAAGTTCACAATCAGTGACTCACGGAAGGTGGTTTATCGGGCTGAAAATGTTCTTGGTGAGCCATCTACGTGGGTGATCGAGCGAGGTCGATCCAGCGTCCGTCGCCGGTCGATAGAAGGCATTTCTTCGAGTAGACTTTGATTTTAATGGTTATTGTCATCGAACAAGTTCCAAACAATTTTTGCCTTTTTGATCTAACATTATCGAATGCCTTGGCCCGGTTTTGGGAGGCATAGAAACAAGTTATCATATTTTAAGTCTTAGCCCGCTTTAGGGAGACTTGTTCATATTTAATCGTAGCCAACCTTTCTTGATTGCATGTTGTATGCTTGTTGAAGTAAGTGTCGAGCTAGATATAGATGGGGTAAATGAGTCAACTTGAGCCTAGAGGCGACCTAATCTTGTTGATTTAGTCGACCTCAGACTTGGTTAACTTTTTCTGTGAATGAGATTGACCGTAGAGTCGAACTGTTCTTATTATTGTAGGCGACCTAGGGTCGAGCTAAATCTAAAAAGCGACCAGGATCGAGTAGTTAGAACGAAGTCGACTAAGAGTCGGACTTGTTAGATAAACAAGGCGATTAAGAATCGAGCTTGTTAGAACGACGCCGACTAAGAGTCGAGCTCGTTAGAACGAAGTCGACTAAGAGTCGGACTTGTTTAAATAAACAAAGGCGATTAAGAATCGAGCTTGTTAAAACGACGCCGACTAAGAGTCGAGCTCGTTAGAACGAAGTCGACTAAGAGTCGGACTTGTTTAAATAAACAAAGGCGATTAAGAATCGAGCTTGTTAGAACGACGGCGACTAAGAGTCGAGCTTGTTGACGTTAATGTAACGGTATGTTTGATCGAATAAAGCTGCGTTTTTCATTGAAGTAGGAAACATGCTTACATCAACTTGAAACTAGGACTAACACAAGCTTGAACTTTGAAAACTAAAGGCTAGAAGTAGTATTTGATGAGGTGAGTAGCATGCCGAGGGTGCTTCAACTCGTCACCTCCGGGATGAGCTATCATGTAGGTTCCTTCCTTGATGACTCGAGTGACTACATAGGGACCTTCCCGGTTAGGAGATAGCTTGTTCTGCTGGGTCCTTCTACCCGTTGCTTCAATCTTTCTCAACACATAATCTCCAACTTGGAACGACCTTGCCTTGACCTTCTTGTCGTGGTAACTCTTAGTTATTTGTTTGTAGTTAACCATTCGGAGGTAAGTGTTTCTCTCTTCTCGTCGATGAGATCCAAGTCGATCAATCTGTTTGTATCATTACGCTCTTGATTGAAGAAAGTCACTCTAGCGAGTTGGGAATCGAGCTCGGCGGGAGCCATAGCTTCGATCCGTAAGTGAGAGCAAAAGGGGTTTCCCCGTAGGCCCCAGTGGTTGTACGAGCGCCCCGAAGAGCAAGGGGGAGTTCGTCCAACCAATTGTTACGTCGACCTACGAGTCTGTCTTGAGCGAAGATAGAACAAGTTTATTTCTTTGCCTCGGCTTGTCCATTTCCTTGAGGATAGGCGACGGAGGATTGCCAATGCTTGATTCCTACTCGGCTCATCTACGCTTCGAAGGCTCTAGAGAAGCTGCGATCAGTTGTCGAGATACTATGGCTCTTGGAAAACCAAATCGACACCAAATGAAATCATGAATGAAGTTGATGGCATTCTCTTACGTGATGCGAGCTAGTGGTTTTGCTTCAACCCATTTGGTGAAGTAATCTATGGCGACGATCACATACTTGCGATTACCGGGCGGGAGGGAAGGGTCCAATCAAGTCGACACCCCACATGTCGAATGGCCAAGCTGCAATTGCGGAGTGCTCGGTTGTTGGCACGTGAGGTAAGTTGGCAAATCTTTGGCATTGATCACATTCTTGAACAAAGTTGTGAGTGTCAGCCCTCATATGTGGCCAATAGTACCCCAAAGTGATTAACTTGTCAGCAAGGGTCCTGGCCCCCGGGTGTCCACCACAAATTCCACTATGTACCTCGTGTATCAATAGGGCGACCTCTTGAGGGTGGATGCACTTCAGCAATGGTCGAGTGTAGGATCTTCTGAACAGGTCACCTCCTTGAATGACATATCTTGGAGCTTTCTTTTTGATAGCTCGAGCCTTCTTCTCGTCATCTGGCAGCTCGCCACTTCCAATGTATGCCTTCATTTCCTCGATCCAACACTTCCCCTGAGTCCAATTTCTTGTGGGATCATCTATGCATTGAATTTTCACTCTTTCGCCATAAATTTGGATTATCGAGGAAGGAGATGGGCTCCTCATGTGGCTCATCTGAAGTAGCTAGTTTCGAGAGGAGGTCGGCCAGCTCGTTATCTTCTCTTCCAATCCTTTGAATCTCCCAGAATTCTAAGTCCTTTATCAGTTCTTTCACCAGGTCGCAGATATTTGATCAATGTGGCACAGGCACCTCATACTCGCCTCGACTGGTTGACTATCAGCTGCGAATCACGGTAGGCCATGATCTTAGTCGCTCCAAAACACTTGGCATACTCGATAGGCTGCAATCAAGGCTTCATATTCGGCTTGGTTGTTGGAAGCGTCAAATTTGAACCTTAGCGATTCCTCGTAAACGGTCCCAGAGACTACGCTCGACCAAGACAATTCCGGCTCAGCTGACATTTTTGGTTGCGGCCGTCTGAATAGACCTTCCAACAATCGACGGGTAGAGTGATGGCGACTTGTGACTCTGGCTCTTTCCCTTTGCCCTTTTCTTTTGGAGCTCATTGCTCGTCATCTTCCTTGGTGAACGTAAGCTCGACCAAGAAGTCGACGAGCTTGAGCCTTCAACGCCTTTCGAGGTCGATACTCAATGTCAAATTCGGTGAGGGCAATTGACCAATTGAGTAGTCGACACGAACTCTCCGGCTTGTGCGGTATTTTTCTTAAAGGAGCATTGGTAAGAACCACGATTGGATGAGCCGGAAAATAAGCTCGTAACTTTCTTGAAGCTACGACTAGAGCATAAGCGACTTTCTCGGCGTTGTAATACACCTTTCCACATCGATAAAGCTTTGCGATATAGTACACGAGCTTACGAAGCCCTTCATCCTCTCTAATCAATACTGCGGCAAGCGACTTGTCTCCTACGGATAGATACACAAATAAAGTCTCACCGGTCGTCGGAGCTGCGAGCGGAGGTGGAGTAGCAAGATAATCCTTCAATTGTTGGAACGACGAATGACATTCGGTCGTCCATTCAAAGCTTTTCGTCCCCCTCAACGCTTTGAAGAAGGGGAGAGATCTCTCTGCTGATTTAGATATGAAGCGACCAAGAGCTGCTACCCTTCCGTTAAGTCGCTGCATCTCTTTGACACAGGTAGGAGCCTTCATGTCGACTAAAGCCTTTATCTTCTCTGGATTAGCTTCTATGCCTCTTTGAGATACCATGAATCCCAAGAACTTGCCGTGACCACTCCAACACACATTTCTTTGGGATTGAGCTTCATGTCGTTTGCTCGTAAATTGGCGAATGTCTCCTTTAGGTCGACTACGTGACTCCGGCCTTGGTTTTAATGACCATGTCGTCAACGTAAGCCTCCATATTTCGACCAATTTGTGACGCAAAGACTTTATTCACCATTCTCTGATAAGTTGCACCCGCATTCTTCAAACCAAATGGCATCATATTGTAGCAGTAGATGCCCCCAGTTTGCTTGAAATCTTTGTTTTGACTATATCATCCTCGTGCATCTTAATGCGGTGGTAGCTCGAGTAAGCGTCGAGGAAGCGAGGTGGAGTGACCGGCAATAGAATCAACTAGCTTGTCGATCCTTGGAAGGGGATAAGCTGTCCTTTGGGCAAGCTAGATTAAGAGTAGTGAAGTCGACACACATCCGCCATTTGCCATTTGATTTCTTCACCATGACCACGTTGGCCAACCACGTTGTATGAGTGGCCTCTTTGATTATCCCTGCACTCAAAAGTTTTTGTACCTCAGTTTTTATAGCTTCCTCCTTGTCGCGAGCAAAGCTTCTCAATTTCTGGGGTCTAGGCTTAATGGTCGGGTTGACTTCGAGCCGATGAACAGCGACCTCCTCCTTGATTCCCCTCATGTCCTCTACTCTCCATGCGAAGACATCACTGCTTTCTTTGAGTAGCTTGATAATTTCTGCTCGCTCCTCAGCCCGATAAGCTGCTTTCCAATTTGAATTTTTTGGTCGGGGTAGGAAGAGTTGGTAATGGTGACTCCGGCTCATCTACAGCTTCTAACTCTGGTCCATCTCTGAACTGTAGTGTCTCCACTATGATTTCCCTGACCTTTTGCCTTTCTTCAGCTCCCAAATGCGGAGCTTCCTCTGCTATCATATCATCGAGCTTGTCTGCAACCTCGCTGATGGTGGCCCCCGAGTTATTGTCGATCTGGAGGCATAGGTTGCCTATGTGGACTTGATCGACCATAACTACATCTGAGTCGACCTCAGTAGTGTTAGAGTGACGTGTCGACTCAAGCATGACCTCGTCATTTGAGCGATAGGTCGACTCTTCCACGACCTCGGTGATTGTTGATAGTCGAGTAGTTTTGGTTACTGATTGGGACAACTTCAAGTAACCATCAGCAGTCTCAATTTCTAGCTCCCTTTTCTTTCTTTCTCTTAGCACATGATCCAGGTAGGCTCGAGCTGCGCCTTGTACGCAACCCACTCCAGCAGGTGTGGGAAACTTTACTCGCTGGTGAGGAATTGATGCTACCATTCCAAGAGCGACCTGTCCAGGAATTCCAAGGATGGCGGCATAGTCACTATTTACATCAATCACAATAAATTGTACCTTTGAGACAACCCTGAGGGGGTGTTGGCCTAGATCGACGTCGAGCACTATCTGGCCTTTAGCCTCAACTCGATGGTTGGTGAAGCCTTCCAACCTGCCATCATATCTTTCCAACTGTTCGTCATTAAGACCCATCTCCTTGAAAGTTTTGTAAAACAAAACATCCTTGCAGGCCCCCGTGTCAACTAAGAGTCTGCTCGTCGTACATCCGTCTATGAGACCTGGGATGACGAGAACTTGCTCCCTAGCCGCCATATTAGTTGCCAATTCATGGGGGTAGAAGCTGATTGCCTCATCTCTGATTTCTCTCCTTGGAGGCACATGTGGGGCCTTATTGAGCTGGAATATTTTGTGCTTGATGGCCGTGTTACTCGCTTGTTCAGTGATGACCCCCAGGTCCAGTCTAGGCTGCCTAGGTCCTTGTTGCCCACCTGCTGGCCGCTCACCTCCTCCGGCTTGAGGTCTTTTCACATAAGCGTCGAGTCTCCCCTGGTCGACCATTCTCTGGATGATACGCTTTAATCCCAAGCAATCCTCTGTGAGATGACCAGTGTCTTTGTGGTAGTCGCAGTACTTGCTGTTGTCCCGCCTGAACTTGTTGCCTGGATTCATTGGGACTGGAGGAGCCAGCTCGACAGCATTCAAAATCTCAGTTCGACTCACCGTGAGGGGAGTGAAAGCTTCGGGCACCTTCTCTGTCGCCCTAGTTCTGTTCTTTCCATTTTTATTGTTCCCCCCATTCTTGTTGGAGTCCTTTTTATCGTCAGCGACTTCAACCTTGGGGCTCTTACCGTTCTTCTTTTCTTTCCTTTCCTCGGCCAGAGCGACATTATACACCTTTTCAAACAACTCCTGTCGAGTTGTGACCGTTCGGATTTGTGAGCTCGTAGTCCATGTCTTACGAGGAAATACCACTTCGGAAGCAATTGATTACCTCCCCGTCTCCGTGAGGTCTTCCTCTATTTTATCAACCATCTCTTTGAACTTGGTGAAATAGCTCATCGAGCTTTCATTCTTACCACACACCGGGTTATTCGGATCGGTGACGGTTATCTTTCGAGCTCCTGCGGTCGAGAAGCGATCTAAGAATTTTGTTCGAAGCATGCCCAGTGGTGATACTACCGGCCCAAACCATTGAACCAAGTTAAAAATTTGCCCCGGTAAGTGTGCTTAGGAGAGCTTTGCACATGTTGTCATCCTCATTGGCGACAAAACACATAGTGGCTTCCGGATGGGATATGTGGCTCCTGGCATTTGTCGACCCAGTACTTCTCCGAGAAGAGGCAACACGAAAGTAGGAGGAGGTCGACTATCTCGATTTCTTTGGAAAAAGGTCGAAGAGCAAAGTCAATTCGTTCAACCTTTCCCGTCTCTTTTTCTTCTCCTCCTCCCATTGCTCAAATTTCTTTTTCATCAACAACCATTCTACGGCATCGGGTCTCTCATCTCACGGAGGGGGAGCGACATTGGACCTCGGCCTTCACTTAGGGAGTCACCTGCCTACTCCTTCCCTGTGAGAATTGGTCCTTTCGATCTTATTGGAGATCTATGTACATTACTTCTTTGAGGCGACCTGCGCCTCTCGGCGGCAGACGGCGACCTGCGCCTGTGATCTCCATGTGGCGACTGCGCCTTTCCCCTCTCACAGCGACCTATGCCCATTTCTGTCTCTTTGAGACCACGATCTCTGTGTTACGGCCGGGAAACATATGTCATTTCTATTGGCTACATTGCGAGTCCTCAAATCGAGATTGAGCCTCCTGCTCTCTGTTTACTGTTGAGGCTAGCTCTTAAATCATTACTCGGCACATGAACTATAGTGGGAGCTCGACGTACCATTCTGTCCTCGCCGTTACGTCCCACACCTTCATTTGGCCTAGCACTCCTGGCTCGTTGCCCATTAGAAACACGAGCGGGTCGCTCTCTCGGGCGTATGTCGGCTGTTACGCCTCCTCCATGGCTATTAAGTCGGCCCTGAATCCGGGCTCGCTCCAGCATCATTTCTTTCTTGCTCATGGGATTAGTGGAGGGACACGCCTGCTTCCCACATTAGCCTGCCCAGGTTATGCGTTTTGGGTGAGGTGGAGCTCCTTGTCCTTCCATAGGACGCTTTTCTCTCCTTGCATCTCGGCAATCCCACTGCCATCGGCCCACGCCTGTTAGAGCGTGTCGCCCTAGCATGATGTCGTTGAGGAGGGGGAGGAGGAGGCAAATCTGCATTTCCAACGTTTGTATTGTTGTTGTTGTTCACTTCATCGTGCCCAAGTGAAGCCTCGGATACGTGTCCTTCTGAAGTCACCATTGTTGCAGGTTGATGAACTTTTCGAGGTCAAGCTTAAGCACGTTTCCCGGCAATGGAACCAAGCGATCTTTGCAGAAATGTGCTTATCAATCTTCCTCCACGTGGCGGGGCCCGATCACCTGGCTCCTTGACTACAGCAGAACTCACGACTAGCCGGATGTGTCTCGGCGAAGACGCTTGGGCGTGAGAGTAAGATCACAGTTGTATATAGCTCAAAATGTATTGAATAATGAACTCAGAATACAAAATGGCAGTTACCTTTGCACCGTTGGTAGTGACGAAGTATTTATAGGCAAGAGTAATGTATTTTTGGTGAGGAGACATGTCCTCCGAGATTATAGCAGCGGTTATTCGGTCATGTGAACGTGTTAGTAATCGTCCCCTGATTTGTAGGGATGTGGTTACGTGAATGGTTCAACTAAATAAGCCAGCGAGTGTCAAGTCGCTACTTGTAGGTTAGGTCGAGGTCGCCACTTGTAATATGGTCGACCTGACTGTCGGGTAGAGCATGATTCGTACCCGAATTGTAACATGGATCACGAGGTCGGACTAAGTTAGGTCGGGACCTAGTAGGTCGGACCATGGGCTTAGTCGGCCCGATACTTGAGATGGGCTCTGGGCCTTGTCCCGATTGGGTTTTATTAAGAATGTGGGGACCAAGAAATTTGCCATAATTGGACTTTACTCGTTTGGCCCAACTCGACACTTTTGGTATGTTCACAACCCTTTGCAGTTTAGTCCCTGCAGTCTTTTACTTCATCACATTAATTCCTGAACTTTTCAACAATGCCGAACAGCACCTCATCTTCCATAAATTTGCAGTCTGAATCTGTCCTCTGCTTCGGATGACTTTGACTTTACTAATTTTTATACTCGAGGCATAACTTTTGAAGCACCAAAATTACATCCGAAAAAATAACTACAAAATACAAATATTTTACCCCCGGATTACAATAAAAGCTCAACTGGAAAATAAAGCCCCAATTACATCAAAACTAATCTAAATTACATTAAAATAATAATAAAATGCCCAGAAAATTAGAGAAATAATGTATACAAAATCCACCACATCAAATTCCCCCACGCTTAGACCATTACTCGCCCCTGAGTAATATCCTAACCCCACTCTAAGCATCGGTCTAATCAGCGTAGCATGGGAGGAAAATGACCCCTAATCTCCTCTAAACCTCCAAATCAAAAGTCAACAAACTCAAACAACTCACTCAATGCACTCGGAGAATGGAACTCCGCTCCTTATCACTCCAAAAATAACAATGGTACCAATAGCCTTAGCTCGACCCCAACTCCAAAGATGCAAAAACGGGACATCCAAGCTAAGGCCCACACATCAAAAAGCTAGGGGGAATTACAATGTCCTAATTTTCCCCCACGCTTATCTCACACTACAATCTCCCTCATAAACTAAAGTTTTCTGTATGATTTATAATTACGCACAAAACTTTACCTCGTAACAAAACACCTACACCCCCCTTATATCTTCATAAAAGAACGAGGATTTTCTAGCCTAACGTCTCTAAACCAAACCTCCTACGCCAATAATGATCAATCCTACCCTACGCTCCAATCCTCCCTTATGTCTCCAACTCTGGTGATGTAAAGGATAGACAATGTTTTATTTCCTCACCTTTTGCCTAGGCGCCCTCTTGGGTTTTCACCTAGCCACTCATTTTTTTTTCACTTTTTTTTTTCAAAACACACCATCTCCTTTTGCCTAAGTGCCCTCTCGGGTTTTCACTTAGCCTCTCTTTTATTATTATTTTTTTTTATATTTTTTTATTATTATTTTTTTTTTCAATTTACAACATAAATCAACCTCCTCCCCCACGCTTCAATCTCACAATGTCCTCAGTGTGACGAATAAAATCATAATAAAAATCAAACGCGTAAAGAGGAAGTAAGATAGTACCATCAACGCGAGCATCGCCGGGGTAGAAGTTGGGGGTTTCGGAGCTGAACTTTAAAGGACCCACGTCCCTATAAACATTTGATGGAGCTGCTAGCGCAATTGTTACTCTGCATTTTGGTTGAACTCCTCTATCGTTAAACTACCTGATTTGGTATTCTCAAACTCGATCAAGCGTTTCGACAATGTTGCTTCACATATATGCACAACTTTTATTATGTCTGACTTGGAAATTTTCAATCCATGTACAATTGTAGAGACATATAAAGCTACACCACAGATCCCACTCGGTTTTCGGCCTGTCTGCATCCAGTCCCTCTTCAAGCTAGCTATAAATTGCAATGCAGTTTGTAAAACTTTCTTATTATCACCTTTGATAAGAGAGCCTTGCACTGCCTTTCCACAAGGAGAAAGCATGGTTGGTAGCACCACGGGAGTTTTTGTCAGGCCCATTAAGACCAAGGATGCTACCTCCTGCTTTTGAAGTGGGGCCACTGCTGTAAGAAGAAAGTTGACATCAGGTCGATCTCTTCCCTCGTACTGAAGACACTTTGAAGCAAGTTCAACCAATGCAGTTGCATCCTCATCTGTATATTGTCCTTCCAATGATGAATCCATCAGCATCAATGCATTTTTTTTCCTCTAATCATATCTAAAGCATGGCTCGGGGGAATATGCTTTCCACTCAACAGGTCTAGCAGAACAGTTCCATAACTATAAATCACACTTTCTGGAATGACCCTGCCTGTACGTAGAAACTCTGGAGGGGTATAAGCCAGATTAGTGCTATAACTCTTCCCATCTCGACTGTTTTTCATAAGACCAAAACTAGATAAGCGAGGATCACCATCCTCGTCAAACAAAACTCTGTAAGCATTCAAATCATGATAGATTTTCCGATTCTCAGCATAGCAATGTCCAAGAGCTTGTGCAATATTGTATGCAACTCTCACACGCATTTCCCATTGTAGAGGTTGTTTTTCCCCTCAATTGCCTTTCCAAATCCCCAAAACTCCACCTTGTTGCTCTTGATTACTGCTCCTCAAGGATAAGCCGAAAGCCCAAAAAGATCAGATTCTAGGGTATTGAATTACTTGGCTTTAAGGGAGAAATTGAGGGAGTGTGTATGGGCCGAAATTGATGGGGGAGATGGTGGGTAGGTTCAATTCAAGGTTTAGTGGCTTTAATTATGTGGGTTTAAGGGTAGAGAGAGAGAGAGGTTTAATGGGGGTGTAGGGCCCGAAATTGGGAATGGAGAGATAGAGGGTGGCACTTTATGTGGTCGGAATAGAGGGAGAAGGTTGTGGGTAGGTTCAATTCGGGCTTTTAGGGTTGTAATTTGTGGGATTTTTGGGTAGAGAGAGAAAGTGTTTTAATGGGGGAGCTAATTTTAGGAAGAGAGGAGGTAGAGAGTGTTAATGGCGTGAGGAGAGGGAGAGGAAGAAGATGAAGAGGAGAGAGAGATGGGGAGGCCGAATTTATGGAGGTGGCTGATGGGTGTAGTGATGGCGGTAGAGAGAGAAGACGTGAGTAGTGAGGGAGAAGGGAGGAAGAAGGAGGTGGGGAAATAAGGGGATTTTGTTTTTTTTTTTTTTACACATTCAAGGTGAGGCGTACGCTTTGGGCTATATGGAGCGGACGCCTGATAAACAGATTGTTGGCCTTGCTTTTTGACCCTTGAGGCGCGCGCTTAAAGGAAAGAGGGGCGGCCGCCAAGGAGCTTGATTTTATGGCCACTCCTTCGGCCCTCGAGGCGTCCGCATGGGTATTACGGGGGCGAGCGCCTGAACCCTTCTTCTTCTTTTTTTTTTTTTTCAAGGAAAAAGAAATCAGGCCCAAGGGTGTTTTGCTCCGTTTTCACTGCTTTTCTGCACAACACCACAGATCAAAAATACCTTTAGTAGCACCAATTCCAAACAAAATAAAAATGTAAAATAACAAAAATAACAATGAAATAAACAATGAAAATTCCGGGTTGCCTCCCGGTAAGCCGCCCTTCTTTACCGTCTTTGGCTAGACTCAACGTCGGGTAAGCCCCCGGCATAGCATATTCCAAATAAACTAAGTTATGGGACGGGAGGCTCCACAAACACGGGACTCATCAATATACGGGGGATGAAAGTAATCTTTTTGAGTTACCTCTACAAGATGATTCGGTTCAATGACATGCCTCCCCGTTGGAGACCATTTTAGCTTCCCCTTTTTCGACTTCACTTTCTTTTTCTCCCTTGGTGGCTCTCCTTTCTTTTTTTTTCTCCGACTTCACTTTTGGAGACTCAACATCATCATTCTCTACCTTTGCCCCATTCTGGATAATTGGCTCTCTCAAATCCATGGCACAAACCTTGCGCACATTCTTGGAAAGGGTTTTTTCATCAAACACATTAAAACTCACCACTTTCCCATCAAACTCCATGGTTAAAGAGCCCTTTGACACATCAAGCTTAGTTTCAGAAGTAGACATAAATGGCCTCCCCAACAGAATGGGAGCCTCAGAATCAGTCTCCATATAAAGAATAAAGAAATCCGCCGGAAATACCAAATCACCAACCTTCACTTTCACATCTCTAACCACCCCCTTAGGGTATGCATTCGATTAGTCTGCCAACTGAATTACCACCCTAGTGTCCTCCAATTTACCCAACTTAAGATCTTCAAACAATGCATTTGGCATCACATTGATTGAAGCTCCTAAATCGAGCATAGCATTATGAACATGACCACCCCCAAATGAAACAGGAACCATGAACATGCCCGGATCACTACACTTTTTGGGCATCTTTTTTTGATAAATCGCACTAACATGCTCAACCACTTTCACTTTTTTTCTGACTCCTTTCCTTCTGATTTCTCTTCATAGTGCACAATTCTTTAAGAAACTTTGCATACCTCGGAACTGTCTGAAGAAGATCTAGAAACGGAATGTTTACCTCGAGCCTCTTGAATGTGTCAAAGATAGCCTTGTCAGGCTCCTTTGAGGCGTCTCTCTTCAATGCTTCTGAAAAAGGCGCGACTGGCTCATACACAGGAAATACGGGTGGAATATACTTCTCTTCAGGGGTTTTCTCTTCTACCTTCTTCTCCACCTCCAACTCTGGCTCAATCCTCTTTTCAACCTTTTGTTCAGGCTCTATCGGCACCATCTGTCCATCAACTTTCTTCTTCCGCCTCACATATACTACGCTAACATTCTGCTTTGGGGGTTGCACAGTCTTTACTGCTTCTCTAGCCTCTATTTTTACCACAGCCTCTGCAATTTGACTCATTTGCCTCTCTAAATTGCTGATGCTCGATTTAGTCTCCTGCTGGAACTGCTGGAAGTTTCCATTCATGGTAGACATGCTCTGCGCTAGTGACCGGACCATGTCCTCTGTAGACTGTCCCTGCTGCTGCTGCTGTCCAACAGGTGCTCTGTACTGATTATATTGATTTCCCTGAAACTGTTGGCCCTGCTGAAATCCCTGCTGATTATTAAACGGCTGCCTGAAACCTTGTTGTCCCTGTGGTGGACCATACCTAAGGTTCGGATGAACATTATTTGCAGCGTTGTAATTGAACTGTTGTGGCCTCTGACCCTGCTGATTGAACCCTATTGCATTGACATCTACCACCTCATCCGTCTGAAGAGTAGGACAGGAATCCATCGGGTGAGTCACATCATTACATATACCGCAGGGATGAGGTTGTTGACCCAAAACTAATGTCTTCAACAGACTCTTAACATCCGCCAACTCGGTCTTCAAATCACTTGTTGTATCACCCGATCCTGCTACACTGACTTGTCTAACGCTAGACCTCCTTCCATGCGTCCTTGTGCTCTTGGCCAATTCTTCTATTAACTGCTCTGCATCCCTGGTAGTTTTGTTCACAATACTACCTCCACAAGCAGAATCCACCCACCGTTTGTCCTGCACAGTCAACCCTCCATAGAAGTATACAATAAGCTGCTCATCATCAAAACCATGATACGGACAACTCCTGCAGAGCTTGTAGAACCGGTTGTGATAGTCATATAACGATTCATCGGACCGTTGCTCCATGTTGCTGATATCCCTCTTCATAACATTAATCTGATCTGGAGGGAAAAATTCATCAAGGAACACCTCCTTCAACTGCTGCCAAGAGGTAATGCTATTGGGTGGCAAGTGATAATACCACGCATTCGCGTTATCCTTAAGAGTAAAGGAAAACGTCCTCAACAATAACTGCTCAAGAGGCAATGCAGCCGACTTCATGCTCTTGCAAATCTGCACAAACTGAGCTATGTGTTGATACGGATTCTCCCCTGGCATTCCATTAAAATGGGGCAACTGATTCAACAACCCCGGCTTCAACTCAAAAGTGACCCCAACCGGTAAATCAGGAAATAGCACTGCTTGTGGTTGCTCATTCCAGTTCGGAGCAATCCTCTGCCTCAATGTCCGAAGTGGGGGAGGTGGATTATTATTGCCTCTGCCATTACCCCCATTATTCACAACCTCCGGATCATTATCACCCATGCCGTTATTATTATTCATCTCGTTTCGCTGCAAATTTCTCCTATACCTGAAATATCTTTCAATTTCTGGAACAAATGGACTAGCAAGTTGATTAGTAGAACGGGTGTGGACCATAAAAGGTTTCACCCCACAAGATGACAATAGTAATAATGCTCACTAAACAGGAAACAGAAACAGAAAAAGAAAAAGAAAAAGAAATAGATTAAGAAAAGAATAAGAGTGCAAACAAATAAACACCGTTTCCCGGCAACGGCGCCAAAATTTGATAAGGCTAAAGTCGCATGCCTACAAATTAAATACCAAGACTATACTCGGCTACAAAACTGCAGCTAGGACAAGTCCAGGATCGATCCACTGAAGAACGGTTATTCGGTTGCACAATTGTCACTTGACAAGATTGGGGGTTTATTTGATTTTAATTAAATTCCTAAAACAGAAATTAAAAACTAAGTTGTAAAAACAATTAAAGGCAAGCACTTCAGATTTGTTTCCATCCCCGTTTATCAATTCAATATCATCGGCACAATTTCTTTCCCTTCCTCCTTATTCACTTGATCCGGGATATATTTCAATCTCTATTTCTTTCTTATTAATGGTTATAAGCAGTGACACACTCACCTATTCCCCTAATCAATACCTAAACCTAACTGACACGGTCTAGATTCACAATATTGATTGATGAAGCTTTAAGAAATTAAGATCAAGAATTTCACTATTCTTTTGCAAATAGATCAAAACCTAGTTTTACCCCCTTTTTAATTTACCACGACACGTGCATAAATCTCAAAGATGCTACTTGTGAAAAACTCTAATCTGACACAGACTTAAGATTAAACTAGCATTAAATCAATCACAAGGGAAAAGAGGGTGATCAAATCTCAAAACCCTAGAAACGATTTATCAATTAAAATAAGTAAAACTATGAATAGGGATTCAGAAATAAAGAAATCGATACCTCAATTGAATTAAACAAACGGTTCAGGATTCAAATCTGAAGCAAAGGGATTAGTTCTCCATAAAAGCTGTAAAATCTCTCTAGGGAATAATGATGAAAAGTCTCCCTAAAACTGTAGTTGAAACAAGTATTTATACTTGTCCCAACTAATAATAATAATCCTATAAGGAAACTAAAAAGAAAAAGGAAAAGAAAAACAATTAATAATAATAATAATACTAATAATACTCCTTCAATTCCACACACCAGCACACACACGGCAAGCCTTGGTCCACTGATTTCTCCTTGGTCAACTCACCTTGATCCATTGAATATTTGATTTCCTAAAGTCCCACACTGATTGGTCCTCCTTCTCAATTTAAATTCCTTTCCTAATTCACTTCTCACACGTGCACAGTACTCTACTTTCAACTTTCTTTGCTTTCATTTTGATCCCTGCAATTTCAACCCTTTGCAGTTTAGTCCCTGCAGTCTTTTACTTCATCACATTAATTCCTGAACTTTTCAACAATGCCGAACAGCACCTCATCTTCCATAAATTTGCAGTCTGAATCTGTCCTCCGCTTCGGATGACTTTGACTTTACTAATTTTTATACTCGAGGCATAACTTTTGAAGCACCAAAATTACATCCGAAAAAATAACTACAAAATACAAATATTTTACCCCCGGATTACAATAAAAGCTCAACTGGAAAATAAAGCCCCAATTACATCAAAACTAATCTAAATTATATTAAAATAATAATAAAATGCCCCAAAAATTAGGGAAATAATGTATACAAAATCCAACACATCAGAGCCCAAAAATGCGTGTGCTACCCCCTTTGGGGGAATCGAGAAATTTCGTAAATGGTGATTTTCACCATGAAAACGACCTCCGTTTGAGCCAAATTTTTGATGGGCGGATCCTTTCAAATGTTATATTGGATTGGTTGAAAAAAGGAGGGTATTTGTCTATGAGTGTCCGGGAGCCTAAAAATGCGTGTACTACCCCTTTGGCAAATCGAGAAATTTCGTAAATGGTGATTTTCACCATGAAAACGACCTCCGTTTGAGCCAAAATTTTGGTGGGCGGATAATTTTAAATGTTATATAGGATTGGTTGAATAAAGGAGGGTATTTGGCTACTAGTGCCCTGGAACCAAAAAATGCGTGAGCTACCCCCTTTGGGGAATCGGGAAATTTCGTAAATGGTGATTTTCACCATGAAAACGACCTCCGTTTGAGCCAAATTTTTGGTGGGAGGATCCTTTCAAATGTTCTATTGGATTTGTTGAAAAAAGGAGGGTATTTGGCTACGAATGCCCAGGAGCCCAAAAATGTGTGTACTACCCCCCTTTGGGGAATCATGAAATTTCGTAAATGGTGATTTTCACCATGAAAACGACCTCCGTTTGAGCCAAATTTTTGGTGGGCTTATCCTTTCAAATGTTCTATTGGATTGGATGAAAAAAGGATGGTATTCGCCTACTAGTGCCCGAGAGCCCAAAAATGGTCATTTCACCATGAAAACGACCTCCGTTTGAGCCAAATTTTTGGTGGGCGGATCATTTCAAGTGTTCTATTGGATTGGTTAAAAAAAGGAGGTAATATGGCTACTAGTACCTGGGATCCCAAAAATGCGTGTGCTACCCCCTTTAGGAAATCGGGAAATTTCGAAAATGGTGATTTTCACCATGAAAACGACCTCCATTTGAGCCAAATTTTTGGTGGGCGGATCCTTTCAAATGTTTTATTGAATTGGTTGAAAAAAGTAGGATATTTGGCTAGTAGTGCCCGGGAGCCCAAAAATGCGTGTACTACCCCCTTTTGGGAATCGGGAAATATCGTAAATGGTCATTTTCATCATGAAAACGACCTCCGTTTGAGCCAAATTTTTGGTGGGCGGATCCTTTCAAATGTTATATGGGACTGGTTGAAAAAGGGAGGGTATTTGGCTACTAGTGCCCGGGAGCCCAAAAATGCGTGAGCTACCCCCTTTGGGGAATCGGGAAATTTCTTAAATGGTGATTTTCACCATGAAAACGACCTCCGTTTGAGCCAAATTTTTGGTGGGCGGATCGTTTCAAATGTTCTATTGGATTTGTTGAAAAAAGGAGGGTATTTGGCTACGAGTGCCCGGGAGCCCAAAAATGTGCCTTTGGGGAATCGAGAAATTTCGTAAATGGTGATTTTCACCATGAAAATGACCTCCGTTTGAGCCAAATTTTTGGTGGGCTTATCCTTTCAAATGTTCTATTGGATTGGATGAAAAAAGGATGGCATTTGGCTATTAGTGCCCGAGAGCACAAAAATGGTCATTTCACCATGAAAACGACCTCCGTTTGAGCCAAATTTTTGTGGGCGGATCATTTCAAATGTTCTGTTGGATTGGTTGAAAAAAGGAGGTAATTTGGCTACTAGTGCCCGGGAGCCCAAAAATGCGTGTGCTACCCCTTTGGGGAATCGGGAAATTTCGAAAATGGTCATTTTCACCATGAAAACGACCTCCGTTTGAGCCAAATTTTTGGTGGGCGGATCTTTTTAAATGTTTTATTGGATTGGTTGAAAAAATGAGGGTATTTGGCTACGAGTGCCCGGGAGCCTAAAAATGCGTGAACTACCCCCTTTGGCGAATCGGGAATTTTCGTAAATGGTGATTTTCACCATAAAAACGACCTCCGTTTGAGCCAAATTTTTGGTGCGCGGATCCTCTCAAATGTTATATTGGATTTGTTGAAAAAAAGAAGGTATTTGGCTACTAGTGACATGGAGCCCAAAAATGCGTGAGCTACCCCCTTTAGGGAATTGGGAAATTTCGTAAATGGTGATTTTCACCAAGAAAACCACCTCCGTTTGAGCCAAATTTTTGGTGGACAGATCCTTTCAAATGTTCTTTTGGATTGGTTGAAAAAAGGAGGGTATTTGGCTACTAGTGCCCGGGAGCCCAAAAATGCGTGTGCTATCCCCTTTGGGGAATCGAGAAATTTCGTAAATGGTGATTTTCACCATGAAAACAACTTTCGTTTGACCCAAATTTTTGGTGGGCTGATCCTTTCAAATGTTCTATTAGATTGGATGAAAAAAGGATGGTATTTGGCTACTAGTGCCCGAGATCCCAAAAATGGTCATTTCACCATGAAAACGACTTCTGTTTGAGCCAAATTTTTGGTGGGCGGATCATTTCAAATGTTCTGTTGGATTGGTTGAAAAAATGAAGGAATTTAGCTAATAGTGCCCGAGAGCCAAAAAATGCGTGTGCTACCCCCTTTGGGGAATCGGGAAATTTCGTAAATGGTGATTTTCACCATGAAAACGACCTCCGTTTGAGCCTAATTTTTTTTGGGTGGATCCTTTCAAATGTTATATAGGATTGGTTGAAAAAGAAGGGTATTCGGCAACTATTTCCTGGGAACCCAAAAATGCGTGAGCTACCCCCTTTGGGGAATCGGGAAATTTCGTAAATGGTGATTTTCACCAAGAAAACGTCCTCCGTTTGAACCAAATTTTTGGTGGACGGATCCTTTCAAATGTTTTATTGGATTGGTTGAAAAAAGGAGGGTATTTGGCTACGAGTGCCCGGGAGCCTAAAAATGCGTGTACTACCCCTTTGGCGAATCGGGAAATTTCGTAAATGGTGATTTTCACCATGAAAACGATCTCCGTTTCAGCCAAATTTTTTGTGGGTGGATCCTTTCAAATGTTATATAGGATTGGTTGAAAGAAGGAGGGTATTTGGCTACAAGTACCCGGGAGCCCAAAAATGCGTGAGCTACCCTCTTTGTGGAATCGGGAAATTTCGTAAATGGTGTTTTTCACCATGAAAACGACCTCCGTTTGAGCCTAATTTTTGGTGGACGGATCCTTTCAAATGTTCTATTGGATTGGTTGAAAAAAGGAGGGTATTAGGCTACTAGTGCCCGGGAGCCCAAAAATGCGTGTACTACCCCCTTTAGGGAATCGAAAAATTTCATAAATGGTCATTTTCACCATGAAAATGACCTCCGTTTGAGCCAAATTTTTGGTGTGCGGATCCTATCAAATGTTCTATTGGATTTGTTGAAAAAAGGAGGGTATTTAGCTACGAGTGTCCGGGAGCCCAAAAATGTGTGTACTACCCCCTTTGGGGAATCGAGAAATTTCGTAAATGGTGATTTCACCATGAAAACGACCTCCATTTGAGCCAAATTTTTGGTGGGCTTATCCTTTCAAATGTTCTGTTGGATTGGATGAAAAAAGGATGGTATTTGGCTATTAGTGCCCGAGAGCACAAAAATGGTCATTTCACCATGAAAACGACCTCCGTTTGAGCCAAATTTTTGGTGGGCGGATCGTTTCAAATTTTTGGTGGGCGGATCATTTCAAATGGTCCGTTTGATCCAAATTTTTGGTGGGCGGATCATTTCAAATTTTTGGTGGACGGATCCTTTCAAATGTTCTTTTGGATTGGTTGAAAAATGGAGGGTATTTGGCTACTAGTGCCCGGGAGTCCAAAAATGCGTGTGCTACCCTCTTTGGGGAATCGAGAAATTTCGAAAATGGTTATTTTCACCATAAAAACGACCTCTGTTTGAGCCAAATTTTTGGTGGGCGTATCCTTTCAAATGTTTTATTGGATTGGTTGAAAAAAGGAGGGTATTTGGCTACTAGTGCCCGGGAGCCCAAAAATGCCTTTACTACCCCCTTTGGGGAATCGGGAAATTTCGTAAATGGTCATTTTCACCATGAAAACGACCTCCGTTTGAGCCAAATATTTGGTGGGCGGATCCTTTCAAATGTTCTATTGGATTGGTTGAAAAAAGGAGGGTATTTGGCTACGAGTGCCCGGGAGCCTAAAAATGCGTGTACTACCCCCTTTGGGGAATCGAGAAATTTCGTAAATGGTGATTTTCACCATGAAAATGACCTCCATTTGAGCCAAATTTTTGGTGGACGGATCCTTTCAAATGTTCTATTGGATTGGTTGAAAAAAGGAGGGTATTTGGCTACTAGTGCCCGGGAGCCCAAAAATGCGTGTGCTGCCCCCTTTGAGGAATCGAGAAATTTCGTAAATGGTGATTTTTACCATGAAAACGACCTCCGTTTGAGCCAAATTTTAGGTGGGCTTATCCTTTCAAATGTTCTGTTGGATTGGATGAAAAAATGATGGTATTTGGCTACTAGTGCCCGAGAGCCCAAAAATGGTCATTTCACCATGAAAACGACCTCTGTTTGAGCCAAATTTTTGGTGGGCGGATCATTTCAAATGTTCTATTGGATTTGTTGAAAAAATGAAGAAATTTGGCTACTAGTTCCCGGGAGCCCAAAAATGCGTGTGCTACCCCCTTTGGAGAATCGGGAAATTTCGTAAATGGTGATTTTCTCCATAAAAACGACCTCCGTTTGAGGCAAATTTTTGATGGGCGGATCCTTAAAAATGTTCTATTGGATTGGTTGAAAAAAGGAGGGTATTTGGCTACGAGTGCCCGGGAGCCTAAAAATGCGTGTACTACCCCTTTGGCGAATCGGAAAATTTCTTAAATGGGGATTTTCACCATTAAAACGACCTCCGTTTGAGCCAAATTTTTGGTGGGCGGATCCTTTCAAATGTTATATAGGATTGGTTGAAAAAAGGAGGATATTTGGTTACAAGTGCTCGGGAGCCCAAAAATGCGTGAGCTACCCCCTTTGGGGAATCGGGAAATTTCGTAAATGGTGATTTTCACCATGAAAATGACCTCCGTTTGAGCCTAATTTTTGGTGGATGGATCCTTTCAAATGTTCTATTGGATTGGTTGAAAAAAGGAGGGTAATAGGCTACTAGTGCCCGGGAGCCCAAAAATGTGTGTACTTACCCCCTTTAGGGAATCGGGAAATTTCGTAAATGGTCATTTTCACCATAAAAATGACCTCCGTTTGAGTCAAATTTTTGGTGGGCGGATCGTTTCAAATGTTCTATTGGATTTGTTGAAAAAATGAGGGTATTTGGCTACGAGTGCCCGGGAGCCCAAAAATGTGTGTATTACCTCCTTTGGGGAATCGGGAAATTTCGTAAATGGTGATTTTCTCCATGAAAACGACCTCCATTTGAGCCAAATTTTTGGTGGGCTTATCCTTTCAAATGTTCTATTGGATTGGATGAAAAAAGAATGATATTTGGCTACTAGTGCCCGAGAGCCCAAAAATGGTCATTTTACCTTGAAAACGACCTCTGTTTGAGCCAAATTTTTGGTGGGCGGATCATTTCAAATGTTCTGTTGGATTGGTTGAAAAAATGTAGGAATTTGGCTACCTCCGCTTGGTGGTAGCCAAATTTTCTGTTGGATTGGTTGAAAAAAATGTAGGAATTTGGTGGGCGGGAAATTTCGTAAATGGTGATTTTCACCATGAAAACGAACTCCGTTTGAGCCAAATTTTTGTTAGGCGGATCCTTTCAAATGTTCTATTGGATTGGTTGAAAAAAGGAGGGTATTTGGCTACGAGTGCCCGGGAGCCTAAAAATGCGTGTACTACCCCTTTGGCAAATCGGGAAATTTCATAAATGGTGATTTTCACCATGAAAACGACCTCCGTTTGAGCCAAATTTTTGGTGGGCGGATCCTTTCAAATGTTATATAGGATTGGTTGAAAAAAGGAGGGTATTTGGAAACTATTTCCCAGGAGCCCAAAAATGCGTGAGCTACCCCCTTTGGGGAATCGGGAAATTTCATAAATGGTGATTTTCTCCATGAAAACGACCTCCGTTTGAGCCAAATTTTTTGTGGACGGATCCTTTCAAATGTTTTATTTGATTTTTTATGTAGGTTGAAGCTTCCTCTAAAGGTTCAAATTTTCTGCTTAATTTTTGGGCTTAAAATACATTTACCCCCCTCAAATATATTCTGAATCCCACTTTCCACCCTAGCACGAAATTTGTGTATAAGTGGTATCCCATGTTAAAATTATCCCACTTTTCCTCCCGAATCCTAACGGACGTTAGAATTACCCCCTTTTGGGAATCGGGAAATTTCGTAAATTTTCATTTTCACCATGAAAACCTCCGTTTGAGCCAAATTTTTGGTGGGCGGATCCTTTCAAATGTTCTATTGGATTGGTTGATAAAAGGAGGGTATTTGGCTACTAGTGCCCGGGAGCATAAAAATGTGTGTACTACCCCCTTTGGCAAAGTTCTAAAAGACCCCATCTAAGGGCGCCTAGGCCCCGCCTAGGCGCTAGGCCCCTCTCCAACGCCTAGTTCTATGCCCCGCTGTGAATGTGTGCCCAAATTTTGTTTTTGTTGGATTCACGCGAGCTTGAAGACATCCGGTTTAATTTGAAAAACGGAGTCGCCACGCCATTTTGATTACCTCAAAACTTTGAAAAAAAGGTTTTATGGGTTCGGAGGTTAAGTTACCCCTTGGGAAGAACGTTTGGCGTTCACCCAAGGTGCCTTGCCGGAGCAAGTCTCCCATGATTTCATTAATCGTGCTTGCTTGCGTGCTTTCTTGTGTGCATGTGTTTGAAAATAAGGAGGGAATGTCCCAAGTCGTCTTCCGGACGTACAAACCATTTGTTGGTTGTCGCTCGGGATTCCTTGGAATTTATGTATTCGGGATTATGATCCCGCCCTCATCTTGTGACTTGTGATCATCGCATTTTAACCTCGGGACCCTCGGGACTTGCGTGATCGAGAGAATGACTCTCTTTATGGTCAAAGATGAGGTTCTTTAGAAAAGGAAGGTCCTTAGCCCATCAATCCTACGCTTTAAGACGGTCGAGCTCGTATAGATGCTTCATACTCTTTCTTAAGCGATAATCGGAGATATAGGGTTCAAGGTGTCCCTTTCTAAAGGGATTATGGAACCTTTAATGGAAGGAACGATGTAAAGATAGGATCTTTTACACCGGTCCGTTCCTAGGTTGTGAATGGGGGAATGGGGAAATGTATGTAAAAATGACACTTTAATGAAAAGATGACATTTTTGGGTTGCAAATGATGCACTTAGTTTAAATAAATGATCTTTATTGCAAATGATGCATAAAGATTTGATTTTTATGCAAATGATGCATTTTGTTGAAGAAATTGGCATTCATTATGCAAATGATGCATAAAGATTGCATTTTGAAAAGCATATGATGCTAGTTTATGGTAAAGACATGGTCTTTAAAGCAAATGATGCTTGGAAAGATGATTTTGGATGCAAATGATGCATTTTGATTGAAAAGATTTGATTTTTATATGCAAAGGATGCATAAAGATGACATTTTTATTTGAAAATGGGGGTTTTAGGTGCAAAGGATGAACCTTTATGGGAAAAGACTACATTTTTATGACGAATGATGTCTAATGCATGCAAAGGGGAAGGGGGAATATGAAGATATGCTCTTTAATCTACCAAGTCCCAAGCAATATAAAAGTAATGCAATGAGCAATTTATAAAGCAATTAGGATGCGAGGTTAAGGCGTGCGAGGTTACCAATGGCTTCCTTCTTCTTCGTCGGGCGGAGCTAGGAGGAGAGGTTGGTCTTGGATCTTCAAGGAGGAGGGAGGGAGCTTCTTGGCCTTCTTCTTCACCTTCTTGGATCTTCCAGCAGTGTTCTTCACATCTTTGGAGTGTTTGTGGGTGATTTGTGTGTTGATTGTTGATTCTTGATGGGTAGAGGAGGGCTCTATTTATAGGCAGTCTGGATAAGGCTAATGAAGCCGTGCGGCTAAGGGCAGCGAGCTAATGCAGCCATGCGGCATTATCCACAATGACTCAGCATTCTAGAACCATGCAAGGTGGCAAATTCTAGAACCTTCCCTCCTAATTAAGAAAAACGTGTTTCTTAATTAGGAAGGATTCCCTTCAGCCCTTATTTAATTAAAAACAGTTCCGGAATGTTTCCTAACACTAGGAAGGTTCTGGGGAATTACCGGAAAACTTACCGAACTTGCCGGGAAATTTAACCTAAGGCATGAGCCAGATTTGGGTACTTACAAGCCCTCGGCAACGTCACTTGCAAGGCGAGTGGGGTTGTCGATAGAAAAGGATCCGATCTGGCGAATGCCGAGACGGATTGGGAGACCAAGGTGGTCGAGTGGCTGAACCTCTTATGAAAGGCTACCTACATATCCCGGAGGAATCAAGCCAGGCCGTAGTTCGGAATTAGGATCCGCTGGGGAATGGAGAAGAGAAACTGGTCTCTTGTCGGGGAAATAGAATGGAAAATGACCTAGGAGGTCAAGCAATTGATCCTACTGGGGATATGCTAGGAGTGACCAAGGTGGTCAGATAACAAAGTCTCTTATGAGAGACTACTTCATCACTGAGGAGTGACGGAGGAGAAAAAGGGTGACCAAAGTGGTCGGATGGCTGGACCTTTTATAAAAGGCTACCTACGTATCCCGGAGGAATCAAGCCTTGATCGTAGTTCGAGCATCACTAGATAGGTAGGAACGATGTCTAGGATCCTCGAGGGTTTTGACAATTAATGGAGGTTGTCACCTGAGAAAACTAGAGCTTACGTCACTATCGAGAAGATAGAGGTAACTAAAGCTGGATGACGTTATTTCTTTATGACGGAAATAACGAAGACTAAAGCTTACGGCGCTATCTCTTTTTGACAGAGATAGAGGTAGCTAAAGCTAGATGACGTTATTTCTTTATGACGGAAATAACGAAGATTAAAGCTTACGGCGCTATCTCTTTTTGACAGAGATAGAGGTAGCTAAAGCTAGATGACGTTATTTCTTTATGACGGAAATAACGAAGATTAAAGCTTACGGCGCTATCTCTTTTTGACAGAGATAGAGGTAGCTAAAGCTAGAAGACGTTATTTCTTTATGACGGAAATAACGGAGACTAAAGCTTACGGCGCTATCTCTTTTTGACAGAGATAGAGGTAGCTAAAGCTAGAAGAACTTAAGTATACTTCACTATCCATGATAGAGGTATCTTAAGTTAAGAAGAACTCGAGCATACGTCACTATCCGGGATAGAGGTAGCTTAAGTTAAGAGGAACTCGAGCATACGTCACTATCCGGGATAGAGGTAGCTTAAGTTTAGAGAACCTAGCATACGTCACTATTCGGGATAGAGGTAGGCTCAGTTTAGAGAACTTAGCATACGTCGCTATCCGGGATAGAGGTAGGCTCAGTTTAGAGTTTTGACAATTCGGAGGTTGTCACCTAGCATTATCCCGTTATAACGGAATTAACGGAGGCGACTGGGAAGAAAGCTTAACTGCTTAAGAGATAAGGGATATCTTCTGAAAAAGATGTTATCTTGGTTAAAAGATAACGGAAATTGCATGCCCAAGTGGAAGGTCCAGGGGCAGGATTGTAATTTTCTGCTCAGAGCGAATGAGGCCGCCCGGCATGAGATGGAGAAAAAGGAGTCGTACGGCTAGAGACTTGTTTTTTCCAGATTATTTAAAACAGGTTTGAACGGGCATTGGGCATTATTGCCGCCCAAGAACTGCCGAGGAAGAGAGAGGAGAAGGGAGAGAAATTTTGAAATTCCTTCAATTCCCTTTGGCTTTACTGATTTGGAATGGATCCGGAGGGGAACCCAATGCCGAGGCAAGCTAGAAGGAACATCTCCGCGGCTGCGAGAATGAGGAGGAAGGAGCTTGTTCGGACGGAGAGGAAGTATGACTTCCTTACGCCTCCATCGGAGCTCTATCCGGGGAGAAGGGAGCATAAATCAACGAACCCTCGATCGGTTGGGGTAAGCATTCTCATTTTGCTCAAATCCGTCGATTTTGATTGAATTTTGAATGATTTAGGGCTTGACCCGAATTTTAGGAATTTTCTAGGATTTTTGAATGACTTTGAGACATTGATGAATAACCTATGAGGCTAAGAATATGCAATGTGCAATTTGTTTGACAAAAATAATGGGAATGACCCACTTTTTTCTCGCAAATAAAGTAAGAATGAAAAAATTGTCTAAAATGAGACGGAGTTCTTGCATGTACTAGAACTAGGTCAAAATTTTGAGAAAACATGATTTTGGAAGATGAAAAGGATTCATACATGCCATTTTTTGAAAGAATAATGCTTATGTGCAAAGAATTGTGAAAATTGTGATTTTGTGCTTTAGGAAAGCAATGAGACTTGACATGACGCGTTTCAAGTGATGAAAGACGCTTTTTTGATGCAAATGATGCTAGAAAAACTTTTATGAATGCTTTTCTTTTGAAAACATGTGCACATTTGTGAATATATGCATGCTTTTGAAAATGATGAATGATTGACACACTTCTTTATTGTGCTTGTCTACAGGAGAACAAGTCTAGAGGACCATCAGAGATAGCGGTCAGGCTTTGGCAGAGGATGCCGGATTTTGAGAAGAATGGGGTGAACCCCAAGAATTTGGTTAGGGCTACCGGCCTAGATTCATTTGTCGAGGCTATCGGCAGGGGGATCCACATCACCTTGAAGAGCAAGGGCTTGGTCCAGGCCCTTTCTGAGTTCTGGTGGGACAGCACCCATAGCTTCCATCTGAGCCGGGAGAGCCGACAGGACTCGCCGATTTCACAGCCTATTACCGGCCTACAGCTCATCTGAGGCTCGTGACTTGGAGAGACCACATTACACTCGAGGAGTTCCAGGCTTTGGTTGGGTTTGAGCCGATTCCCAAGGGGCCGGGTATGGAGACGCGGAACGCCGAGGTGGCGCTCGTACTTGCATGCGTAACTTTGTCGCTAATGATGTGATCGCCTGCCACTGCTGTAGAGCCTTCATATGGTTGATGCTATCACCACTATCTTTGCTAATTCCGGGACGCTGGCCATGACTTGCCTCCTCGACTCTCTGGAGGATGTGGATGGGATAGGGACGGTCTCGTGGGGCGAGGCCGGATTGGCGGAGTTGTACTTCTCGTTGGACATGTACAGTCGGAACAAAGCCGCTTCCATGGACCGCTTCTCATTTGCCCTTGAGGTAGTCTCCTTTCTTTCTCTTTCTCTTTTCTCTTTCCCTGTCTTGAGACTTTTATGAGAGAGAGAATGACCTTTTGATGTTTTTGAACATACAGGCCTGGTTCTGCGAGGTGATCGGGTTCTTCCCTTGGAACCAGCAGAGTGATATCACCATCTTCCCTGCTATGGTTCGCTGGAGGGGAGATGCGAGGGATAAATTCACGGGAAAGACCCGGATCACTTTTGATTATAAGATGGTGAGACCGATCATCAACAAGGACGGGCACGATGGAGTGGACTTCTACCCTTGGGGCAGGTATCCGGAGATTTTGCTGGGAGATGCCATTGAGGCGACTAGGCAGAGGAGGTGGCTCACTGGGCTGACATGTGATGTCATCTACTTGGGGGACCATTTCTCGAGGCAGCATGGCCATGTCCCTCCATTGGACGCCATTACTCCTCAGATCCTCCAAAGACGGATGCCGCAGCCTGTGGATTGGCCGTAGGATGAGATTACCAGTACCAAGCAGGCGTGGCCGCAGAGGAGTACTTCGACATGGACACCCCTACGCCGTGTTTGTGGAGCCGCCCGAGGACGCCACGTAAGCTAGTGAAGCCGGCGGTCACTCGTGGATACGGGGAGGATGAGCCTACCGACCCGCCGATCCCTCCCGCGCATCCGTCCTACGTGGTCCATGGAGTACCGAGGAGGATGAGGATCCCTGTCCCCGACACTAGGGAGCCCCAAGACACCTTGCCGCCCGACAAAGACTGTAAGTATACTTTTAGGGTCTTTCCTTTTTCAAATTTTCGCATTTTTCTCGCTTTTTGCAATTTTCTCGAGATTTTTCGAGATTTTTCTCTTCTTTTTCTCAGTTCCACTCGCACTTACGATAAGCTGGTCAAAGTGCACAGGGGCCGGAAGGACGTGTGCCGATCCCTTTGTCAAGAAGCCGGCTCGTGCTACCAAAGCGGCAACAAGCGTGCAGGAGCCAGGCGCAAAAGGAGGCACGTCGGGGCACAAGATCCTCTTCATCGGCCTCGAGTACTCTTCCAAAGGCCATGCCTCGGGCGGGGACCCAACGCCGACATTCGAGCAAACTGGCCGAGTACGGGCACGATAATGTCCATCTGTCTGACGTGAGCGACTGTGAGGACCCGATGAGGGAGGCTAGCATTTATGAGCCGAGCAAGTGAGGAGGAAGAAGAATCGGAGGCCTAGGAGGTCTCTAGAGTAGATTTGGAACAAGAACAAACAATGAACAATTTTTATGCACATTTTGTTTATTTTTTGCTTTATTTGGGCGCCGATGGGGCAGACATTGTATTTATGTTTTATTTGCTTTTCTAATTCATGCTTTTTCAATTTGCATATTATCTGAGCCTTGGGGCGATTTTTTGCTTGGAATCGGGCCGAAAATGGGCCAAAATGATTTATAATGGTGTATAAATGCTTGAATGGCTTCGGATATGTTTTTGTACAGTGTTTTGGTTGAAAAAGTGGGGTGAAAACTCCCTTGGGCAGCAACTTTGGTTGCCGCAGAATTTTTTTCTCGCAGAGGGCTAATGTAGCCGCGCGGATAGGTCTCTGGGCAAATGAAGCCGTGCGGCTCACGCTCTGTCTCGAACCGGTTATTTTCTGAATAAAAACAAGGCTTGGCCATTTCATTTCATTTTCAACATAGACCTGTCCCAATTGTTCCCAGAGCACATTTTGGACCTAAAAGCACCATCTTTGGTCATTTTGCAATGGAGAAGCCCGTCAGATTGCAAAGGGGGAAACGAGACCGTTTTCTGTCCGATCTTCAATCTTGGGTGAGACACAACTTCCAATCTCATAGGGGACATGCTTGATTCTTCCTTCAAGATCAAGTCTTTATGGCATTTGAGGGATCTCCCGCCCGATTGGGACCTTTGAGAGCCGCAAAGAAAGTTCTCGGGACGTCCGGAGACATGTTTACCGCTTTTCTTACAACGAGATCGTCCCGACGCATGAAGACTTCCGAGCCTTGATTGGGGGTCCCGAGATTGAGGCTATATCTATTCCGCTACTGATCGGAGACGTGCTTGCGACTGCAGTAAAGCTTGCATCTTTTCTCGCAGATTCCCTTGGGAGAGGCCGAGAGGATGATGATAGCCCTGATAGGATTGACCTTTCGATATCCCGGCGTTTGGGTCTCCGTATATGGCCGCGACCACGGTGGCTATGGATGCTTTCATTCTCTCGCATATTCTCTCGTCTGCTCACCGCCGAGTCCGTGGGATCTGGTCATAGTGGCCTCTTGGACATGGTTAGAGACTCGCAAGGCCGGGAAGGATATTGTCCCGCCGGTTTTGGGAGAGACATTCCATGGGATTGACAGATGGCTCGGGAGACCATTTCATGAGATCCGGGAGTCCGACCGTGTTGACCTTATGGCCGCAGGAGAGGCTTCGGGCTTTGCTGTGGGCTTTGCCGACTCAAGTCCTCGGGTGATTTCTGAGGGGTGCACCGAGGCAACAGACTGTGGTAGCCGAGCCGACGATGGCTAGGCTATCCACTTCGGACATCCGTTGGTGGATTCCTCATTGGAGGTTGCGACAGAGGATATTTCAGGAGTCTTATGTCGCGAGGGTTCCGTGATTCTCGCCGGTCATCCTTCTACATACCCCGCTTAGTATCCAGGCAGCTTTGGGGCTTTACAGAGCCATTGAGTGATTGGGAGGACATCCGACCATGGAGGTGGTGTCATGGAACATGAGGGATCCAAACAGCCTTCTCATTCTTCTCGAGGGCTTGGACATATGCCGCTTTCCCACCTGTGGCTATCTTCAGAGCAGAAGAGCACCATCTTGACCACCGTCTACTTGGACCGGTACGAGAGGGAGACGGGAGCGACTCAGTCATCTTGGAGGAGAGACGTCGAGCTTTATCGGGAGCCGATCACGACTCGAGTAGGACTTTGAGGGAGACCGAGGCTAAGGCGAGTCGCCATAACCGCCAGGTGACTTGGTCGTGGATATGGAGGCTCGGTGACAAGAGGTTGTCCGAGGTCGCTCCTTCGACCGAGGCTCGAGGGAGGAGGTGCGGACTCGTGCTCTGACAGAGAGAGCACTTATTGACACGGGTTTGGTAGAGGCTCCAAAGTGAGGATACCGGAGGTCGGAATGAGGGATACCGACATCATAGACAAAAAGAGGAAGAAGACTCGACGGGGCCGAGGAAAAGGGAAGAAGACCAAAGAAGACTCAAATAATGACGACCGACGATCTTTTCTTAGGATTCCCTTATTGCCATTTTGCAAACACATTAGTTTATTTAGGCATTTTATTGTATTTTAGATCTTTGTAGCAGGTTAGCAGAGTCAAGAGGTAGACCGTGCTTGAACTCATCAAGAAGTTTTTAACTTGTAATGAACAAGAAATATTATCTTAGAAATTAGTCAAGACACATTTCATGGAAATTCAAATGTCTTTTTTTTTATTGATTAGGACACATTTCATGGAAACTTAATCGTCCTTTTTATTGTTTAGACCGAACCATATATGGCTGTCTACGTTCCCTTTTACAAGAAAGACTAAGGGGCTCAGTCTTCGTAGTTCATTCTCGTGAACTAATTTTTTCATGTGCACTCGTTTTTTGCCTAGACCGCCCTTTTTGGGGTTTTCACTTAGCCGGGCATTACTCTTTTTGCACTAAGATTTTTTTCTTTTTTTTTTTTTTTTTTTTTTTTTTTTTATGTGCAACCCCGTCTTTTGCCTAGACCGCCCTTTTTGGGGTTTTCAAATTTAGCCGGGTATTACTCTTTTTGCACCTTTTTTTTATAATTTTTTTTATTATATATTTTTTTTTTTAGACATAGTATCTTTTGAGCTTATCACCGCTGACCGGGTGGACAAAGGGATTGCCGTCCGTGTCCGCAAGCTTCATGGCTCCTCCCGATAGTATCTTCTCGCACCACATAAGGGCCGATCCAAACGGGTTCCCATTTTCCTGTGGGGTTGTCTCGGTAGGGGGCTTCACTTTCAACACTAAGTCACCCTCTTTGATGTCTCCGGCCTCGACCTTTTATCAAACGCTCCGCCATTCGCCTCGGTAGGCTCGGGTGTGTTCCATGGCTTTTAGCCTTCTCTCGTCAAGGTGGCTAACTCATCATGCCGGCCGCAACCATTCCACTTCATTGACACTGTTTTCCAGAGGACCCTTAATGACGGGATTTCCAACTCCACCGGCAACACCGCTTCCATCCCGTAGGTTAAGGCAAAAGGAGTTTCTCCCGTAGCCGTTCCGACGCACGCTCAGAGCCCTGCAGAGTGCCAAGTGCCTTTTTCGGGCCAATCACGACCACGGGTGGCCATCTTCCTGATGATCCGTTCGAGCGTCTTATTAGCAGCCTTCCACGGCTCCATTAGTCTCGAGGTCCGTACGGAGACGACTTGTGGCGAGTGATTCGAATTCTCGACAAAGAACCTATCGCAGCCCCTTCAAAGTGCGACCCATTATCGGAAATGATCTCGCTGGGCACCCCATATCTCGCACATTATGTTTTCTTTGATGAATTGGGCCACTTTTCTCGAAGTGAGGACCTTGTAAGACTTGGCCTCTACCCACTGGGTGAAGTAGTCGATGGCTACTAGCACAAATTCATGCCCATTGCTTCTCGCCGGCTATTTTCCCTATCACGTCAATACCCCAAGTTGCAAACGGCCAAGGAGTCGTCATGCAAGACAGTCATGAGGCGGGAGATGGTTGAGGTTGGCAAACCGCCGGCACTTGTCGCATGCTCTGACGTGCCGGACACACCGCTTCCATGGAAATCCAAGAGTAACCCATTCTCGAGGATCACTTGCATCGTGGCTCGCATTCATATGAGGACCGCAGTGGACCATTGTGGACTTCACCATCAACTCTTTGGCTTTTTCTTGAGTAACGCACAAGAGGAGTGGTCCTTGGTATCGCTTCTTGTACAAGGTTGCCTCCTAGAATGACATAATGGGAGGCCAACCTTTTCGTAGCTTGCAAGCTCTTGGCTCGACTCCTTCTTTCGGTCTACCTTCTTTGTCTCTCGAAAGCCGACTCTCCATCTTTGAGGAACCGGTAAATTTGATTGTACCAGTGGTTCCTTTATAGGCTCGGTCCTGTGTCTACTTCACAAATGTAAGGTCAGCTTCTCTTCTACCCACTCGGAAGGGTTTTATGGCTTTTCCTGGGATCTCTACCAATGAGGCTAGAGTAGCTAATGATCTCGCGAACTGTTTCTTTTCCCTTGGCAAGTAGTGGAAGGTCACTTCTCCGAACCGTCCAAATAACTCCTCCATATGGGCATGATACCGCCGCAGTTGTGGTCCACAGCCTTCCATTTGTTTGGAAACCCGGTTGATGATCGTGGCCGAGTCTCCGTAAACTTCTAGCTCCTTGACATTCCTTTCTAAGGCAGCCTTCCAAACCAAAGAATGCAAAGCTTCGTACTGCAACATTGTTCGTGGCGTGGAAGTTCAACTTGAGGGCTATGGGTGTATGCTCATCTTTCGGATCGACCAAGAGCATCCCGATACCGTTTCCTCTTTTGTTAGCGGCTCCGTCAAAGAACAACCGCCATCGGTTTTCGTGTTCGACCGCAAAGATCCCTTCATCCGGGAATTGGGGTTCGTGCCCTCTCGTCTTCATTACTCGGGAAAGTTTGCCAGGTGGTCTCGACAATGCTTGACCCTCGATAGCCTTTCTCGGTCACATAGTTGATGTCGTACTCGCTAAGAAGAAGGACCACTTTGCTAGACGCATCGAGAGGGAAGGCTTATCAAAGATGTACTTGATGGGGTCCATTTTTGAGACCAAATTCACAGGTGGGCTTCGTATATAATGCTTCAACTTGCCGACTACCTGCACTCTCCCGCATGTGTCTTTTCACATGCCGAGTAATTGAGCTCACTTCCCGCAGCCTTCCGCCGACAAAGTAAATGGCGTTCTCTATCCGAGAGTCTTTCTTTTCCCGAGCAAGCATAGCCCCAATTGTCGTATCAAGGATGGTGAGATAGAGCGTAAGAGGTTTCGTCTATGTGGGGGCATAGCATCGAGGGTGTACCAAGTATGCCTTGATCCGTCAAAAGCATCCCGGCATTCTTCGGTCCATTCTCGTGTCTACGTTCTTCTTCATGAGCTTGAAGATGGGCTCGCACATAGTGGTCAACCGGTTGACGAAACGGCCGATGTACCGCAGCTTTTCCCATAAAGCTCTTGACTTCTCGTCCGGGTCCGAGGTGGCCTCATATCCATAATGGCTTTGATCTTGGGGGTCGCTTCGATACCTCGCTCCGTGACCATATACCCAAGCACTTTTCCCCTTGTCACTCCGAAGGTGCATTTAGCAGGTTTAGTCTCATGGAATGTTGTCTCGCCTCTCAAAGAACTTCCGCAGTCAACAAAGTGCCGCCCGTCCTCGCCTTTGGAGTGGATTATCATGTCGTCTACGTAGACCTCAATCTCCTTGTGAATCATGTCATGAAAAAGCGCGGTCGCCGCCCTTTCGTAAGTAGCCCCTGCGTTCTTAAGCCCAAATGGCATCACCGTATAACAAGAAGTTCTCTACGGCGTGGTGAAGGCCGTCTTTTCTTGGTCTTCCTCGCCATCTTGATCTCGGTTGTATCCCGCAAAGCCATCAACGAAGGATTTGACTTCGTAGTTGGCAAAGTGGAGTCTACCAGATGTCTATGTTTGGCAAAGGGTAATCGTCCTTGGGCCGGCCTTGTTTAGATCTCTAAATCCACACAAAGAGCCGCACCTTTCCATTGGCCTTAGTGACGGTCACAATATTGGACAACCATGTCGGATATTCGATGACTCGATGAATCCTACCCGCAAAGAGCTTCTCAATTTCTTCTTTGACCTCAGAGACCATTCTCGCTTGATCTTTCTCGCTCGCTTTACCGGTTTAGCATCTCGGTGCTAGAGGGATTCTCGTGCTCTACTATCGAACCTGTCTAGCCCCGCATATCCCTCGTATGACCATGCAAACACGTCGACGTATTCCCCGAGCGCATCGATCGCCCGTCCTGCTCAACCCCCCGGAAGAAGTTTCCGATCTATGTCTCTTTAGGTTCCTCGACAGCACCCAAGTTCACACTTGTCAAAACCTCCTCGGCAGCTGGGCCCGGTTTTCCTCTTTTTCCGAAACCCGCTTAAAGATTTCTTTAATGTATTGTTCATTTAGTGTGTTTGCATCTTGTTCAAATGATTCATTATTAACTCGTTGTTAAGTTTTGAGTTAATTTATCATTTGTTAAGTTGGCAATAAGAGGATACTCGTAAAGATCTCGTCATTTCATTCAAAATAAGGGGAAAGATGACATCGATTACATTTTGATAATCCTCAGCGTGAGGCCTTCGGATGACTCGCAGGACTGGAATTCAAAGATTCCCGACTCGACCGAATGTACGCTACCGACTCGGGACCCTACACTACTTATTGACTCGAGGGTGACTTGACAAAGGTTGGACCGGATCTCACTCCTTCTTGCCGTTGCCCCGGGAGTAGCAGCCTTGTCGCCGTTCTTATCCCGTGGATCATAATTGCCTTTGTTGACACCATTTCCATGGGGAATACTTGACTATTCCGCGGAATCTCCTTTCGAACTTGACTTTATCTCGTCAAGCACTGGGCAAGAGGGACCATGTGCTTTCGGCATCCGATATACAAGCCTTTCTTCATCCCAAAAGTCTTCCGGCCGATTCACTCTTCTTTTCCACCTTTTCCCAAACAGGGCCGGACCGATCCTCTGAGTGGTAAGAGCCATTACAAATACATTATGCTCATCATGGGTGATGAAGGGTTCTCAAGAAACTTTCATTAACATGGCTTGTTTCACTTCAAACTCGCAATCCTCATAAGTGAGCCTTTCTTCGTAATCTTGACCATGGTTACCGGTTCGATGTCATAGAAAAGAGGCCGAGCTCGACGACATTAACAAAATCAGCTCCGACTATGGGCCCAAACCGTCCTTCCATGGCGGCGGCGTTAATCAAATCTTTCCACTTTCCTTGTAATTCAAAGATAAGGAACATTGAACTTCGTAATGTCTATGATCTCTCGGATTTCCAAAGTTGGATCGCATTTGTCTCCCGAACTCAATCATGTTGACCTCGATTGTTAGCCGGAAGAGGGTTCTTGACCACATTAGGACCCCGAGGTGGTTCCAACTTGCCTTCTTCAATTAGGCGAGAGATCGTGAGTTTCAAGTAGGTGCAATCATTGGTGTTATGCCCATGATATTTGTGGAAGCGGCAATGTTTGGTTTCGTCCATTCTCGACATTAGGGTTTCGGGTTTCCAGCTTTCCAAAGGTCTCGATGAGTCCTTCGGCTACCAAACCGTCAAAGACCTTCTCCAAAGGGCATTCCAAAATCTTCTCGCGGTATAGAAACGAGGTCTCGGTTTCGCAACTACTTGGCTTGAATTGGTCCCACTTTCTCATTCTCGATGTAATTGACAAATACGACCGTTTCTTTTCCCTTTATAGTGACAAATGAGGCGTTTGACACCGGCGCTTTGTAGCGATAAGAGCTGGCCGATCCCGTGGCCGGGGCCATGTTGAAGGCATTTTCAAACTTGGTACCAAAGCATTTACCATTGCTCGAAGGTCGATAATAGTAATTGCCAATTTGGACCCTTAGTTGAGGCTTCGAGGCAGGATTGAAAGATCTCCATCTCTGTTCCTCTTCATTCAATGGGGTCATCATTTCACTAAGCTTCCAGCCCATCTCTTGTAAAATTCACTCACCGGCTCGTCTCCGGGCGCCGTAGCGTGCCTTGTAGGTCATTCCCGCTGGTTTCCCAATTTAAATTGGCCTTATACTTTTCCAGAAAGGCTTCCTTAATTTGGTCCTGTGTGGCTCGGGCTTCGGGTTTTACGTGCAGAACCATCTAAGAGCCGAACCCTTTAATGACAACCGAAAATGGTCGGCCATTTGCCGATGTGTACACCCCTTGGCTCTCATGGCAAGAAGGTAACTTTCAATATGAGTCCGGGACAATCGCTGCCGTTGAACTTTTCAATCTCTCGCATCCGGAATTTTGGAGGAAGAGGGACAATCTTGCTAGGATCGCAATCCGATATGCCGCCTTTTTGGGATTCAGCTTCTCCGAACCTCTCTTGCATTGACTTAACTTGTTCCATCAACCAAGTCATGTCGGGGTCGGGGACGGTTTCGACTCGCTGTGCTTGTCGATTTGAGTGGCAGGATCGTGGGTGGCACAGGGTAGCCGGTACCATGGCTTGGGAGTCTTTAGAAGGGAAATAGGTATAAACTTGGCCTGGTCCTGTTTCCCGAGGCCGACTGTGAGGCATAGGAATTAGGCTCATAGTTGCAGTAAGTAGGAAAAAGGAGCATCGTGGGATCCTATTGGCAAGGTTGGGGGTGGAAGATCCGCTGTGGCTAAGGTGAGCCGAAAAGGTCACTTGATTGATTCTCGAGGCCCGGAAGTTGTCTCGGGACGGCCCATATCGGGAGAGGGAGCGAATCCCATGTGGTAATGCAGAGGCCGCGTTACAGAATAGCCGTGGCGTTTGTTCTCTCGTTGGTAGGGAACAAAGCCGGGTCTTATCTCGAGGAGGAGAGGGTGTCGGGACCCTAATGGCTTGGGATACCTAAAAGGCCGAAAAGGGACAGCTTTTTGGCAAAGGCTCATATGTGGGTGGAGGAGGGCACCGGTTATAGGCTAGTAGGGGCCGAGATGGTTACTCGGAGTTTCATCTTCTACCATAACCAAGGAACCATTGGGCTCTACCACTATCTCGGACTCCCATGACGGCGTAGCGCATCAATGAGCATGGCCTCGCTGTTCCTCATGGGCCTTACGACTATTTTCCAAGGCTAAGGCTAGCTCTTCTTCCCTAGTCATCTCGGTTACCCAAACCAAGGCCGTTCTCCGTCGAATCGGACATTCTCGACTCTCCGGATCGACCAAACCGAGGATTCTCGCGAACCTGTCCGAGAATTCTCGCGCTAACAAGTCGCCGACCCGTGTTCTCACCCACTTCTTTCTCGCCGCGGAAAGGGATAGGAAAGGTTTAGACTGGGTAGGTGTTTAGTCCGAAGGCCTGTGCAATATGCAAATTAGAATCTTCCAGCTTACTTAAAATGTTGTCTTTTATTAATATCTATTTGGTTGGAAAAGGGGATTTGCCCTTCTTTTTCGTAACTACACTAGATCATGGATCGCCGGGTTCCGTCACTACGTCTATAAGCCCCTCGTATTCCACCCGTATTTCGACCTCCCAGGTGGATAGCCCCGGCGAGGGTCCTATAGGCACGCGGATCCCACCGACCGAGAGTAAAGAACGCTCCTAACGGGTCTAGCGGGTCATAGGAACTTTCAACGCACGAGCGATGCGGATTATAGTCAAGGCAATACCGGAAAGTCTCATCTTTCGCCTTGATAGGATTTTGCGTAATTTCGCTTGAGCGAATGACGTTGACTTTCGGTAATGTCCGAGAAGATAATAGGCATGGGTCGGGCGGCAAAAGCCGGATGACACAAAGGTCACATTGAACTTCGTTGCATACGCCGGCGTGAGTTAGAATCGAAGTCAATGCCAGTCAAGATCTTGCCAAGTTTTCCTTGTCGGAATTTTAGCAGAGCTTCGCTGAGCGAAAGATCTTTTGATTTGTTGGCACAGACTCGGTCTTGACTCTTACGCATTCCGTGCGTGTCAAGGTCAATAGTCAATGTCGGAGTTGAGATCTCGCCAATTTTTCCTTGTCGGAATTTTGCGTAGTTCTTCTTCCGTTATGAACTAAGGCTTGACCTTTACGAGGGTATGCAACTGGGCTATATGACACGGACTAGACCAAAAACCAACCAAAAGTCACGGTTTTTTGAAACGTGTGACACGGACTGTGCATTGGTCGACACCGGCCGCCATGGGAGGTTGGGATGATTCCGTGCGCGCCCGGAGCATCGTAAGGCCGTCCGTGGATCGCACTGGAACCACCCTCGGGTTTGAAGGACGTGCGTGCAAAAGTGTACAGGATATATCAAGTGCGCGTAGTGTGCGGTCTCCTAAAAATGTTCCTTTTTGAGTTAAAACAGAGATTTTCATAAATGTGTTTTAAAGGAATGATTTTCGGGACGGGGAGAATGCAACACATAAGCACGTAAATTTTCTCGGGAGCCCTGGCCACCATGGAGCCGAGTAGCCCCAAGCCGCTAGGACTCGCTGCATTAGCCATGATTTTTCCTGGTGGAATTGCCACTGAGGTCGCCCGGTCAGAATCCAATGAGGATTGAGCCGTACGACTGCATGGATCAATTTTCCAGGTTCCACTCCTTTTGCTATTTTTCGGGTTGTTTCCTGTTCAAAGTATGCACAAATTCCAAGATGCAAATGATGCAATGCATGGTAAAGAAAGCAAGCATGATTAATGAAATCGGCGATGGGAGTCTAACCCGCTCAAAGGGAAAACCTTTCTTTTATTTTTTTTCAAATTTTTTTTTCGAAAAGGGATACTGGTACGTGGATTGTTAAACCACCGGTTATCCCAACTCCCACGTCAGGGAGTGTACAGGAAGGGTAAGTGGTTTCCACCTATATACCGAGTATCGATTTTTTTTTTTGTTTTGAAAATAAAAGCTTTTCTCCTTTGGGATTTCCCCAGCGGAGTCGCCAAACTGTGAATGTGTGCCCAAATTTTGTTTTTGTTGGATTCACGCGAGTTTGAAGACATCCGGTTTAATTTGAAAAACGGAGTCGCCACGCCATTTTGATTACCTCAAAATTTTGAAAAAGAGGTTTTATAGGTTCGGAGGTTAAGTTACCCCTTGGGAAGAACGTTTGGCGTTCACCCAAGGTGCCTTGCCGGAGCAAGTCTCCCATGATTTCATTAATCGTGCTTGCTTGCGTGCTTTCTTGTGTGCATGTGTTTGAAAATAAGGAGGGAATGTCCCAAGTCGTCTTCCGGACGTACAAACCATTTGTTGGTTGTCGCTCGGGATTCCTTGGAATTTATGTATTCGGGATTATGATCCCGCCCTCATCTTGTGACTTGTGATCATCGCATTTTAACCTCGGGACCCTCGGGACTTGCGTGATCGAGAGAATGACTCTCTTTATGGTCAAAGATGAGGTTCTTTAGAAAAGGAAGGTCCTTAGCCCATCAATCCTACGCTTTAAGACGCTCGAGCTCGTATAGATGCTTCATACTCTTTCTTAAGCGATAATCGGAGATATAGGGTTCAAGGTGTCCCTTTCTAAAGAGATTATGGAACCTTTAATGGAAGGAACGATGTAAAGATAGGATCTTTTACACCGGTCCGTTCCTAGGTTGCTAATGGGGGAATGGGGGAAATGTATGTAAAAATGACACTTTAATGAAAAGATGACATTTTTGGGTTGCAAATGATGCACTTAGTTTAAAGAAATGATCTTTATTGCAAATGATGCATAAAGATTTGATTTTTATGCAAATGATGCATTTTTGTTGAAGAAATTGGCATTCATTATGCAAATGATGCATAAAGATTGCATTTTGAAAAGCATATGATGCTAGTTTATGGTAAAGACATGGTCTTTAAAGCAAATGATGCTTGGAAAGATGATTTTGGATGCAAATGATGCATTTTGATTGAAAAGATTTGATTTTTATATGCAAATGATGCATAAAGATGACATTTTTATTTGAAAATGGGGGTTTTAGGTGCAAAGGATGAACCTTTATGGGAAAAGACTACATTTTTATGACGAATGATGTCTAATGCATGCAAAGGGGAAGGGGGAATATGAAGATATGCTCTTTAATCTACCAAGTCCCAAGCAATATAAAAGTAATGCAATGAGCAATTTATAAAGCAATTAGGATGCGAGGTTAAGGAGTGCGAGGTTACCAATGGCTTCCTTCTTCTTTGTCGGGCGGAGATAGGAGGAGAGGTTGGTCTTGGATCTTCAAGGAGGAGGGAGGGAGCTTCTTGGCCTTCTTCTTCACCTTCTTGGATCTTCCAGCAGTGTTCTTCACGTCTTTGGAGTGTTTGTGGGTGATTTGTGTGTTGATTGTTGATTCTTGATGGGTAGAGGAGGGCTCTATTTATAGGCAGTCTGGATAAGGCTAATGAAGCCGTGCGGCTAAGAGCAGCGAGCTAATGCAGCCGTGCGGCATTATCCACAATGACTCAGCATTCTAGAACCATGCAAGGTGGCAAATTCTAGAACCTTCCCTCCTAATTAAGAAAAACGTGTTTCTTAATTAGGAAGGATTCCCTTCAGCCCTTATTTAATTAAAAACAGTTCCGGAATGTTTTCGGAACTCTAGGAAGGTCTGGGGAATTACCGGAAAACTTACCGAACTTGCCGGGAAATTTAACCGGAAGGCATGAGCCAGATTTGGGTACTTACACCCGCCTAGGTCCCGACTAATCCCGACTAGTCTCCGACTAGTCCCCGCCTAGGCTCTAGCCCCGGCTCCGCCGCCTAGCATCCGCCTAGCGCTTTTTAGAACCTTGCCCTTTGGCAAATCGGAAAATTTCGTAAATGGTCATTTTCACCATGAAAACGACCTCCGTTCAAGCTATATTTTTGGTGGGCGGATCCTTTCAAATGTTCTATTGGATTGGTTGAAAAAAGGAGGGTATTTGGCTACTAGTGCCCGGGAGCCCAAAAATGCGTGTACCCTTTGGTGAATCGGGAAATTTCGTAAATGGTAATTTTCACCATGAAAACGACCTCCGTTTGAGTCAAATTTTTGGTAGGCGGATCCTTTCAAATGTTCTATTGGATTGGTGTTAAAAAGAGGGTATTTGGCTACTAGTACTCGGGAGCCCAAAAATGCGTGTACTACCCCCTATGGGGAATCGGGAAATTTCGTAAATGGTGATTTTTACCATGAAAACGACCTTTGTTTGAGCCAAATTTTTGGTGGGCGGATCCTTTCAAATGTTTTATTGGATTGGTTGAAAAAAGGATGGTATTTGGCTACTAGTGCCCAAGAGCCCAAAATGGTCATTTCACCATGAAAACGACCTCCGTTTGAGCCAAATTTTTGGTGGGCTTATCCTTTCAAATGTTCTATTGGATTGGATGAAAAAAGGATGGTATTCGCCTACTAGTGCCCGAGAGCCCAAAAATGGTCATTTCACCATGAAAACGACCTCCGTTTGAGCCAAATTTTTGGTGGGCGGATCATTTCAAGTGTTCTATTGGATTGGTTAAAAAAAGGAGGTAATATGGCTACTAGTACCTAGGATCCCAAAAATGTGTGTGCTACCCCCTTTAGGAAATCGGGAAATTTCAAAAATGGTGATTTTCACCATGAAAACGACCTCCATTTGAGCCAAATTTTTGGTGGGCGGATCCTTTCAAATGTTTTATTGAATTGGTTGAAAAAGTAGGATATTTGGCTAGTAGTGCCCGGGAGCCCAAAAATGCGTGTACTACCCCCTTTTGGGAATCGGGAAATATCGTAAATGGTCATTTTCATCATGAAAACGACCTCCGTTTGAGCCAAATTTTTGGTGGGCGGATCCTTTCAAATGTTATATGGGACTGGTTGAAAAAGGGAGGGTATTTGGCTACTAGTGCCCGGGAGCCCAAAAATGCGTGAGCTACCCCCTTTGGGGAATCGGGAAATTTCTTAAATGGTGATTTTCACCATGAAAACGACCTCCGTTTCAGCCAAATTTTTGGTGGGCGGATCGTTTCAAATGTTCTATTGGATTTGTTGAAAAAAGGAGGGTATTTGGCTACGAGTGCCCGGGAGCCCAAAAATGTGCCTTTGGGGAATCGAGAAATTTCGTAAATGGTGATTTTCACCATGAAAATGACCTCCGTTTGAGCCAAATTTTTGGTGGGCTTATCCTTTCAAATGTTCTATTGGATTGGATGAAAAAAGGATGGCATTTGGCTATTAGTGCCCGAGACCACAAAAATGGTCATTTCACCATGAAAACGACCTCCGTTTGAGCCAAATTTTTGTGGGCGGATCATTTCAAATGTTCTGTTGGATTGGTTGAAAAAAGGAGGTAATTTGGCTACTAGTGCCCGGGAGCCCAAAAATGCGTGTGCTACCCCTTTGGGGAATCGGGAAATTTCGAAAATGGTCATTTTCACCATGAAAACGACCTCCGTTTGAGCCAAATTTTTGGTGGGCGGATCTTTTTAAATGTTTTATTGGATTGGTTGAAAAAAGGAGGGTATTTGGCTACGAGTGCCCGGGAGCCTAAAAATGCGTGAACTACCCCCTTTGGCGAATCGGGAATTTTCGTAAATGGTGATTTTCACCATAAAAACGACCTCCGTTTGAGCCAAATTTTTGGTGCGCGGATCCTCTCAAATGTTATATTGGATTTGTTGAAAAAAAGAAGGTATTTGGCTACTAGTGACATGGAGCCCAAAAATGCGTGAGCTACCCCCTTTAGGGAATTGGGAAATTTCGTAAATGGTGATTTTCACCAAGAAAACCACCTCCGTTTGAGCCAAATTTTTGGTGGACAGATCCTTTCAAATGTTCTTTTGGATTGGTTGAAAAAAGGAGGGTATTTGGCTACTAGTGCCCGGGAGCCCAAAAATGCGTGTGCTACCCCCTTTGGGGAATCGAGAAATTTCGTAAATGGTGATTTTCACCATGAAAACAACTTTCGTTTGACCCAAATTTTTGGTGGGCTGATCCTTTCAAATGTTCTATTAGATTGGATGAAAAAAGGATGGTATTTGGCTACTAGTGCCCGAGAGCCCAAAAATGGTTATTTCACCATGAAAACGACTTCTGTTTGAGCCAAATTTTTGGTGGGCGGATCATTTCAAATGTTCTGTTGGATTGGTTGAAAAAATGAAGGAATTTAGCTAATAGTGCCCGAGAGCCAAAAAATGCGTGTGCTACCCCCTTTGGGGAATCGGGAAATTTCAAAAATGGTGATTTTCACCATGAAAACGACCTCCGTTTGAGCCAAAAAATTTTTGGGTGGATCCTTTCAAATGTTATATAGGATTGGTTGAAAAAGAAGGGTATTCGGCAACTATTTCCTGGGAACCCAAAAATGCGTGAGCTACCCCCTTTGGGGAATCGGGAAATTTCGTAAATGGTGATTTTCACCAAGAAAACGTCCTCCGTTTGAACCAAATTTTTGGTGGACGGATCCTTTCAAATGTTTTATTGGATTGGTTGAAAAAAGGAGGGTATTTGGCTACGAGTGCCCGGGAGCCTAAAAATGCGTGTACTACCCCTTTGGCGAATCGGGAAATTTCGTAAATGGTGATTTTCACCATGAAAACGATCTCCGTTTCAGCCAAATTTTTGGTGGGTGGATCCTTTCAAATGTTATATAGGATTGATTGAAATAAGGAGGGTATTTGGCTACAAGTACCCGGGAGCCCAAAAATGCGTGAGCTACCCTCTTTGTGGAATCGGAAAATTTAGTAAATGGTGTTTTTCACCATGAAAACGACCTCCGTTTGAGCCTAATTTTTGGTGGACGGATCCTTTCAAATGTTCTATTGGATTGGTTGAAAAAAGGAGGGTATTAGGCTACTAGTGCCCGGGAGCCCAAAAATGCGTGTACTACCCCCTTTAGGGAATCGAAAAATTTCATAAATGGTCATTTTCACCATGAAAATGACCTCCGTTTGAGCCAAATTTTTGGTGGGCGGATCCTATCAAATGTTCTATTGGATTTATTGAAAAAAGGAGGGTATTTATCTACGAGTGCCCGGGAGCCCAAAAATGTGTGTACTACCCCCTTTGGGGAATCGAGAAATTTCGTAAATGGTGATTTCACCATGAAAACGACCTCCATTTGAGCCAAATTTTTGGTGGGCTTATCCTTTCAAATGTTCTGTTGGATTGGATGAAAAAAGGATGGTATTTGGCTATTAGTGCCCGAGAGCACAAAAATGGTCATTTCACCATGAAAACGACCTCCGTTTGAGCCAAATTTTTTGTGGGCGGATCGTTTCAAATTTTTGGTGGGCGGATCATTTCAAATGGTCTGTTTGATCCAAATTTTTGGTGGGCGGATCATTTCAAATTTTTGGTGGACGGATCCTTTCAAATGTTCTTTTGGATTGGTTGAAAAATGGAGGGTATTTGGCTACTAGTGCCCGGGAGCCCAAAAATGCGTGTGCTACCCTCTTTGGGGAATTGGGAAATTTCGAAAATGGTTATTTTCACCATAAAAACGATCTCCGTTTGAGCCAAATTTATGGTGGGCGGATCCTTTCAAATGTTTTATTGGATTGGTTGAAAAAAGGAGGGTATTTGGCTACTAGTGCCCGGGAGCCCAAAAATGCCTTTACTACCCCCTTTGGGGAATCGGGAAATATCGTAAATGGTCATTTTCACCATGAAAACGACCTACGTTTGAGCCAAATTTTTGGTGGGCGGATCATTTCAAATGTTCCATTGGATTGGTTGAAAAAAGGAGGGTATTTGGCTACGAGTGCCCGGGAGCCTAAAAATGCATGTACTACCCCCTTTGGGGAATCGAGAAATTTCGTAAATGGTGATTTTCACCATGAAAACGACCTCCATTTGAGCCAAATTTTTGGTGGACGGATCCTTTCAAATGTTCTATTGGATTGGTTGAAAAAAGGAGGGTATTTGGCTACTAGTGCCCGGGAGCCCAAAAATGCGTGTGCTACCCCCTTTGGGGAATCGAGAAATTTCGTAAATGGTGATTTTTACCATGAAAACGACCTCCGTTTGAGCCAAATTTTAGGTGGGCTTATCCTTTCAAATGTTCTGTTGGATTGGATGAAAAAATGATGGTATTTGGCTACTAGTGCCCGAGAGCCCAAAAATGGTCATTTCACCATGAAAACGACCTCTGTTAGAGCCAAATTTTTGATGGGCGGATCATTTCAAATGTTCTATTGGATTTGTTGAAAAAATGAAGAAATTTGGATACTAGTGCCCGGGAGCCCAAAAATGCGTGTGCTACCCCCTTTGGAGAATCGGGAAATTTCGTAAATGGTGATTTTCTCCATGAAAACGACCTCCGTTTGAGGCAAATTTTTGATGGGCGGATCCTTAAAAATGTTCTATTGGATTGGTTGAAAAAAGGAGGGTATTTGGCTACGAGTGCCCGGGAGCCTAAAAATGCGTGTACTACCCCTTTGGCGAATCGGAAAATTTCTTAAATGGGGATTTTCACCATTAAAACGATCTCCGTTTGAGCCAAATTTTTGGTGGGCGGATCCTTTCAAATGTTATATAGGATTGGTTGAAAAAAGGAGGATATTTGGCTACAAGTGCTCAGGAGCCCAAAAATGCGTGAGCTACCCCCTTTGGGGAATCGGGAAATTTCGTAAATGGTAATTTTCACCATGAAAACGACCTCCGTTTGAGCCTAATTTTTGGTGGATGGATCCTTTCAAATGTTCTATTGGATTGGTTGAAAAAAGGAGGGTAATAGGCTACTAGTGCCCGGGAGCCCAAAAATGTGTGTACTTACCCCCTTTAGGGAATCGGGAAATTTCGTAAATGGTCATTTTCACCATAAAAATGACCTCCGTTTGAGTCAAATTTTTGGTGGGCGGATCGTTTCAAATGTTCTATTGGATTTGTTGAAAAAATGAGGGTATTTGGCTACGAGTGCCCGGGAGCCCAAAAATGTGTGTATTACCTCCTTTGGGGAATCGGGAAATTTCGTAAATGGTGATTTTCTCCATGAAAACGACCTCCGTTTGAGCCAAATTTTTGGTGGGCTTATCCTTTCAAATGTTCTATTGGATTGGATGAAAAAAGAATGATATTTGGCTACTAGTGCCCGAGAGCCCAAAAATGGTCATTTTACTATGAAAACGACCTCTTGTTGAGCCAAATTTATGGTGGGCGGATCATTTTAAATGTTCTGTTGGATTGGTTGAAAAAATGTAGGAATTTAGCTACCTCCGTTTGGTGGTAGCCAAATTTTCTGTTGGATTGGTTGAAAAAAATGTAGGAATTTGGTGGGCGGGAAATTTCGTAAATGGTGATTTTCACCATGAAAACGAACTCCGTTTGAGCCAAATTTTTGATAGGCGGATCCTTTCAAATGTTCTATTGGATTGGTTGAAAAAAGGATCGTATTTGGCTACGAGTGCCCGGGAGCCTAAAAATGTGTGTACTACCCCCTTTGGCAAATCGGGAAATTTCATAAATGGTGATTTTCACCATGAAAACGACCTCCGTTTGAGCCAAATTTTTGGTGGGCGGATCCTTTCAAATGTTATATAGGATTGGTTGAAAAAAGGAGGGTATTTGGCAACTATTTCCCAGGAGCCCAAAAATGCGTGAGCTACCCCCTTTGGGGAATCGGGAAATTTCATAAATGGTGATTTTCACCATGAAAACGACCTCCGTTTGAGCCAATTTTTTTGTGGACGGATCCTTTCAAATGTTTTATTTGATTTTTTATGTAGGTTGAAGCTTCCTCTAAAGGTTCAAATTATCTGCTTAATTTTTGGGCTTAAAATACATTTACCCCCCTCAAATATATTCTGAATCCCACTTTCCACCCTAGCACGAAATTTGTGTATAAGTGGTATCCCATGTTAAAATTATCCCACTTTTCCTCCCGAATCCTAACGGACGTTAGAATTCATGGTGAAAACGACCTCTGTTTGAGCCAAATTTTTGGTGGGCGTATCCTTTCAAATGCTATATTGGATTGGTTGAAAAAAGGAGGATATTTGGCTACTAGTGCCCGGGAGCCCAAAACTGCGTGTACTACCCCCTTTTGGGAATCGGGAAATTTCGTAAATTTTCATTTTCACCATGAAAACCTCCGTTTGAGCCAAATTTTTGGTGGGCGGATCCTTTCAAATGTTCTATTGGATTGGTTGATAAAAGGAGGGTATTTGGCTACTAGTGCCCGGGAGCATAAAAATGTGTGTACTACCCCCTTTGGCAAAGTTCTAAAAGACCCCGTCTAAGGGCGCCTAGGCCCCGCCTAGGCGCTAGGCCCCTCTCCAACGCCTAGTTCTATGCCCCGCCTAGGTCCCGACTAATCCCGACTAGTCTCCGACTAGTCCCCGCCTAGGCTCTAGCCCCGGCTCCGCCGCCTAGCATCCGCCTAGCGCTTTTTAGAACCTTGCCCTTTGGCAAATCGGAAAATTTCGTAAATGGTCATTTTCACCATGAAAACGACCTCCGTTCAAGCTATATTTTTGGTGGGCGGATCCTTTCAAATGTTCTATTGGATTGGTTGAAAAAAGGAGGGTATTTGGCTACTAGTGCCCGGGAGCCCAAAAATGCGTGTACCCTTTGGTGAATCGGGAAATTTCGTAAATGGTAATTTTCACCATGAAAACGACCTCCGTTTGAGCCAAATTTTTGGTAGGCGGATCCTTTCAAATGTTCTATTGGATTGGTGTTAAAAAGAGGGTATTTGGCTACTAGTACTCGGGAGCCCAAAAATGCGTGTACTACCCCCTATGGGGAATCGGGAAATTTCGTAAATGGTGATTTTTACCATGAAAACGACCTTTGTTTGAGCCAAATTTTTGGTGGGCGGATCCTTTCAAATGTTTTATTGGATTGGTTGAAAAAAGGATGGTATTTGGCTAGTAGTGCCCGAGAGCCCAAAACTGCGAGTACTATCCCTTCGAGGAATCGGGAAATTTCGTAAATGGTGATTTTCACCATGAAAACGACCTCCGTTTGAGCCAAATTTTTGGTGGGCGGATCCTTTCAAATGCTATATTGGTTTGGTTAAAAAAAAAAAGAGGGTATTTGGTTACTAGTTCCAGGGAGCCCAAAATTGCGTGTACTACCCCCTTTGGGCGGATCCTTTCAAATGTTCTATTGGATTGGTTGATAAAAGTAGGGTATTTGGCTACCCTTTGGCAAATCGGGAAATTTCATAAATGGTCATTTTCACCATGAAAACGACCTCCATTTGAGCTAAATTTTTGGTGGGCAGATCCTTTCAAATGTTCTATTGGATTGGTTGAAAAAAGGAGGATATTTGGCTACTAGTGCCCGGGAGCCCAAAAATGCGTGTACTCCCCCTTTGGCGAATCGGGAAATTTCGTAAATGGTGATTTTCACCATGAAAACGATCTCCGTTTCAGCCAAATTTTTGGTGGGTGGATCCTTTCAAATGTTATATAGGATTGATTGAAAGAAGGAGGGTATTTGGCTACAAGTACCCGGGAGCCCAAAAATGCGTGAGCTACCCTCTTTGTGGAATCGGGAAATTTCGTAAATGGTGTTTTTCACCATGAAAACGACCTCCGTTTGAGCCAAATTTTTGGTGGGCGGATCCTTTCAAATGTTCTATTGGATTGGCTGAAAAAAAGAAGGGTATTTGGCTACGAGTGCCCGGGAGCCTAAAAATGCGTTTACTACCCCCTTTGGCGAATCGGGAAATTTCGTAAATGGTGATTTTCACCATGAAAGCGACCTCCGTTTAAGCCAAATTTTTGGTGGGCAGATCCTTTAAAATGTTATATTGGATTGGTTGAAAAAAGGAGGGTATTTGGCTACTAGTGCCCGGGAGCCCAAAATGCGTGAGCTACCCCCTTTGGAGAATCGGAAAATTTCGTAAATGGTGATTTTCATCATGAAAATGACCTCCGTTTGAGCCAAATTTTTGGTGGGCTTATCCTTTCAAATGTTCAATTGGATTGGATTAAAAAAAGGATGGTATTGGCTACTAGTGCCCGAGAGCCCAAAAATGGTCATTTCACCTTGAAAACGACCTCCGTTTGAGCCAAATTTTTGGTGGATTGATCATTTCAAATGTTCTGTTGATTGGTTGAAAAAAGGAGGAAATTTGGCTACTAGTGCCCGGGAGCCCAAAAATGCGTGTGTTACCCCGTTTGGGGAATCGGAAAATTTCGAAAATGGTGATTTTCACCATGAAAACGACCTCCGTTTGAGCCAAATTTTTGGTGGGCGGATCCTTTCAAATGTTATATTGGATTGGTTGATAAAAGGAGGGTATTTGGCTACTAGTTCCTGGGAGTATAAAAATGTGTGTACTACCCCCCTTTGGCGAATCGGAAAATTTTGTAAATGGTCATTTTCACCATGAAAATGACCTCTGTTTGAGCTAAATTTTTGGTGGGCGGATCCTTTCAAATTTTCTATTGGATTAGTTGAAAAAAGGAGGGTATTTGGCTACTAGTGCCCGGGAGCCCAAAAATGAGTGTACCCTTTGGTGAATCGGGAAATTTCGTAAATGTTCATTTTCACCATGAAAACAACCTCCGTTTGAGCCAAATTTTTGGTAGGCGGATCCTTTCAAATGTTCTATTGGATTGGTTGAAAAAGGAGGGTATTTGGCTACTAGTACTCGGGAGCCCAAAAATGCGTGTACTACCCCCCCTATGGGGAATCAGGAAATTTCGTAAATGCTGATTTTTACCATGAAAACGACCTTCGTTTGAGCCAAATTTTTGGTGGGCGGATCCTTTCAAATGTTTTATTGGATTGGTTGAAAAAAGGATGGTATTTGGCTAGTTGTGCCCGAGAGCCCAAAACTGCGATTACTACCCCCTTTGGGGAATCGGGAAATTTCGTAAATGGTGATTTTCACCATGAAAACGACCTCCGTTTGAGCCAAATTTTTGGTGGGCGGATCCTTTCAAATGCTATATTGGATTGGTTGAAAAAAGGAGGGTATTTGGCTACTAGTGCCCGGGAGCCCAAAACTGCGTGTACTACCCCCTTTGGGGAATCGGGAAATTTCGTAAATGGTCATTTTCACCATGAAAACGACCTCCGTTTGAGCCAAATTTTTGGTGGGCGGATCCTTTCAAATGTTCTATTGGATTGGTTGATAAAAGGAGGGTATTTGGCTACCCTTTGGCGAATCGAAAAATTTCGTAAATAGTCATTTTCACCATGAAAACGACCTCCGTTTGAGCTAAATTTTTGGTGGGCGGATCCTTTCAAATGTTCTATTGGATTGGTTGAAAAAAGGAGGGTATTTGGCTACTAGTGCCCGGGAGCCCAAAAATGCGTGTACTCCCCCTTTGGCGAATCGGGAAATTTCGTAAATGGTGATTTTCACCATGAAAACGACCTCCGTTTGAGCCAAATTTTTGGTGGGAGGATCCTTTCAAATTTTCTATTGGATTGGTGAAAAAAGGAGGGTATTTGTCTACTAGTGCCCGGGAGCGCAAAAATGCGTGTACGACTTTGGGGAATCGGGAAATTTCGTAAATAGTGATTTTCACCATGAAAACGACCTCCGTTTGAGCCAAATTTTTGGTGGACGGATCCTTTCAAATGTTCTATTGGATTGTTTGAAAAAAGGAGGGTATTTGGCTACTAGTGCTTGGGAGCCCAAAAATGCGTGTACTACCCTTTTGGCGAATCGGGAAATTTTGTAAATGGTGATTTTCACCATGAAAACGACCTCCGTTTGAGCCAAATTTTTTGTGGGCGGATCCTTTCAATGATTCTATTGGATTGATTGAAAAAAAGAGGGTATTTGGCTACTAGTGCCCAGGAGCGCAAAAATGCGTGTACTACCCCCTTTGGGGAATCGGGAAATTTCGTAAATGGTCATTTTCACCATGAAAACGACCTCCGTTTGAGCCAAATTTTTGGTGGGCGGATCCTTTCAAATGTTATATTGGATTGGTTGATAAAGGAGGGTATTTGGCTACTAGTGCCCGGGAGCGCAAAAATGTGTGTACTACCCCTTTGGGGAATCGGGAAATTTCGTAAATGGTGATTTTCACCTTGAAAACGACCTCCGTTTGAGCCAAATTTTTGGTGGGCGGATCCTTTCAAATGTTCTATTGGATTGGTTGAAAAAAGGAGGGTATTTGGCTACTAGTGCCCGAGAGCCCAAAAATGCGTGTGCTACCCCCTTTGGGGAATTGGGAAATTTCGTAAATGGTGATCTCAGATCATCGACCGGTGAATAGAGGACACCATTTATGGGCAAGGACAGCTTGGGTGAGAGAGACTAAGGTAGGGGAGGTGTAATCGGAGGATAATGAGGGGAGGGGGTCGCCGAAGGAGAAGGACTGGAGTGTGTTTGATCAGATCTAGGAGGAGGGCCGACGATTCTAAAATGCCGGTAAATAGAGGAGATCGAGTATTTTACAAAGATCTGAAGTGTTTTGTGTGTGTAGTAAAGCGGGAGAGGGTGTTAGACGACGCAGAGGGGTTGCCGTAGGTGGGGGAGGAAAGGTGGTCGACGAAGATGGGGAGAGGGGTGGTGGACGGAGATGAAGGGGATGGGTAGCCGGAGGGATGGAGGAACGACAGAGAAAGAAGGGGAGTATTGTTCCGTATGGAAGGGAGAGAGAGGAAGTGTTGTGTTTGTGTTTTGATTTGGGGTGTGCAAACCCGCCCATCGGCCCGCAAAAAACCGGCCCGCAAGGCCCGCCCGCAATGTTTTCAACCCTACTGGGCTTGACAGCTTGAAGGCCCGCGGGCTCGGGCTGAGATCGGGCTCTTATTGTTCTACAGCCTGTTAGGCCCCGGCCCGGCCCGTCTCTTTCAAAACTACATCTTTTGTAATTTATATACTCCCTCCGTCCCATTAGTAAGAACAAATTTACTGTAGACACGGGAATTAAGGAAAAGTGAATTATAGTGGAGAGAATAGTGAATTATAATGGTGTTGTGAGTATTAAAATAATGTAGGAGAGAGAATGAGTGGAGGGAATAGTAAAGATTCCTTTCCATTTTAGGAAGTTTGTGGTTTGTAATGGGACGACCAAAAAGGAAAGTTTGTGGTTTGTAATGGGACGGAGGGAGTATATAATAAATTTAACATCCACAAAGCCAAAAGACTCAAAAATCCATTTACTTCTTTCATCAGTTTGATTACAACTTGAATTTTTTTTATTCTTTATGGATTGATGGGCTGAAAATAATTTATATGGCAATTCTTTTGTATGGCAATTCTTTTGTATGGCAATAATTGGGCTCCAAAAACTCCATAGCAAAATGATAAAGTGGTAATGGATTGATGGGCTGAAAATAATTTAAAGCCCAAAGTGTAATAGATATAAAATTTTCAAAATACAACATCTAACTTGTAAGCCCGTCAAGCCCGAGCCCGCTCAATGCCCGTTTAAAGCCCGCAAAAACCCGTTAATTTGAGCCCGCATGAAGCCCGCTATGTTGGGCTCTTGAAATTGAAGCCCGTAACTAAATGGGCCCATACCGGGCTTTGCCAAAGCCCGCGGGCTTTAGGCTCGTGCACACCCCTAGCTTTGATAACAGGGTCAGGGGTAGTTTAGTCATTTAGGTAAAGTATAAATGGTTTTTTGTTCCTACGGTAATATTGATCCTAAACTTTGGATTAGGTGGTTAATTTTCAAAATGTTCGTCTTTAATGGTTGATTTGATTATAGTGGAGGACTAGACTGTAATAATCCCTTTTTTCAATTTGTACCAAACAATCAGGCCCATAACAAGTGAGACAAGTGGTTTGGGCCTGTGAATATATATAGAACAATTGTCATGCCTTCAATTTCATATAGATAGATAGATAGATTAGACAAAAGAATACAAGTACAATATATTAAATCCAATATGTCTCCCGGCCAAACTCACAATACAAAGCATATACTTATGCATTCAATTTGATAGGCATAAAAATATTTATGATATGATCAACGGGAAGGGGCGGGGGCGGGGGGAAATAGTTAAGATTGAGATGGTGGTATATGTTCTAGTAGCCGTATCCAACATCACGATCTTTTACGCATTCAGGAGACATCTTTGGGTAGCGGACAGTGTCACGGCAGTAGTTGTAGATGGTCCATTTCTTGCGAACCCATTGGAGCAACTTAATCTGGTTAGCATCAAGGTCCTGGAATTCCTTCTGGTCCCACCATTCCTTTCCTTGTGTGGCACAGTATTTGGCCTCAACAGATGACTCACACCCGTCAATATGGAACCCCCTATAGGATGCCACGAATGGAGCCTTGGACCAGTCTGTCTTCTCCAGTCCACCCCTCGTGGCCCAGTCGTCTGCGTTCCAAAGGCTAGAGTATATCTTCATGGGCTGGTTGAATGGGAATTTCACTCCTAATTCTTTGCTGTTCCTGAATGCCCTGATTGGCACATTATCCACGAAGAATCTGCAGTGCAACCAATCATCATCACTCTTTTCTTCTAATTTTAGCTATTTCTTTTTTATTCCTAGACTGGTATTTATTTTTATTTATCTTTTTCTGAAAAAAGCAAAATGTCAAGTCATTGTCATAATCCAGAAAGTAAGAGTATCTTTTGTAAACGACACAAGACTTTATATATACTCCTATTGTTGAGGCCTGCCAGACAGTGAGGCAGGGTTGGTATAGAGTTGCAAATGGCCCCTCCCTTAATTACCTCAAGGACTTGGAAGTCAAAAGAGACTGTGATTGAGAGGAAATCAAGGCATTGTTGGGACAAAGGGAGGGAGGGAGTAGTAAAAAAAAAAAAAAGGAAAGATAACATACACAATCTGGTAGAGATTCCAGAGGACAGAGTAGGAGTGAAAGTCTTTGGTAGGATCAAACCAGAGGTAGATGCGCTGCTCCCTGTCACCCTTACCACCTGTGAATACATTAGTCTGTAAGATGTATGGCTGCCCTGTCTTGTTCCCCAAAAACTCGAAATCTATTTCATCATGCTCCGAGTTTGTTGAAGATAGCTGCAAACAATTGAACAACACTAGTCCATTAAGCTAGCTTAAAGCTTAGAGGAGGAGGAGGAGGAGGAGGGATTTACATAAAAAGCAGTGACAGTGCCAGCGGAATCACCGGGAACGAGCTTAATCTGCATACTGAAGTGGCCAAAGAGGTAATGACCCTTTGATTGAAAGCCAGTGCCTGTGTACTTGTCAAGCAAGAGCTGAATTTCATTACCACCATTGTTGTACTTGATGTGATCAAATGCCCAAGTGGGGATATAGTTCCTTCCAAAGGGGACGTCAACAGCCTTCCTTGGAGTTGCACCCATTACTACATTACTACTACAACTCCACCCAATTAGCACCAACACCACAAGAACCATCGACAAGTTCCCCATCACTAATTTATCTGCACAAACAAATCAGCATTCATTTGATTTTACTAGCTAGTCTTATCCTAGTAAAAGAAAAGAAAAGAAAAGAAAAAGAGGTAGTTTCAAGTGCATTACCTTACCTTAACCTCCAAAGCTGTGGGCAGAAAGATAAGATATGACTGGGTGACTATATATAGGAATGAGCAAGAGATGTAGGGGTTTAGACCTTTAAATAGACTCTTGTGTTGGGTCCCCATTTCAATCCAATTATTTTCTTACAAGGGACAGAGGGAGGACTAAATAATTACCACCCTTTATCTCAAAATGAATAATTTCTTTTTTGTCCAAAAATAATGATTTTTTACCATTTTATTTTCATATTTCACTTTATACTTGAGGTCTGAATTTGAATAGCAATAATTTTTATGAATTTTTACTATTAAAAGTGTTGTTAAATATGAATAGGTCATTTAGTTGAGGACGCTTGTCATCATGACTATAAATGTACTCGGGTACATACATAGTAGTAGCAGTAAAATGATTTGCTGTCAAAGGGCTGGCTGGCTGGCAGCAACCACAGGCACAGCTAGCTTGCTGCGACAACAACTTGTGCTCCATCTGTAGTATAAATCGCACCGTGCCAATTCAGCCAATGAACAGTTTTATCTATAGTTTCAGATTAATTTTTCTCATTTTATCCCTCAAATTCTGTCAAAATTCTTTATTTCCAGTTTTACCCTTAATTTTCAAAATAACTTTCCCATTCTATAGTATAAATTGAAAAAGGAGGCAAATTTCCCTCCTAAAATTTGAATTTTCGTAAAAAGAGATCCACACCCTTAACAATAATGTTTATGTTAATTAAAAAAAAAAGACCGCGTGTCCTCGGACACGGGCATGTACTAGTTTTTGATATATACCGACCGTGCATTAGAATGAGAGGTTAGGAATATTTATATTCCGTTAATTCAATGTGTACTCATTTCTTGAATAAGTATGAAAAAGAAAATAAAGGCAGAATCGTAGTATACCTGACGAATTCATTTGTCTTGATGTTTTGATGTAGGAGACTATGAAGGAGGTGGCAACCAAGGCGCACACCTCATTGATCACTAGGCAATCGCCCCACAAAGCAGCAACAGACGAGATTCCACTGGTTCCAGGCGGGCGCCTCACCCAGCCCAGGCGTGCGCCTCAACCAGCCCCATTCCTGCAGCAAGTTCCTGTTCTCCAAGCGGCCGCCTGTTCTCCAAGCGGCCGCCTCATGCTTACCCAGGCGTGTGCCTCCCGGTGGTTCGACGAAGGAGTTACCCTCTAGTTCCCAGGCGCCCGCCTGAGATCTCTCCAGGCGCCCGCCTCGCCGTCGTGCCCTAGTTTCCTAATTCCGTTTCTGCTGTCGTTTTTGCTGTTATTTGACTTTAAGTTCGGGGGTATTTTGGTCATTGGTTTACTATTTTGTTTTAGGGTTTTGAAGGGAGTATTTAAACACTTTTGGGGCTTTGTTAAACTCAGTTTTTGATGATTTAATTTGAAGATTTTTCCTCTTTTCCTGGTGGATTCCAGTTATTATGTTTTTAGGGTTCATCGCTTGTGAACTCTTGTGTTTAGTGAGCTATTCACAAATCTATCGCTTCCGTGATGCGTCAGTTGGTATCAGAGCAGGCTTTATCCTGTCTTTCATCACTTATTCGTTATGGGGGATCAAGCAACAAAAGCAGATATCGATGGTATAACCACTGCTATTGCTGCGTTGACAACACATATTGCGGCGTTGGTGGCTGCTCAACAGGGTCAAAACGCTCGTGCTAATCGTAATCGTGGTGGCGAGAGAGACAGGGAGGTTGAACAGGGTCGACGCCCTAGGAGGGCAGAAAATCGGGATGAAGAGGATTCTAGTTCCAATTCTGATGATGAGGTTGATAGTGATGATGAGCCGGGTCAGGGTGGTAACGACACCGCCAAGATTATAGGATTAAGGCTGATATTCCGTTATTCTATGAAACCATGGGTATTGAGGATTTTCTTGATTGGCAGAATGACGTTGATTGTTTTTTCGAGGATATGGAGGTACCTACGAATAAACAGGTAAAGATGGTGGCGAACCGATTGAAGAGTACTGCTGCGGTTTGGTGTGAAAAACTTGTTACTCAGAGGCGACGACAAGGGAAAGGGCCTATTAAAACCTGGAGGCGTATGAAGCAGTTGATTTCGGAGCGGTTTATGCCAGCGGATTATGAACAGACTTTATATAAATTGTATCTCAACAGTGTGCAGGGCAAGAGAACGGTTGATGAATATACTACAGAATTTCAGAGGTATACAGCGCGGGTTAGGGTTGAGGAGACCGAGGATCAGAAAATTGCTCGTTATATTAACAGCTTGAAGGGTTCGATACAAGAAAAGATGGGTTTGCATCAAGTTTGGACCTTAACGGACGCTTC